>VONZ01000582.1:0-475189 GCA_012976165.1 Labeo catla | reverse complement strand
ATATGTGTGTATATATATACATATATATATGCATACACACACACATATACACATTATATATATATATACACACACACATACATGCATACACATCTATATATACACATACATACACATATATACATATATATATATATGTGTGTATATATGTGTATGCATGTATGTGTGTGTGTGTGTATATATGTACATATGTGTGTACATATATATATACACACATTTTATACACATACACACACATATATATATATATATATATATATATACACACATATATACATATATATATGCATACACACACACATATACACATTATATATATATATATACACATACACACATATATATATATACACATATATATATACATATATATATATACACACACACACACACACAAAATAGTCCTTGATTACATAAAATGCGTGTACTGTGTATATTAATTATGCATATATAAATACACATACATGCATATGATTTAAAAATGTAAGAATATTTATATTTGCATATATTTTATATTTATGTACTAAATATTGATATGTACATATAACATTTCTTAAATGTATAAAAGCATCTGTGTATATACAGATAATATACACAGTACACACATATATTAGGTAAACAAACTTATTTTGTTGTGTAATCACAATTAATCGTTTGACAGCCATATATTAAAAAGTAATTTTAAAAAATGTAAATTAAAATCAATCAATAAAAAGTATTTATTAAATTGCAATTTTTATTTAGTTAATTTCAATGCGCATATATATATATATATATATATATATATATATATATATATATATACAAATTTATTTGTATAGCACTTTAATAGACTTTTTAAAAACATTAATTTGAATATTTATATCAATCGAAAGCTGTACTAGAAATAAAATTAAAATATTAGGTACTCAGAAAGTCAAAGTACTCACCTGCTGATGGTGGGTAAAGCTGTATTTTTGCTTTCATTGCTCGGCCAAGCAACAGGGATTGTTGGAACATCATTAGCATTGAGCCAAGCTGATGTACCCTCTGTGGCATAGAGCTAAAGCCAGAACAACACAAGCAGATTTGTTTTTTATCCATGCAACATTTGATTCAGCTAAGAAGAAAAAAAATAAAATGTCTGCAGCTGTTTTGGTTCATGACTGTAAATCAAACCTAATGAAGTGAATGGAAATAACACCTTAAAGCCCTCCTCATGAAGCTGATGAGCAGTGGACAGGAAGTTGGGCCTGAATGAATGCTGGAAACAAAAATGTCAAATAACTGAGAAAGCAGAAAGAAAAAGATAAGCGCACAGAAAAACACTTCAAAGCTAAAAGGTCAGGCAGTCTGTGTAGATGGACGTAGAAGAGAAGACACTTTCTAAAAGAAAAGTCTTCCTTTAAGCACTTCCAGATCAATAGCGTATCTCTGTGTTCACGGAGACTTAACCACGGGCTGGTAATCAGGCTTTAAAAAGCATGTCAGATCTGCAGTCCCCAGGTACGGCCATCAGGCATGTAGCATCACCAAAAACCAGGGGTTTGTTTCGAATGGGAATTTCATGCTCTCATTCATACCCGAGACTCCATTAGAACAGAATGCTGTCTGAACATCGTCAATGACCCTGACAAGATATTTGATTTCCACGCTGAGAGTGGGCATGAATCGTAAACATCTGAGAGAGCACAGGAGGAAATGAAAGAGGGCATGTCGATGATGATATTACATCAAAACATAAAACAAAGCCTCTGAATTCCAGTGTTATAGTCGAGGAATAAAATGATGTGTGAACATCACACAGTTACACCAAAGGAAGGTGCACAACAAAAACATTTTGCCTATAGAAAACCATTTGAGGAAATGGACTAACCGCTTAGTATTTTAAGCTTTTCAAAATTTCTTTATAAAGCCTGTTTTCATCATGAGGTTTAGTTGCACTAGCTGAATTTGGTAAGACATTTCACTGTGATTCTCAGTCATCTGAAACCCGCCAAAATAAAAAAAGGAATATTGAGAGTACATAAAACACTGTAACAGAGTGATTCAGGACGCATTTCATGAAGTAACTTTACCCAGTGAATATATGTGATTCTGTATTCACCCCTTTGGGACGGTTACACGTTTATGTGCGGCTTTAGGGAGATTTACATGCAATAAATGTAAACTGTTCTGCACTTGCTTGCTTATTTTAGTAGTTATTTATGGATAGCAATCAAATTTTGCGATACGTGGCTCCACGTTGGATGAGGAAAAAATTTCAAGGCGTACACAGAATATATGCATAATATACATTCAGATTAACAGTCTGTCATGATTGATCTGATCGCAGTTATCGGATCCAATCGCAAGATAACTGCACAATTATTATTATTATATCAAAATGTTAATTCATACAAAAAATAAAAAGCCTTGTGAGTTTCATCAAACTGCATTATATTATATTATATCATATTATATTACATTAATTATATATTATATTATATTATATGTGACTCTGGAGCACAAAAACAGTCATAAGTAGCATGGGTACTCACCTGTAGCAATAGCCAACAACATATTGTATGAGTCAAAATTATCGATTTTTCTTTTATGCCAAAAAACATTGGGATATAATTATTATATCATAATATATCATGTCATATCATTTATTATTATATTATATTATATTATATTATTCTTAATGTGCCTTAATTGTACAAGAATGGAAAATTAAATTTGCTAACTATGGTAGAGGGCAACATTTTCTGGAAGAAAGACCCTAACTTTCAGTAACTGTATATCTTTAGAAGACTATTTAGGAGAATATAGTGCACAAGTAATGTTGACCATTTTCATAATACTTTTATGATGCTTTTTGACATTTTTGTAGCTTGACAAACCTAGTTGCCATTCACTATTATTGTATAGAAAATAACAGCCAGAACATTCTGCAAAATATCTTTTGTGTTTCACAATTTTGTAATGACGCAAAGGTTAGAAACAGATATTTTACATGTGGATTCTGTCATTAACCCTCTGGGGTCGACAGACGCGCTGGAGAATTTTGTGGCGTTTTTTTTTTTTCCTAATGCTGAAAAGAACTTGAATTACTCCATTTTTGATTGTACAGAATGAATACATCAATCAAATCTGTGAAGAATCTACTTTTTTGCATATACTCATAACAAATTCTGTGCTTTTGTAAAATAAAGAAAACAGTGTGCTTTCTGCTGCCTAGGTCTCCATGAACTTCTTTCTGAAACTTGTCACAAAAATGAAGCAAAACTCAGAAAATACTTGACACACATATCTACTTTTAAATGAAGTCAGTCATGTCGAAAACAAATATTCTCTGCTAAAGTAATTCGTATAAAACCAAAGAGAAATCCAGTCTTTCCTGTCTGAGCTCATTATCTGTAATGTGGTTACAGTCAAGCGCGCTTTTCATGAAAATCGTCCACATGAGATGCGCAAACATGTAAACGCCAACATCACCTCCGTAAACAAAGCGGGAAGATTCATCAAGTTCAACTTTTAATTTCTGGAAGGAGACACGCTGAGAGGAATGACCCAGTATTTACCTCAGAATGCTATGCGACGTATGCGAGGAGATCATTTCTGATGAGTAAGTCTTTTTTATTAAATGAATTACTTTTTTTTTTTTAAATTAAAAAATAAAAAATTCTTTCATTAATTATTCACCCTTATGTAATTCCAAACCTGTAAAACCTTTGTTTATCTTCAGAACACAAATTAAGATATTTAGATATTTATTTTTGATGAAATCTGAGAGCTTTCTGAACCTGCATAGACAGCAACGCAACTACCACGCTCAAGGCCCAGAAAGGTAGCAAGGACATTAAAATACATGTGACATCTGTGGTTCAACGTTAGTTTTAGACTGCCACAGAAGAGATGAAATAATTGAATAAAGTCACTATTTTTGTTTTTTGTGCATAACAAAAGCATTCAATTATGGTTGAACCACTGATGTCACATGGTCTATTTTACTGATGTCCTTGCTATCTTTCTGGGCCTTAAACGTGGTAGTTGTGTTTCTGTCTATGCAGGGTCAGAAAGCGCTTCATTTTTGGGTGAACTATCCCTATAAGCTTTATAATGTGCACTAAATATATTTTAGGAATTGTGTTCCTACTCGAAAACCTCATATTATAGCTTTTATCATTTTATGTAGAAATAGCAACCTGCTCTGATCAAAACGTCAGAAATGTTCATGTTCTACTGAGTAAATCTGAGAGGATGTAATACAGACAGTCCTCCGAGATTCAATCCTTAAGGAAAGAGAAAAAAAGAAGTTTCTCCCTCACTTGTATCCCAATGAGAATCCCCTTCTGGGGAAGCTTGAATCCCGTAGAGAGCATGGCCTTCAGGAAGGCAGAGTAGATGTTCGGTCCAAAGCAAGCCACCTGCAGAGAGCAAAGGAGAAAAACAAGAGCAAGAAATAAATATCTTGATCTTTAAGAACATGAGCAAATCCGCAAATATTCATCATACAGTAGCACGTAGAAACTCCTGGATAAGTTATTCATTTATCTCCATTAGTACAATATTCAAAGCCAAGGTGAAATAAATCAAACATATTAAATATGTTGCTGAATGAAGGTAGACTGGTGTGATATTACAATTATGAAAAAACGGACAGAATGGGGCCATCATAAAATCTGGGGTGGAGATATTGTACTTGCTGCTCTAAAGCTGGAAATCAGTGCTGCGCGATAAAAACACTCCTTCTGCTTCATTGTCCTCCAGGCTGGTTTCTATGGTTTTCCCGTTGCCAGGGAGAGCAGGTAAACCGGCCCGTGTGGAAACATAAAAATACTCTTGGATGGAGGATGGAAAAACTAGATGTTTGTGTCTACGAGTGTCATTGAACTAATAAGGCTACAGTTGGTAAACAATATGTAAACATTTATCCCTAATGGTGGGACTGATTTCCAGCAACCTGTGATGAAAACACAAGCTGGAGACACTTCAGATTTTATGACAATTTTATAATCAATGTGCCTGAAGCAGCTCTATACTGTACCTCTCCGGTGGAGGCCATCTCACAACGCAGGACAGGGTCAGCTTCTCTCAACCGAGGCCAGGAAAACATAGGAGCCTAACAAAGAGTAAATATTTTCAAGTACTATTTTTTGAATATATATATATTTTTTTAAAATGGCTGATGCATATATGATACAAATGGCTTAAATGCAAATTAGCATTTAAGTGTTTCAAAATGTTTTATAAAGAAGTCTTATCTCATCAAGGCTACATTTATTTGATTTAAAAAAAAAAAAAAAAAGAAAACAAAAGAAAAAAAAAAACACATACACACACATACTACCAGTCAAAAGTTTTTGAACAGTAACATTTTTAATGTTTTTTCTTTTGCTCACCAAACCTGCATTTATTTGATCACAAGTACAGCAAAAACAGTAAAACTTTGATATATTTTTACTATTTAAAACAACTGTTTTCTATTTGAATATATTTTAAAATGTAATTTATTCCTGTGATTTCAAAGCTGAATTTTTAGCATCATTACTCCAGTCACATGATCCTTCAGAAATCATTTTAATATTCTGATTTACTGCTCAAAAACACATTATTATTATTATTATTATTATTGTTGTTATTATGTTGAAAACAACTGAGTAGAATTTTTTTCAGGTTTCTTTAATGAATAGAAAATTCAGAAAAACAGCATTTATCTGAAATAGAAATCAATTTAAAGCATCCTTGCTAACTAAAAGTATTAATTTCTATAATTTCTGTCATCATTATATAATACTGACTCCAAGCTTTTAAATGGCATAGTGTATAATGTTATAAAAGATTTTTATTTCAGATAAATGCTGTTTTTCTGAACTTTCTATTCATAAAAAAACCTGAAAAAACTACTCAGCTGTTTTCAACATGATAATAATAATAATAAAAGTTTCTTAAGCAGCAAATCAGAATATTAAAATGATTTCTGAAGGATCATGTGATTGGAGTAATAATGCTAAAAATTCAGCTTTGAAACCACAGGAATAAATATATATTCAAACAGAAAACAGTTATTTTAAATAGTAAAAATACTTCAAAATTTGGTCACACTTTATGTTAAGGTCCACCATTAGTTATGGCTTTTGTCTTAATAAACTTCCAATTCACTGCCTATTAATAGTAAGTTAGTTGTTAAGTTCAGGTATTGGGTAGGACTAGGGATGTAGAATATGGTCATGCTGAATAGGTGCTTTATAAGTACTAATAAACACCAATATGTTAATAATGGGCATGCTAGTAACTTGTTAATAGTGAGAATTGTTCCCTATACTGAACTGTTACCCAAAATTTTACTGTTTTGCTGTACTTTGGATCAAATAAATGCAGCACTGGAGACATCTTTAAAAAAAAAAAAACATTACAAAATTTAACTGGTAGTGTATATATGATGAATAGAACAAATGAAATGTACTACAGTTGATTTATTGTACTACTCTGTCATGCATCTAGAATGATTTTGATTTGCATGTACAACTGCAAAAGAAAGTTTACTATATATTTATGCGACTATTTAGGCTTCCATTTATTTAGAAAAGCCATCTGATACAAATGCTGTTTACCTCCTGACACTTATCTGTGAAGCATTATTGCGCAGTGCTTATCACGAATCCTGGAACAAGAAAGCGAGAAAACGTATACAAGCCTAATGAAAGTCTAATGCGACTATTTTTATTATAGGGTTAATGGTTTCAAGAGCATTTGACATGTTAGGGTGCTTCTCACCAATCAAAAGATATTATATGAGAACTTCTCATATTAAAACTGTAAACCTGCTACACCACTGCCACCCACAGGCCAAAACATTAGCAGACCTGAATCATCCACACCGGGGGCATTCAAAAACATCAGCTTGTGGAAGAGGCACAACAAGAAATTCAAAAGACACAGTGAAGCGACTTAAATTGAGGTACCTGACATTTTGAATAAGCAGAATGCATATGTCAAAGAAAAAAAGATGCTGGATGAATTTCAATATTGGTGTCGTCTTATAGTACATGGCGAGACTGTTAAAGTCTGAATGTTTTAGACTGAACTAACAGGGGAGAGGTTTGACTTCTACTGAAGTTCTCAAGAGACGGGGTGAGCTGACTGCCCTCTGAGAAGTGACGTCCTTATCTCTCCAATTAAAAGGAGACAGCTCCTATTACCTGCACAGGGGACGCGGGACGCAGATTAACACGCCACCGCAGCCTCCACTGCAGAGCGCCACCAGAGGGAACTCATCCTTGAAGCCATCTAATCAGCCCTGGATAAGCCAGCCTCACTTACGCATATAAATGCGAGAGAAGGCTGCACCGATGGGAATAAACACAAGCAGCTTTGATTCATCCTGGTATTGATGCATTGTTGGCTATTAATGTGGCAGGAATCCCAGTGGGCACCTCCAACAGACTGAACTGTGGAGGTGAAGGACACTACTACTTCTACTACTACTATTATTCCAAACCGGGCACCATTCCTGAGCCAGTTCATCGTCATAGAAGATACATTATTTACTACTGAACCCCCTGAGCATTCACACTACCCTGCGAGGAGAATCCCAGAACATCTTGGGTGAAGTAGCAAAGAGCGGTCTTCACTATTACCAATTTATAGAGCTTCTTTTAAAGGCCAGTGGTTGGCATGGAAACCAGGCCATCTTGGTCCCAACGGGTTACTGCATACATTATAAGAGAAAAACTGAAAATATTCTACACCAACAATTGCATCACATAATGCCGGCGGAAAGCTGTAGAGAAATCAGTGAGCAAATTTATACTGGATCTTTACAGAGATATCAGGATCACCTTGGTGGACCTATTTCCCAAAAAACCATGCTTCTGTGGTTAATGTGAGGTGCAGAGATTTCTGAACAAGGATAACAAGCTCTTTCATGAGACACAAAGGAGTGTGTCCATACACTCTGAAAAACTCGAACATGCTGACCTTCCTGCAACAGCCGTCTGTGAAGCTGAGGAAAGCGGGTTAAGACTTCACATTAGATACTTGTTAGGCAGGAAGAGCAGTGTTTCTCAGATGCTAGCCAGCGAAAGAAACATGAAACATGACCATGTACCGACGTGGACCCGCATCTGAATACTCAATTGTTCAGTTGTGAACAGTTGTGTTGCTATCGTTACACTTTTTCTTAGGTGCCACAGATCTGTTTATTCTCAACAATGCCATGCAATATAGAAAACATAATTAATATGTATATGCTACTGTTTAAAAGTTTGGGGTTGGTAAGATTTTTAAATGTTTTTAACAAAGTCTCTTATGTAAGGAAACCTGTTTCCACCACTGAATACATTTTTTTAAAAAAGGCAATTGCAACTTCTCACAATTCTGACATTTTTTTTCCTCAGAAGTGCGTGATAGAAACTCGCAATTGCAAGAAAAAAAACTCAGAAATGCAAGTTTAGAAAGGAACTCAGAATTGCGAAATATTTACTTGATTTTCTGAGAAATAAAGTAGAAAAGAATTGCTAGATATAAACTCACAATTTTGACTTTTTCTCAGAACTGCGAGTTTATAACTCGCAATTTTGACTTTCTAACACGCAACTGTGAGTTTGCATCAGAACCGAGATATAAACTCGCAATTCTGAAAACACATCACCCTTTTCCCCTTCATAAGTCGCAATTTCGAGTTTATCCAATAATTCTGAAAAAAAGTCAGAACTGCAAGATACAAACTCGCATTTGTCAGAAAAAAAAAAAAAAAAGTAAAAACTGCAAGTTTATATCTCGCAAATCTGATGTTTTTTGCAGTTGTGAGATTATATCCTGCAATTCTGACTTGAGAATCACTATTCTGATTTATAACTCGCAATTGAGAGTTTATATCACAGTGGCAGGAATGGGCAGATACTTATGCTCACCAAGCCTGAAATTAATTGATAAATACAGTAAAAACCAGTAATATTGTGAAATATTATTAAAATGTAATATAACTGTTTTCTATATAATATTTTTACAATTTAAATGTATTCCTATTATGGCAAAGCTAAATTTTCAGCAGTCATTACTCCAGCCTTCAGTGTCACATGATCCTTCAGAAATAATTATAATATCCTGATTTTGTGCTCAAGAAACATTTATTATTACCATCATCAATGCTGAAAACAGTTGCACTGCTTAATATTTTTGTGGAAACAGTGATCTGTTTTTTCAGGATTCTTTGAATAAAAAGTTCAAAAGAAAGCATTCATTTGAAAAAATTTCTTTGTAACATAAACATCTTTACTGTCACTTTTGACACATTGATTCATGTCAAAGATTAATGTGAATGTTAAATTTTAATGTCAAAGATTAATGTGAATGTTAAATATAAGTATTAATTTCTCTAATGTATAACTGTGTATATTCTATATATATGAACACTAAGATTATTAAATGCTGTAGAAGTATTGTTCACAAGTATTGTTCATGTTAACTAATGTAGTCAACTAATGTTAACTAATGAACCTTATTGTAAAGTGTACCATTATTTTATACATTTTCATTTGCTCCTGTTGTTGACCAGGAAATGAAACAACTGACTTGTGAGTGAGTTTTCCTTCATGACATTTTTCTCTTATGGGAACCTGAAGAAAAAGATCACGAGAGATGCATTTGAAAAAGAAAGAAAGAGAATGAATCTTTAATCTTGCAAGAGAGTGCAAATCCCCTATACGTCTCTCTCCAACAGAAACATCCAGTTAGCTGTTTAAAATTCCTCTCAGCACTAAATGAGGTATTTAAAACTTTGAGATTGGCAGGAGACAGGGATTATTCCCTTGTGATTGGCTCCTCTTTGCGGCTATTGCACTGAAACTCCTTGATCATTTCACAGGAAATGACTTTGGGAGAATAGAGACACCATTCAGGCGGCAAGTGTCTTAGACTCCTCTGACTACCGAACCTGTGATACAAACCAGCACTAACACTCTCGTAATTTAATTGCACAATCAATCACTTTTAAAGCCGATTAACTGGCTTGCTCAGTAAGTAGTAACTAGTTACAAAGTAAAAAGACAAATTAACCTCTAAACAATATGTGGTATGCTATATTATGCTGGGAATAAATGTTGTTGGGTTTTTTTTTTTTTTTGCATTAAATCAGCTGATCTAAAATGACAGTAAAGATTTATGATACAAAAGACTTCTGGGCAAATGTCAAATTTACCATGAAAAAAAGTTACCACCAAAGGTTTCGCATCTGTGGTTTGATAGCACAGATGTCAACATTTGTTGGTTCGAATACCCATGTGAGGTCTCTCTTAAAGTTTTTAGTGCATGATTTTTCCATAGTCTGGTAACAGTACATATTCCTCATAAATAGACACATCAAAATTAAAATAAAGCATATAGCACATAACGCATGATTATTTCCCTTTTTTAACGAAACTTGCGCATAGACTGATATTTTTCTTATGTTTAGACTCTATCAACAAGGGTTTATTAAAATATAAACAGACGGTTCGGTATATTGGTAATACATACATTCTCATAATTATATGTCACATCCATAACGCTGGATTGGCCCTTCTGTTTTAAATAATGCTTAAAATTCTAAAACTTTTTGAACATTTTTAAAATTCAAAATACCCTAAAAATCTATTTTTAACATTGATAATAAGAAATGTTTCATGATCACCAGATTAGAATATTAAACCGATTTCTGAAGGATCATGTGACACTAAAGAGTGGAGAGAAATGGCTGCTGAAAATCCAGTTTTGCCATCACAGGAATAAATTACACTTATGAGTAAACTTTCTCATAATTATGACTTAGTATCTCATTATATTAAGAAACTTTCTCGTAGTAATGACTTACAAAGTAATAAGATTCTGAAAAAAATAAATTCGTAATAACGAGAAACTTTCTCATAATAATGACTTAGTATCTCGTAATAATGAGAAAGTTTCTCATAATAATGACTTAACATCTCGTAATAATGAGAAACTTTCTCGTAATAATGACTTAGTATCTCGTAATAATGAGAAACTTTTCTATAATAAAACCATGGTTAATCTTCATAAGGGGTGACGGCTTAACGAAATGAAATGACAGTTGTAACGTCATCATTAAATGTACTGGTTGGGACATTCTAAAAAGCTTATTGTGAAGCCCAGTGGTGTAATGCAGGGTATACGCAAGTATACCCACTTCTTTATCAGTCGGCTTTGCGTCTACCCTCTTCTAAATTCACTCTGATGTGTCTTGCATAAATCAATCAAAGCCAAAATCATGACAGTCCACCACATTAATAGCTAATCCAATCAAATATTATAAATGCATATATATATATATATATATATATAATATTTGTAAAATAATGCAAATATTCCCTAAAAACACCCGTAAAGACACTGAAGCGGTCAGGACCGTAGCGTCGGCTTCCTTTGAAATATGATTGCGCCCGCGCCCGCGCCCGCGCCCGCGCCCGCGCCCGCTTCGTCCCGCAGCCCAGTCAGAGAGGATGCCGACAGTGACAGAAATGTGCGAGAACACGCCGGGGGATGCGTGCAAAATGGTAAAATAACAATTAATTATTGATTACTAATTTGAATCAGTACATTATAACAAAAACAATACCTTTAATAAATGACACTAATAAATTACAAATTAATAAAGTACACTGGAGGGCCAAATTGAATACACACCTTATTAATAAAGCATAGGCCTATTATTTACAGACAAACAAAATAGCTCAGAATATGAATTAAGATAGGCTTATATGTTAAGCGTTTCCTCTCCCATTATTAGAAAATGCTGATCGTAGCTTCATGGATGAAAACGCAATGCGCATATATCACGTAAGTATAAAGGAAACGCCCAATGTGCGTTAATGGATGAAGACAGCGATATAAAAAGGCCAATTTTGGCATACAATTTATATAAATTATATAGGCTACTAGTGCAGGCAAGCAGATATGGCCAGCAAAGTATAACGCAACGCTGGTGACACCCTCTGGTCAAAGCAGTGTAAATGCGAGAACATTCTTCATAGTATATAAATAAATAGAAAACGCTTAACGTGACTTTATGGACGAAAACAGTGATATAAAAAGCCAAAATTCGGGTTATTAATAAAATATATTATGTACAGGCAAGCATGAACCCATAATATGAAAGCAACGCGCTGAACTGCACGTTAACGAGAATTTGCGCGTTTTCTTTATGCTTTAACCTGATATGCGTGTTGCGTTCATATCCTGAACTTATCTGCTTTCCTATTCGTTGAATATTTTATTAGTAAACTGTATACCAAAATTGTCATTTTTATATCAGTGTTTTCATCCATGAAACTACGATCAGCATTTTCTTATCATGGGAGAGGAAACGCTTAACATATAAGCCTATATTAATTCATATTCTGAGCTATTCTGTTTGTCTATAAATAATAGGCCTATGCTTTATTAATAAGGTGTGTATTAAATTTGGTCCTCCAGTGTACTTTATTAATTTGTAATTTATTAGTGTCATTTATTAAAGGTATTGTTTTTGTTATAATGTACTGATTCAAATTAGTAATCAATAATTAATTGTTATTTTACCATTTTGCACGCATCCCCCGGCGTGTTCTCGCACATTTCTGTCACTGTCGGCATCCTCTCTGACTGGGCTGCGGGACGAAGCGGGAGCGGGCGCAATCATATTTCAAAGGAAGCCGATGCTACGGTCCTGACCGCTTCAGTGTCTTTACAGGTGTTTTTAGAGAATATTCATTCATTATTACGAGAAAGTTTCTCATTATTATGAGATGTTAAGTCATTATTATGAGAAACTTTCTCATTATTACGAGATACTAAGTCATAATTATGAGAAAATTTCTCATTATAACGAATTTATTTTTTCAGAATCTTATTACTTTTTAACTTATTATTATGAGAAAATTTCTCAATATAATGAGATACTAAGTCATAATTATGAGAAAGTTTCTCATAATTATGACTTACTGATTTTTTTTTTTTCCTCAACAGTGGCGGGAACGGGCTTCCATAGAAAACACTTATTTTAAATTGTAATAATATTTCACAGTATTACTATTTTACTATATTTGATCAAATACATGCAATCTACTGTATGGATAAATACATGAATAAAATCTTTTAAAAATAAGTTTACATACATTTACAGTACTTTACTTGACATGCATACCTTAATGCCAACATAGTCGACCGGAATGATTGGGTTTTCTAGGGAGGGCAGACGAGATTCGTCCAGCGGCTCACCCACCATGACCCTTGTGGCCACGTCGATGAAGTCCACACCAATAGTTTTAGAGACGAAAGGGAAAGATCGAGAGGCACGGAGGTTACACTCAATCACCTACGACAGAAACACACAGTCCTGAGTAACCAGCAGACATATTTTACAAATTACAAATATAAAGCTTAATAAAAAGCTCGCCATGATTCATTTCTTCTTTACAATGTCCTAATGTTTTTTAAAGGAAAGCATAATTTACAGAGTAAATAAAGAATGGAAAAAAGTTCTTATATAATTCTGGATCAAAAATGTTTCTAAATGTTGTCGGTTCACTGGCCATGAAAAAGTAATGTTCAAATTCATATCTTTAAAGTCACAGACACATTTTTCACAAAGCACCAATAACTTACCATTACATCATTGCCTTTCACCAAAAATTGAGTGTTAAATGGCCCTGAAATCTCAAACGCCTTTGCAATTTTCTGCGTAGCAGTCTTCACCTAAAATATAAAAATATATATTATAAAAATATATAAATAAAACCTACAAGTAATAGCTCAAAGTCTTTACATATGCACAGGCAGAAACCATCAATCAAGTTATGCATGTCCGCTCAAATACCAATCAAATGCACAACATTTTAGGAAGCGCAGAAAGTGTAATATCAACTCTGATAAACTGAGGGAGCTAAAAAGAGAAGGCTTTGATGGACGGCTGGCCCTCTGAGAGACTGTTCGTAACTTTGCTGGGAATAAACATGCTGTGTCTCTTTTTTTTTTAAGAAGTGGATTTCACTATCACACAAACTATTTTTGACAGTCGGCTTTGATTCAGCTTTAGGAGACTGAAAAGTCACATCTGTGGCTCATAAAATACACAATCAAGACCATACAATCCTGAAGGGAAAGTAAATTTAGATTAAAAATGACACCAGCAGGTGTTTTTTTTTTTTTTTCTTTTTAATATATGTAGCCCGATTTGATTTTTCCCTTTTCAGACTAAAGGTGTTTTAGTAACGATGCAAACTTTAGTAAGGGATGTTTCAGCATTATGTTCTTCATTAGGACAGAATGCCAGATTCAAAAACAGAAAAAAAAAGCCACAATGTTTTAAAGAAAACACGATGCAAAAACTTCTACAAATCGTGTACAAAAAAAATCATATAAAAAAAAAAAAAAATCAGTGACACAATAACAAAAAATGTTCTATGCTATAAAGTTGATTCGGATGAGGCTTGCAAAAATGTGTTGAAATGAGATGGAAAGGCAAAGGGGAGAAAAAAAAGAAAAAAAAAACAAAATGGACAAGGTGGAAACCAGCTTGCTTTGTTGAATGGAAATGAGGTTGAGACCTTCTCCAGAGCTCCCTGGCTGATGGTCTGGGTGGGCAGCATGAGTGTGGCGTCTCCTGAGTGCACTCCTGCGTCCTCCACATGCTCTGTGATAGCGTGAGCCAGCACCTGTAACCACAACCATATTTGTGACCCTGGACCACAAAACCAGTCTTAAGCCGCTGGGGTATATTTGTAGCAATAGCCAAAAATACATTGTATAGGTCAAAATTATTGATTTTTCTTTTGTGCCAAAAATCATTAGGAAATTAAGTAAAGATCATATTCAATGAAGATATTTTGTAAAATTCCTACTGTAAATATATCAAAACTTAATTTTTGATTAGTAATACGCATTGCTAAGAAGAACTTCATTTGGACAACTTTAAAGGTGATTTTCTCAATATTTAGATTTTTTTGCACCCACGGACTCCAGATTTTCAAATAGTTGTATCTCAGCCAAATATTGTCCTTTCCTAACAAATATCAATGGAAAACTTATTTATTCAGCTTTCAGATCATTTATAAATCTCAATTTCAAAAAATTGACCCTTATGACTGATTTTGTGGTCCAGGGTCACATTTAAAAAAAACTTTGGCGTGGGCAAACTCGGTCCTGGAGGGCCGGTGTCCTGCAAGAGTTTAGCACCAATCCTGATAAAACTCTCCTGTCTGTAGCTTTCTAGTAATCCTGAAGACTTTGATTAGCTTGTTCAGGTGTGTTGGAGCTCAACTGTGCAGGGACACTGGCCCTCCAGGATCGAGTTTGTCCATACCTGCTATAATACCTGTTACCTGTTGTCCATACCTGTTACCGACATTCTTTAAAAATATCTTCTTTTGTGTTCAACAGATGAAAGAAAACTCATTCACATTTGGAACAACTTGAGGGTAAGTAAATGATTATAATCACTTAAGTGCAAAAACTGCATCTTGCAATCATCAAAATTTTACTCCCCACAAAAAAACAAAAAAAATGTGATAAAGCCATGATAAAGGGCGAGATGGAAAATACTAGAAGCATTTTCTAGACTAAAGCAGCCTGAGCCCTTTTTCATTTTGGAATTATTTGGTTGTCTTGTTTTTGTTATGTGTGGGTGTGTGGGATAACGTAATGTTCTCATAGGTCTTACACAACAAATTGTATCCTCTACACAAAGCACTACAACAAGGATCTTCGATTTGGGAAAGTTTCAATCAAAATCATATTTTCCACTTTCTGTGTTCAGATTTAATGCCTGGCAAAGTTATTATACTCATTTCACCCATTTTCTCTTAGAAAATTATTCGAACATCTCTCACCTTGCCTGTTCTGGCCACTGCATCCACCTCCACTTCTCTGGCACCACGGATGAATTTGGTGATGACCACGGGATGATCCTGTTCCAGGGAAAATGCTGTGAATAACATTGTTGCTGAAAAACGTCTCTTGAGAATACTGCAAAGGGCATCGAAAATACTGTATTGAAAAGCTGATTCAAAGGGCCTTTCAAGGCTATAGCTGTACATTAACAAGGACAGAGTGTTTGTGAAATGCTTCCCAGAATTGTTAACCCTCTCTTACGGCCACACCAACCAGGGCCATTCTGTTACTTAAGTGAATACAAGCATAATGCCATGCGGAACTGAACCCTTTCACCCCTCAAACTGTCTGAAAGACCTGTCTCTATTCCAGTCTTATGATATCCATTAGCCATCTGACTGGCTATATGAGCTGTACATATACCTGACAGACACTGAAAATAATAATTTGATGGGAAAGTGAAGCTTTCAGGCTTTTAGATTTTCATTGAATGAGGTACTGACGCACAAATGCGGATATTGATTATTTCAGCCTTTTACACTGTATAGTTACCACTGTGTGGCAGTTGATTTATCATACAGTAAATAACAGGATGACCCTTTGGCGAGTATTTGTCTTGAATATCATAGAAATTAACTGAATTTTAAATATATTTTTAATATTAAATAGATAATTAATAGTAATATTTTACTGTTATTTTACTGTTTTTGAACAAACAAATGCAGCCTTGGTCAGACTTTTCACAAACATAAACAAGTCTTACAGTCCCCAAACTTCTGAAAGGTAATATATAGAGCGTATGGAGAGAAAGAGAATAAACAGGAAATGCACTAAGCAAATATATCTCTACCTGATGAAAGATGAACTGAGGCTAATTGAGTGCTTGAGAACATTATGCGTTCAGCTCAATCCAGCCTTTTCATTTTACCAGAGCCATAAAAGGGTTCACAACTCTCTATAAATCTATATATATCATTGATCTGCACCGTTATATGGCTGTGAAGTAAAAGACCTCATGAAATCACTGATGGAGTTCTGTGGCTTTTAGTCCACATCTGTTAGTTTAGAGGCTGTCTATATGCCAAAGTTAAAGTCAACAAATTTAACTTTTAGCACATTTTTACACATTAACAGTCTTGACTTTTGGCAAAATGGAGTATGTGATTGAATGAATAAGCAGAAGCATTGCAAAAATGCATTCAGCCATTGATGAGGCATTTAACTTTATATCTGAATTGTGAAACATAGCAGGTTGCACATCACTTCATATCTTAGAGTTAATAGTTGTTTACTGGCAGAGGTTTATCCATTTTGGTTTGAAGTAGAAAAATGTTTGATTTTATAAAAATTATTGCTGTGAACTGCAATACTTCAGTAGTTCTTTATATCCTGTATCTACAAGTCTGCATAATTTATAAGCTTTACAATATAAAAAAAATATAATTAAATTGCTAGTGATTGGAATAAAAAATAAAATGGTGAAAAAATACTCAGTATCTTTCCTTATGTACTCAGGAATGGCTCAATGATGGTGACAGCGATGGTAAAGCAGTTTTGCTGGACTCAGTAAAACTATTGCACTCTTAAGTGAAAAACTGTAAGGGGCAGCAGGAACAGGAGATGAAAATCAATACTGGCCCTGAGGTACAGGAAAATCAGAGCTGCTGGAAATGCCCTCGTTCGCCTTTAAAAAATAGAAAAGGGAATATTTTCCTAAAGGGTATGTTTAGATGAGGATGAAATGTAATTTCAAGAGGATCATTCATTTGTGATAATGGGTAAAAAAGGCTGCATGTTCCATAATTCATGAGTAAGCTGTTGCATGATTCATGTGGCAAAACCAATACGCCTCACGTAAAGTTATTTAAGCGGAAACCGGGCCAAATGGTTAAATGGCCAGATCTCACCTGTGACACCTGCGTGGCTTCCTCCAGGAAGCGTTTCATCTCGTCTTCACCGTACACCACATTCATGGCTGAGCCACTGGAAACAGAAAGATTCTCATCATTCATCACTCTGACATTTAAATGAGCCCATCAGGAGACGAAAAACATGATTCGATGGTGGTACAGTCAAACCCAACAGATGGGAAGATACGTAGAGTTGTGTAAATGAAGAAAGAAAGAGAGAAAAAGCAAACTAGAGGAATATATCTGGGTCAGCTGCTCCTCAAGGCGATCAGCACTGAATGTGTTTCATATAGAAAGAAAAAAAAAAAAAAAGAGAGAAATTTTTGGTGATTTTAATGCGTAAGGGAAACCGCACCTGATCAAATGATCATCCAAATATATTACATTAATCATTTTATCTAGCAAGAATGCATTAAATAGATCAAAAGTGACAGCAAAGACTTTTATATTGTTTTGTTTTTTGGGGCATTTTTCAATTTGTCTTGACAGCACAGCAGAGATGAGACAGAAAGTGAATGGGAAAGACAGAGGGGGGGATGGGATCAGAAATGGTCCACGAGGCGGGATTCGATCTCGGGACACCCAAAGGCGCAACTGCATCACATGTCGGCGCACTGCCCACAAGGCTATCAGCGCTGACGAAGACTTTTATATTGTTACAGAAATCTATTTCAAATAAATGCGTCCTTTTGAAGTTTATATTTAAAGAATCCTGAACAAAAAACTTTTGTTTTTCATAAAAATACTGTCAACATAATGTCAACATTGATAATAAATGTTTCTTGAGCTGCAAATCAGCATATTAGAATGATTTCTGAAATGTCATGTGATATTTAAGACTGGAGTAATGGCTGCTGAAAATAGTAAAATTGAAAAAAAGTTATTAAATATTAAACTGTAATATTTCATAATATAACAGTTTTACTGTATTTTTGATTAAATAAATGCAGCCTGTGGGAGCATAATAGGATTCTTTCAAAAACATTAAAAAAATAAATCTTAGCAATCCCAAACATTTGTTTTCAGATATTTATTGACTTCATTAGTTTCATAAAGTGATATCATATTATCAAACAATCAAATGCAAATCAATCAATAAAAAAGCACATTCATTTCAATGAATGACCCATTTTTCCTCAAATGCAAAAGCAAGTTTTCCTCAATTCACTCGCTATTGGCAGGTATAGAAAAAAAAAAAAAAGAAAAAAAGTTCATTTTAAACTGGTTTCATCTCATAATAAAATTTTTACAGCAGGTGATCACTGCTTACCTTTACACTATTTAACTGACAGTCAGCAATATGGTTTCACCAACATCAAAATACAGTGAAAACATAGAGGCAAATGGGAAATATACTGAGACAGCCCTAAGCGTCTCTTCAGTATGAACTGTTCCACGGTCCAGATGAACTGGCAGTGTTTCTGTCAGGTTCTGTGTCGGAGCTGCAGTCCCTGAGAGTCTGAGCCTCAGGCACGGGTTTAGGCAATCTAACGATGCCAAACCACAGCTGGCACTAAACACCCTCAGAAACACAGAGCAGGACTGAAAACATGGGTCTCAACTGAGTAGCTAAGCGGCGATGGAGTCACACGGGGCAGTAAATATTCAAACTAAAGAAGTGAAAAAAGTAGTGGTTTTGGCAGTTGGGTTTTCTTGAAAACTACACTCAAATCTCTGCGACTGTATGTGGGTGATGGTTTATACCAAAAAATGGAATAAATATTTTGCTAGAGATAAAAATATGCTAAAGCACTTTATTTTTATTTTGCTTTAGTTTCATATGTTGTCAATCTGGTTACAAGATTGAAATTTGTGCTCTGCACCTTTCACTGATAATTATTAGCTTCACGCTTGGCACAATATGAGTCTCTGCAACTGCTATGACTGCTGCGGTTCCCTGAGAAAAAAAGCTCTAATCTTCTCTCAAAACACACAGTAACCTTTGAGGCAACATCTAATGAGAACTCATAGAAAAGTGCTCCACTGATGAAAGTGCTTTTATGATTGAGATATGTATTGGGTAATTGTTAAAAGCTGAATTTTCTGCTATTTCTGTATGTGCTCGTGCTGCACAGCAGACTGGGTGCCTGGTTTAAAAGGAACTTAATTTTCTCGTTGCGGCACTCAAAATAGATGCCTGCTGTCTGATTATGTGCAAATTAGCTGTTCGAGTCCTGCCAATCTGAGACTCTTATAATATGAATGAACTGCATCTTACCCAAGATTTCTACATGCCGTTATTGTGAAGAGTGGATTGACATTTCTCTGCTCCTAACAAAAATCAGCAGTTGACTACTTTACATTGACTGATGTCTACTTTCATTTGGTTCAGGGCAATCTACTTGAACATAAGTGAGCTATTAATTTCAATCAAAAATTAAGATTCTTTAATCTTATGTATGCTGATTTTTTTTATTTTTTTTTACTAAAACACGACAAAAGAATATTGAAGAATATTAACTAACAACGATCAAAAGTACGAAATCACTCTTAACTGTCAGCCGCAGGCTAAAGTGTCTTTTGTCATTGGAATCCTTAGCCGTCAAAACGCATGCCTCAGATTTGATCGTCAACCTGGCAATATTTTTGGGTATTTTTGATTTTTTGAAAAAACAATTTTTGCTAACTACTCCTAGGTTTTTCGCCCAATCAGAACCAAGTCAGTGCAGGAAGATTCCCTGGAGAGTGAATAGAAATAATGATCAAAAAAGTTGAAGTTTCAACTCACCGTCACAAAGGGAGGCCAAAACATTTGAAAGGGGCAGGGCCACTTTTAGTAAAATGTCCATAAAATCTAAATGGAATGAGATATCTTCACCAAACTCGGAACACCTATGTAAGAGCTCAATCTGAGGTCACAGAAAAAAATTGGAGAGCTTGGCCACTTGGTGGCACTATAAGAGGGGAAAAAACAAAAATGGCTATAATTACGCAACTATTTGTCCCATCAACATGAAAATTGCTGTGCACGGTCTTGGTCCAAAATGCCACAGGTGTCTATAAGGACATTTGCATATCTCAAAAAACCAGTGGCCAATGAATTTTGAGCACCTATTAGACAAGGTTAAGGGGGGGGCTGATCGAAACAGAACTCTGTGGGCCTGTTTGACTCATGGCCCCAAAGGTCTGTGAAAAATTTGAAAGACATCAGACACTAGGGGGGCAATATCGCATTTTTCAAGGCTGTTAAAGATTGTACCTGGTGCAGATTTTCACACATACACATGATATTCACATTATATTATAGAACTCCTCATTCCGGACACCTTTGCCTCTAGAACCACTGCTGTCAATCAAATTGTTTGTTTGTACTGCAGTACAATTCTCTGGACTCTCTAGGGTCAATAATTACCAAAAAAAAAAAAAAATGTTGAAGATTACTCTTTGAGAAGCTATAACGGTCATTTAGAAAAGGGGCCTGTCCAAATTTACCCAAAATCCTATAAAGCCTAAAGGAAAACTCAAAACGTTGCAAAACCTGGTGAGCACATGCGACAGGTGATTCTAAACAAGCATGCAAAGTGTTAAGGAGATCAGACCACAGCTTAAAAAAAAAAATTAAAAAACATTTTTCTATAGTAAATTACCTGGATTTGCCAAAAGTATTTTCTAAATCAATAACGATCAATAATTTTATCATATGCGTAAATAAAATGCTTGACCCCTGATAATCGAAAATTATGCCCTATGGAGCTGAACTTGAGAAATGGATCAGTGAATCACTCTTTTGAGATCTTTGTTTTAAACGAGCCATTTGAATGATTCATTTTCCAATCAAGCTGATTTGTTCACTGACTCACTGATTCAGTCGTAGTTTTCTGATTCTAGTTTTCAATCACTGGAAGGAAAGATTACTAGTGAAATGTTATTAATTCTTTGGTCTTTTTTTATTACACAAAACTAAAGTATGACACCTGAAAACCTTTTTTTTGGTAATCTCTTAACTGCCATTATCAACTGCATGAACATTAAAATATCAGAACGAAGAAAGTCAAACAGGTTTGAAATGACATTAGGGTGAGTAAATCACCTTTAAAGGGATTGTTCACCCAAAAATGAAAATTCTGTCATTAATTACTCACCCTCATGTCGTTCAAAACCCATAAGACCTACGGTTCATCTTCAAAACACAAATTAAGATATTTTTATGAAATCCGAGAGCTTTCTGACCCTGCATAGACAGTAATACAACTGAACTTTTCAATTGGCCCAGATATGGGTGAATTCACCGTTCACTTTGTACTCACCTCAGAACATAGGATGGACGCAGGAGGCAAGGGTAGCCCACACTACTTGCAAAAGAAACAGCATCTTCCTGAAAAAGACAGAAAGTTAGAGACCTCTTTGCAATCAGCTGCACGGCATCACCTAGTCTGCGTTTCAGATGAAGTCAGGCTTCTTGTGTTCTTTTCTCCATTTGAATCCCAGACTGTGGGCAAAGGGCCAGACAATTACCACAGACCACATCTATTCACCTTACTTTTTAATGCTTTGTGAACTGGCTATTTCACAGAGAGAAAAACTATAAGATTGCACAATCCTCTATTGGAGTAAACCATTATTAGCAAGTGGAATTATCTTTTGCTGAACGTATTGGAGAAAGTACTGCCTAACTACAGTACAAATGGATGTGCTCTCTTCTGATTTATTACAAATTTTCTGATTCATTAAATATTAACATCCAAGTATCCATTTGAAAGCTACACTAAAGGGGTATATCAGCTAAAGAAAATTACTTACATATCATCTGTACCTCACATAAAGATATAAAAATGCTGCAAACATGACATATTTTGTAAGTCAATCCAGAAGTTAGCATCACCCTGTTTCCTTTGGTAAAAAGACAATCTATCAGCTGGATAATTGAACTTACAACAGTTCGCATGAAGTATAAAAACGAGGAGACTGTAAAAGCAGACTAATGAGTAGATGAGTTTTCATGTTCGGCATGATGATGGTTTAATACCCAGACAACCTCCACAGTCCAAAACCACATTAAAGCTTACTAAAAAAAGTATTTCTGATGTATTTTATGTTGTAGAATAAAATATGAATATATTCTGCAATACAATTCGAACGAGTTTAGGACAATGAAACGGAAAATGCATAATATTAACTTGTTTCTGGGTTTTAGCACACATTCCTACAGTACTCTATTGTAAAGCTTTAAAAGATTTGCAAAACAGTGCATGTGATGTCTACTTTTATGGTGCTTTTTTATGCTTGCACATTATATGGAAAACAGGAGTGCAGATATTCTGCAAAAATGTCCTTCTGCATTAGAAGAAAAATTATACCGTTTTGGAATGATGACTAAATGCTGACTGAACTTGCTTTTTTTTGGTGAACAATCAGTGTTGCCAGATTGGATGGATGATTGCCATCCCAAAAGTTCACCAAAACCCACCCACTCCAAAAAAACACACCCCCAAAACTTTAATTGTCAAAATAATGTGAAGGAATATTGCCATGTCAATCAAGGTTGATAAGGACCACTTTTAAACGACAAGTCCACTTCCAGAACAAAAATTTACAGATAATGTACTCAACACCTTGTCATCCAAATTGTGAAGAAAAGAAATTGTGTTTTTTGAAGAAAACATTTCAGGATTTTTCTCCATATAATGGACTGATATGGTGCCCTGATTTTGAACTTCCAAAATGCAGTTTCAAACGATCCCAAATGCAGTTGTAAACGATCCCAGCCGAGAAAGCGTCTTATCTAGCGTAACGACTGGTTATTTTCGTTTTAAAAAAATACAATTTAAATAATTTTTAATCTCACCGCTTGTCTTGTCTTGCTCTCCCTTAACTCTGTGTGTTCTGGTTCGAAACAGTTAGGGTATGTCAAAAAACTCCAATCGTATTTTCTCCCTCAACTTCAAAATTAATTTCAAAATCATCTTACATCGCTGTAGAAGTACCGACCCAGTCTTTGCGAAGTGAACATGCAAAGATCAAACACCTTAACAAAAAAGGTAAAACAGTGATATAGGATAGTTGTTGGAGAACATGAAATAGGAGTTTTCGACATACCCTAACTGAGTTCAGGCAGAGTAAGACAAGATGAGCGTTTGAGATTAAAAAGTATTTAAATTGTATTTTTTTTTTAATGAAAATAACCAATCGTTTTGCTAGATAAGACCCTTCTTCTGCTGGGATTGTTTACATCCGCATTTGGGATCGTTTGAAGCCGCATTTAAACTGCATTTTGTAAGTTCAAAATCGGGGCACCATATCAGTCCATTATATGGAGAAAAATGCTGAAATGTTTTCCTCAAAAAACAATTTCTTTACGACTGAAGAAAGAAAGACATGAACATCTTGGATGACAAGGGGGTGAGTACATTACCTGTAAATTTTTGCTCTGGAAATGGACTTCTCCTTTAATTCCTTAAAACAAAATAATGAAAACAAAATAATATAAATATATATAAATTTCCCAGGTAAACTAATCAAATCAGGGCAAATACATTAAAGTGATCTGCCAAATATGATTAAAATATGCAAGCAGACAATGTCAAAACGGCAATCAAGAAATTAACTGATACCCTTGAAAAAAGAACATGCATCATTTTCAATTTCAACAGTCTATAAACCAGTTTAAATGCGAAAAGTGTCCAATATAAGTGATCGGAAAAAGCTACTTATTTAGCAGGTATATTACACTAATTCATGCACACACAGTTAAAAAAAAAAAAAATAACAGCAATAATGTGCTTTCCTTCGTGTCGTATTTTAACTTCAAACACAACTAGAGTCTTTCTTGAAGTAAATGTAGAATATAATACAGAACTTTGCAGTCAAAACTAATCCTCCAGGAACTGAGTTTGACACCCCTAGTTTAAAAGATAAAAGACAGGATTGTATAGACCCAGATTCAAATAGATTTTGATGAATTTATTCAACTGTGCTCTGATTTCGGAGTTGCAGTGATATTAGAGCCTTCATGCCATCTTCCTCCACAGGTGTAATTCACGTTTTGAGAGTTAAGACACTCTCCCACTCTTTGCTGTCTTACTTATAGACATTGTGATTACTTAAATATACAGTTACTCATTCAAATATCATAATTCAGTTATACATTTATAGTCTGATCCATTATCACGATAAAACTCCTCACTCACGAATCATCATGTCTGTCCTCTGATCCCTAGTGATTGGCTATAAGTGCGGCAGGTGACATCAACATCAGCATCAGCCGCCTCTATACAGTGTTCGTGTATGTTTAGTAACCTCATGATGACTGATTGGATGCAGTACATGCACACTTGAATTTGTTTGTTAACCAATTAACCTTTACAATTTATATCTTTGAAAACTGCCAAACTGACTCCAAACCAGCCCAAATTTTGTCCACCTGCCCAAGCCAATTTTTACCCACACAATCAAATTCAAAACCACCCCTTTAACCAAGCAGGAAATGCTGGGTGACATAGGGACGCAACCATATCCTCTCCTCAACGTTCCTAGGCACTGGCCTTCTAGCCAGAAACAGCACACCAAGCGGACTGCAGAATCCCAAAAGATTCTGCTGATCTCTACTGCCTTTCTGGCTTGTTTCAACAACAGGGAGACCATTAAAATGCTGGCTGTACCCTCAGCAGCGAGACAGAAACCGGCGGAGGGTGAGTGGGCAGCGCCGTGGGGCAGAATGCCCTCTCTCTCCCCCCTTCATCACGACTTCAGCTCTTCGCTTCCATGGCCCGCGGCAAGAAGGCTGGATGTAGCTAACGGACGAGCGAGCATGCTTCTAGTCAACATGTTTCAGCACTTCTAATGTTTGCTGTCTGAAAGCACTCTGACACCTCTGGAGTATTTAGGGTGAATGCAGCATTTGTAAAAGTGAAAAGTCTGGAAATGCAGCTATATTGGAAGAACGGTAGCATGACGGTGCGAGTGGGCGATTTCTTAAAAGCCTAGAATGAATAGAGCAATAAATGATTAATTAAACAAGAAAATGCATAAATAAAGTGGGTGGTGTTCACTATTACTGGAAAATCACATCTGCATTACTCAACTGACCTAAATCAACAAACTCTGGCAAATCCTGTCCCTTTTATCCTTGAACATGATGTGTATCATCAAGATAGCGGCGTACAGAATAATTATTCAGCAGTTCAATTAAAAGCATTTAAAATTAAGAAGCAGTAACAACAACCCTTTCATCTCACTTCATGAAGCATGTTTGAAGTGAAACTGGCCTTACCAGCGAGCTGAGAGCCCTCCATGGGGCCTGGCCTACACCCAGATCATCCAGTATGGAAGAGAATACAGATCTCTCTTCTGCACGATCGATTTGGAGAGGACTGGTTCCCAGAATCTTCACCCCGTTCAGGTGCAGGGGCATGGCCAGGTTATTGGGGATCTGCCCACCCACAGATACTATACAGCTGGTGCAGGCCTGTGGAAAGATGGAAAGTCTCTGCAGTCTTAGTCTTGTATAAAAGACTATTGACTATCAGTGTACATCCTGATCCACACTGCAATGTATTCTGGTCAAGAACAGTGTTCATAAATGGGAAGAAACATCTGACTTGCATATGAAGTGACCATGACGTGAATAATGAAGATGCACAGACAGGAAGGAGAGGGGAAAAAAAAAAACATTAAGGGACAGTTCATCCAAAAATGAAAACTGTGTCATTAATTACTCACCCTCATGTAGTTCCAAACCCGTAAGACCTTTGTTCATCTTTGGAACACAAATAAAGATATTTTTGATGAAATCCAACAGCAACACAACTACCCTGTCCAAGGCACAATATTTTGTTGATAGTGTGAGTGAAAATATAATAAATATATATACACTTGTAAATATTTCTTAAAGGGGTCATCGGATGCCCATTTTCCACAAGTTGATATGATTCTTTAGGGTCTTAATGAAAAGTCTCTAATATATTATTTGATTAAAAATTCTCAATGGTTTTGTCAAAATGAGCTCTGCAAAAATCATCTCATTCTAAGGGGTTGTTCCTTTAAATGCAAATGAGCTCTGCTCACCCCGCCCCTCTCTTCTCTCTGTGGAATGACGATCTTGTTTACTTTAGCCGCATTTAGCCGCCAAACTTCCTAACTACCACATTATAAGAAAAGGAGATCGCAAAGATTCATAAAAAAACGCTTATACACACTTCTGCTGTCAGTGAAGCTGGATCATGAATGATTCGTGCGAACATAGACCGATATATGTAGATCGGGAGGCGCATTCCCTTCACAAACAAATGTAATCTACTGCATCTTCAGCGGCTCAGAGTAAATGACGACCACTATGTTTATTATTACATCCAGCAACCCAACACCTCAGTCGCTCAATCGGAGATATTCTTGTCTAACTTACATCCCTGCTTCAGCATCGAAACAAGGAAAGTTACTGGACTGTGACAGCTGGCAGTGACGGCACACCGACAGGCATCTGAGAACGGCTCGATTTGAAAAAGGGGATATTATTTTTACAGATTAATTAAAAACCACTGCATGGATTTTAGATGTGTTTAGGGAAGATGTGTACATACACTGCCAACACACATTAATGTTCAAACAACATGAAAAAGTTAACTTATCATCCGATGACCCCTTTAAATATAATGTGCTTGTATTTATACATGCATAATAATTACACACAGTACACACATACTAGGCAAACGTAAACTTTTATTTTGTATGCGATTAATCGCGATTAATCGTTTGATAGCCCTAGTTCTTACTACTTTCTGGGCCTTGAACGCGGTAGTTGTGCTACTGTCCGTGCAGGGTCACAAAGCTCTCGGATTTCATCAAAAATATCTTTAATGTCTTTAAAAATATTATATAAAATTTATAGTTTTAGATAACATTTGATTTGAAATGAAGCACAAAGAAACTTGTGGCTGCAGCACAATCACATAATTTTTTAATACATTATATTTTTAATATTTTTCTTTTCTTTTTAAGTTTGACCGTATAGTATAGAGTAATTCATGATCTATAAACTCTTAAAGTGATGATACATGCGGCAACTTTTTTGAGCGACCTTGCTTTGAACACTTTCCAATTGAGAACAAATGTGCAACAAATATCTATCTGGATACTTTAGTACAGACGTTGGCCCTGTGTCTCATCTGGTGGCCTGTATACGGCAACACTGCCCAAAAAGTTGCCCTGTGTATCATCACCTTCAAGTGCTGGCTATTTTGTCTATTCAGAATGACTTGTGAGCTGCAACATTTTTATTCTGGGTATGTCCTTTATGCCTGCCTTGCAAAAATGTGGGGAGCTTGAAAGGGGGTTAAAATATTTTAAAGCATAGCTGAATTTTCAGGAGCCATTACTTCAGTCTTCGGTGTCACATGACACTTTAAAATCATTCTGAAACATTTCTAATTGTGAACCCAGACCACAGAACCTGTCATGGGGTCAATTTTTTGAAATTGAGATTTATACATCATCTGAAAGCTGAATAAATGAGCTTTCCATTGCTGTATGTTTTGTTAGGATATAACAATACTTGTTGAGATACAACTATTATAATATCTGGAATCTGAGGGTGCAAAAAAAAAAAAAAAAATTCGCCTTTAAAGTTGTCCAAATTAAGTTCTTAGCAATGCATAATACTAATCAAAAATTACGTTTTTATATATTTACGGTAGAAAAATTAAACGTAAAGTCAACAACACCAAAGCTCCAAAAGTATCAAAAATGAATTAAAAAAAAAACAAAAAAAAAAAAACCTTTGCATAGTGTGAGACGTTTCTTCATCAGATAATTTACTTGTTTTAGTCGAGCACCCATATGAGATTGATGCGCATGCTTTTGTTTGCATTTCATATATTTACAGTAGGAAATTTACAAAATACCTTCATGGAACATGATCTTTACTTAATATCCTAATTATTTTTGGCATAAAAGAAAAATCGATAATTTTGAATAATACATCATGTAAACGAGACCTACCTTAGTCTGTGCAACATAAAAGCAGTCATCCACCAATAACAGTGAAAATGGCTATTTAGACAATCTTACAGCTCAAATAATAAACCATTTTTCTGCCTAACTGATGTACTTTACAAAAAAGCTTCAAAATTTTGCTTTCATTGTATGCACTGTAAATGCACTTCCTGTCCTGTTTTACAAAACTGAATGACTAAATTTAGACCGAGTCTAAACTGTCTGTAATAACCTACACCATGACTAAGCTATTGGCAATAAACCTAATTATTCCTTTCAGTAAACATACATCTACAAAATTACAAGTGCTTTTTATAATTACACCGTTTCAACTCTACAAATTAACATGACTGACTGCATCCGTCCATAACTAAAGACTACAAATTCTGCTACTTATGACTTCAATAAAGCACGCTTCATCCTCCAATATGACAGAAAGTTTGTTTGAAGCAAAGCTGTTTTGACAGAAATTACTATAATCATTTCTCATTCATTTCATGAATTCACAATGATTTCCTGTTCCACTCTTTTTATCCTTCACTGATGTTGTCTTTCTCTCTCTATTTCACAGATGAGCTGTGGTCCCAAGAGCTGACCCTGGGACATGACATGGCATTATTTTACGCTCTGAGAGCCGTCATATACCTTCTGATCCCATTCATGACATTCCTATGGCAACCACATGTGTGCGCACTTCACCATTCACACACGGTTCCCTCCAGGTTTATCAGAGCATGCTAACGTGATGGTAATAAAGCGGTACACAGCACCTGGGAATTTATTACAACCTCTGAGCAAAACAACAAACACTTGATCAACCCATGCTTTAATCACCACTCTAACTAGCTTATAATGTGTCTGAATGAAAAAGTCAATGGCTGTTAGAGAGGTCAGATTTTGCATCATCAGTGAAGACTTTAGTGGCTCTGTCTCTATAAAGGGAATAGAAATGAGCTTACCAAGCGCTGCTTAGATGCTGCTTAGAGGCATTTCCTGGTTACTCTCGAGATAATGGCATCTAGGTCTAAAGCTGCATAAAAAGTATGCTTCTTCTCTGTATAGAGAACCTTCTCACAATATCATTTTAATCTTTTCACTCAGAGGTTGTTAAGTGATGGCATATGATTGTGTAGCAGTTTGATTTCAACTTCATTTAACAGTTTTTTTAATTGCCAAATTCCCGGTGAAGAACTGCTCTACACAAAATACTGAAGAATGACCAATCACAGACGTTTATGTTACCGTGGAAACAGAAACTGCAGCAAAAGAGCTCAGCAGTGACTGCTCATTCCCATAAAACTTTTCAAATGACATAAGTATAGAGCTGCTAGGAATATATACATATACAAGTACATATAAAAATCTTGCAAATAATCGCAAATGCACAAATCACAACATGCATTTGAATGTGTCATGAGTCATCCATGTTGTTTATACCATTTTCAGCTTTCAATATATTTACAGCGCTGTACCACATTTCATATTATATAACAAGTTATCACATTTTTCTTCATTATCAAGCATATAAATATGTTTATAGAGAAAAAAATTGTTGAAGTAGTATTCTTGTAGCTTCATAATATTATGACTGAACCACTGATGTCACATGGACTATTTTAACAAAGTCCTTACTACCTTTTTGGGCCTTAAAGGAGAAGTCCACTTCTCATATAATGTACTCACCCCATTGTCATCCAAGATGTTCATGTCTTTCTTTCTTCAGTGGTAAAGAAATTATGTTTTTTGACAAAAACCATTTCAGCATTTTTCTTCATATAATGGACTGAAATGGTGCCCCGATTTTGAAATTCCAAAATGCAGTTTAATTGCGGCTTCAAATGATCCCAACGATCCTCAAACAGTTGTAAACGAACCTAGCCGAGGAAGAAGGGTCTTATCTAGCGAAATGATTGGTTATTTTCATTAAAAAAAAAAAATACAATTTAAAAATACTTTTTATTCTCCTTGCCTTCATTGAACTCTGTGTATTCTGGCTCAAGACAGTTAGGGTATGTGGAAAAACTCCAAACGTATTTTCTCAAAACCGGAACAAAAACAGTCCAAGCTGAGTAAGACAAGACAAGCGTTTGACATTAAAAAGTATATAAATTGTTTTATTTTTATGAATATAACCGATCGTTACGCTAGATAAGACCCTTCTTTTTTGGCTGGGATTGTTTACAACCGCATTTGGGATCGTTTGAGGCTGCAATTAAACTGCATTTCGGAAGTTCAAAATCGGGGCACCATATCAGTCCATTATATGGAGAAAAATGCTGAAATGTTTTCCTCAAAAAACATAATTTCTTTACCACTGAAGAAAGAAAGACATGAACATCTTGGATGACAATGGGGTGAGTACATTATTTGTGAATCTTTGTTTTGGAAGTGGAGTTCTCCTTTTAATGTGGAAAAAAAATAAAATATCTTAATTTGTGTTCAATGAACGAAGGTCTTACAAATTTGGAATGACATGAGGGTAAGTAATTAATGACAATTTCATTTTTGGGTGAACTAACCCTTAACAACCTAAAACCACTGACATGCTACTACTGTATCTATCATATTGTATTTTTGAATCTGCATGCTGTACAATACCAGCAAACATACTAGTATTTACAGCAGGATTAGTACAGAATAGTAGTATGCTATTCTGAACATAGCTTGTCTATTTTGCTGGTTTTCAAAAACATTTTTTGCTGAAAATCAAATGCTGTAATGTTGTGATTCATTTTGAATGCCTATGGAGAAAATGAATGGGAAATGTAGCTGAAAACATGTGCCATCTCTGTTGTACTTGAATATCACTTTTTCAAAAAGTGATGAGATTTTAAAATACCAGTCCAGACATTAAAGAATTCATATGCAGTGGAAACACAATGTTGTTTGTATAGCACACTGCTGCATAAACAGTCTAACGCTTTTGGCAACAGCACTGAAGTTAGTCCTGCTGTGATATTCATATTAAGACCAGTGGACCAGTCGGTTCTTGTCTACAGTCACACACTGCTGAACATCAAAAAAAAAAAAAAGAGGAATTGTCAGCATTCTACAGTCTGTCTGCTGCCGGTTTTTATAGAAGACGGTGCTACTTTTCCACAGCGTAAAAAATATAACACATTTACACTTATATACTTTCAGACGCAAGATAACAGGGGAGTTTGGAACATTGTATTAAGCAGGTAATTTCTTATGAGGCAGGGAACAAAATGGGGAGAAAATCTATTTCCACAGTTCGAAGACGGTAGCAGGCAGCCTGATAAGATCAAGCTTCTTTTTTGGGATGCAAATATGGTGAACAAAAACAGGTACGGTTTAACATCAATGCATATGCTTCATATTGAACTTAATGCCTGTAATCAGGGCTCTATGCTTACTTTTCTTTTTAGGAGCATTAAGAAATTATATTTTATAAGCTTTTTGAAATCTCTAGTTAAAACAACAAAATAAGAACAAGCAGAATAAGTTACCTATCAAATGAAATCAGTATTAACAAAATTAATTTGTACTACAGAGGTGGCTTGTAGATGTATTTTTAGGCGTTTAATGAGGCTCAGAGGTGACATGAGTGCAATCAAATTCATGAATTCATCAAGATTAATGTTTTATACAATTTGGAATATAGAAATATTTAAATAACTGAAAAGATAATTTAAAAATGAATCTAAAACTGCCAGTAGGTGGTGGCAAGTCAGTGATTTAATTACTGAATCATTCATTCATTTGATTTATTCAGGAATAAAGCAAGTAACTATGAATGGGAAATTGAATCATTGTCTCACTAGATTCATTTAAAAATGCATGTTCATTCATAAACTAAACACTGCTGTGTTAGCATGGAGATGCGCAGCAGCTCAGTTGTGATTTGTTTCAGAATATTTTTGACAATTAAGAGCAAAATCCGGCTATTGTGCTACAGTCAGACAATGTAAGTCACTTAATATTAACTTCTTGTTTATTTAACTGTTGTATTAAATCAGTATCTCATTTACAATCTCTTAAAAATTATTAAAAGCTGTCATCACAATCTTAAAAAGTTTGATTATAATCAGTGAAGTTCTCTACACTGCACTGTGAACCTCTTATTTACACTCTGTCTACACTTTGTTTATGAAAGAATTGGTGAGATATGTCTGTGATACATTACTCAACGTTGCAAAAACACGTAGAAACCTTTGAAGCTCCCCTCAGCGCAAACACAAATATGCTGATCGGGTTAGTCGCATTGGTGCTCCTAAATATTTTTTCATAGTCGCACACAGTAGTAGAAATGGTTGCACTGTAGAGATCCAATTATTGAAACTTTATACTATTTTCGCTACAATAATTTAAAAATGTGTAACTAGAAATGGTGCCTTGGCTAAAACTAAATCAACTAAAACAAGTTTAAAGGGCTCCTATTATGTCCCTTTTTACAAGATGTTTAAAGCTCAGGTGGCCTCAGAATGTGTCTGTGAAGTTAAAATGCTGTTTTCGCGCATGTCTCTTTAAATGCAAATGAGCTGCTATTCCCTGCCCCCTTTTGCAAAATAGAGCTGTGCCTTTACAGCTTGTACATCAGATACTCTGCTAAAATACATCTGTTTGCTTTATCATGTCTGTGGTGCTGAAATCATGTGTTTTAAAGCCATATCAGTTTAAACGTCTGATATAGGGTTTTCTGAGTGCACACATCGGAAGCACACGCATAGAAAGCAGCTGTCACACAGCATGCAAGTACTAAACTAAGTTCTTTTAATTAAAGTTTACTTTTTGATGTTTTTTAATTTTTAGAAAATCACAGCTTATAATTACATTTATTAGAAATACTAAATTTCCTTGCTCATTTAATCAGATTTTAGATCAAGAACTATCCACTTCATAATTCAACTTTCAGGAATCAGACCACATCATAATGTCCTTGTCAAATATGTAAGTGAATAATACCTTTCAGCTACTTAAAGACACCAGGTGCACGGGTTGAACTTTGACCTCTCACCTCCTGCTGTGTGATGTCCAGGATGCGCTCCAGGGTTAACTCCTCAAAGTACAGACGGTCACACTCATCAAAGTCCGTACTGACCGTCTCCGGGTTATGGTTCACCACCACTGTACGCTTGCCCATCTGTCTAAGGGCACGGATACTTGACACAGCGCACCAGTCAAACTCCACACTGCTGCCTGTGGGGGGAGTAGAGCAAAACGCTGCACTAATTGCTCATTAAAACTAAAGATAATACATGAATGGGTTAGTGTGAAATGAAAATCAGAGGATGGTTAGGTAAAAAAGGTTTAAGCTCACCAATGTGATATGGACCACAACCCACAATCATGATACCATGATCCTTAAAATCCAAATCATGCTCCTGTTGAAAACAACAAAACACAATTGGGTTCATCCTCACACACACTTCATTCATTTTATTTTATTTTATCTTATTCCACAAGTGTCAACTTCCACAATGAATTTCCAAATTTTGTATTTTTTATATTTTATTTAAATGTTTTTGTTTTATTTTAAGCATCAATTTTATTTTATTTTCCTATTCCTTTTTAGAATTTAAAATTATGTATTTATAATTTTTTTTTATCTTATTTCCCTTTTTAGCTTACATACTTCTTTATTTACTAAATCCATCTAATTTATTTTCTGTATTTAGGTACTTTAGGTAGTGCATGTCATTTGGCAATGCAGATAAAGCTTTACCTCAGTTTCTCGTGTACTACAATTGTCTACAAAAATTGTGCTACTGTGGAAATGTCTAGATACAGAAATGGACAAAATGCCCGACACTTCAACCATCAAAGACCCTACACAAAGTTTGGACAGAGTGGTTTACCTGACCATGGTAAGTGCAATACAAATAGTTGGTGGCTGCCGGGTATTCAGCAGCAAGTGTATCAATCTGAAAGTAGGCACAAAAATCATATATTATGGAGCAAAGGTCATTATAACCTCTTGATCTTGATCGCAGATATTTCTGGCAATGGCATCAAACCTGTTTGACCCATGGTCTGATGTTCTGGTTGAGCCTGAGCGTCCGAGCTTCTCCCTCTGAGATGTCAAGAGCCTGGCCAACCTGTCGGTCTGAGAAACCATCCATCTTAGCCCTCAGAAGTAGATCTCTCGGCACTGTGGCGCTGAGAGTGAAAACTGCATTAAGAAACTTAAAAGACACAAATGCACTGACCTTAAAAATGAGCAGAATATTAACTATTTATTGCGCTGTACTATTTGGTTACATAGCGTTTTCTAGGCTGGGTTTTATTTTTATTTATTTATTTATTTTATTTTTGGTAAATACATGCAAAATCATTAGAGTAAAAACGGTTTTTAAGATAAATAGCAAACTGTGGACCTTTGATCATCAGAGAGTTAAAGCTTCAGTGTACATGGAAGGAAAGAAAATCTCAAAAAAAGTAAAATCCTGGCTAAAGATGCTTAATACTTATTTTTTTAAATCAATACAACATTTGAACAAAGATCAAAGAGAACTGCAATCAAAACTTGTGGATTTTTCTTCCTTAACATTCATGTTTCATAAGTTCTGCGTGGACCAGAGGTTGCGCTACACTTCAACATTGTCTGTCATTTTGACGGACATGGTTGTAAAAATTCCGTCATAATCTATCATTACCCGTCATTATAATTTTCATATTTTAATTACAATAAAACATTTAATTGCTTTTATTTTTGTTCACATTTTCATTTTGAATCATGAACCTACAGGATGACAATGCAGTGTTTAAAAACAACAAAATACGATAGGGCTGGGCAAAAAAAAAAAACGATTTCTCAAGTTTAATAGATTCTCATTTTAATGAACCAAAATCGATTCTTAAATCACAATCGATCTTTTGGTCTATGCTGTTTTCAGTTGATGAATAAACAGTACATAGTTCGTCTTCCTTCCAAAAAAAAATAGCAATAGTCTAGGCTTTGTGTTACTTTTGATATAAAACAAAGTCTCAGATTTCAAATTTTGTCCATTTCATTAGGAAATTCAAACAATAAATACCGTTTTGGCACTCTTTAATGTGGTGTGATAGATCATTGTAGCTTCTGTGTACTCGCCCGTGCGTAATTAAACACATAGGAAAACATTCGTGACCGTTTCGTTTTCGTTCTGGATCCAGCTCTCTGTTGCTACATTGGAGCACACTTGCCACCAACCGGACAGAGGTGGGAAATACAGCTACAATTTTACAATAGATCACCCTCAGTGTAATCCGTCAAAATGATGGACGGCCTTCAGATTTTTCTGTCCCTGATAAAATAAATAAATAAATAAATAAAAATAAAAAAAATAAACAAAAAATTGTCAATGACGGAGAATTTCCGGTTAACACGACCTCTGGTGTGGACATAAAACATTTTAGGTGATTAAAACATCTGTTAAACTTTTTTGAGATATATTAATGTAAAGAACAGTAGCCCTAAAAAGTCTTTAATTCATTTTTTTAAATGCAGCAAGCCCTCAGTATATGTACTTATTCGGGTTTAAATCTGGACATTGTTTATTAACAAAGTAAAGATCATTAAAAACAGCATGGACAGCAGGAGTGTGAGACGATAGAAGTGTCAGTCGCAATGGACAGAGACAAACAGTCCTCACTATCCCACGCACCAAATGTGAGACTTCACTTCATACTGTGCTTAAAGAGGTCAGTGCTCACCTTAAAGTACAGTAGTCTATTAGTTAAATGTCAGGGTGGTAAATAAAAACCTGAAGGTTCAATCTTAGATTTTTGAGTCCTTAACCACAGAACGGGCTCAAGCTAGAGCTCAGGTTATGCTCTAGATGGCAGCTATGTTTTAAGCTATATTCTGAGAAAGTGCATTATCAGAATATGGCTTGAGTGAATCTGTGAAGCAGGCAAAGTGCTGGAAATTGGTTGCCAGGAACAGCCAGTCAATTATATACTTCAGTGGTCATTACACAAAAAAAATTTGACCGCAGACTATTGCAACTGATGCAGCAATTTTTTTAAAGGCAATACAACCAATACTTATTACATGTGATTTCAATAATTTAATAAGTCTAAGCATTACACTACTGAGAATGACTTTTCAGAATTAGAGTAATAAAATGTTATAGAGCAATGCAATGCAATGCTAAAATAAAAAAAAAATTAAATTAAATTAAATTAAATAATTTTTCCACTGATTTTGGTTTGAAATGACTGGGACATAGTATTCACTCTCTTGTAATTGCTGCAATACAATACAATAAAAACTCAATAAAAAAAAAAAAATAAATAAATAAAATAAAATAAAATAACATAAAATTTTCCACAACCAAAATATTAACTATTTATTTTCACTGATTTTGGTGTGAAATGACTGGGACATGATCTTAACAAGTAATATGATATTCACTCTCTTGTACTTTAATACATACAAGTTCTCTCTGACTAGAACCAATAATAATAAAAAAAAAAAAAAAGAATAGTTTGTAGAAAAAAGTGATTAACTTTTTATTTTGGTTTAGTTTCTCCAAGTTTGGAGGTCAAGAAGTACGCAGTATTATCTATTAATATCAGTTATGAGTGTCTGAATGTAATTGTTTCTCTCTCACCTGTTATACTGACCCAGGAGCTGCTCCATTGCAGTAATGTGCTTCAGTTTGTGCAGGAACCATTTGTCTATGGCAGTGAGGTCATGGATCTGATCAACAGTCACACCACTGTGCAGGGCCTTGAGAAGCAAAACAATCCACATAATGCCTCAAATCAGCAGACGATACTATAAATGGCATGAACATAAACAGGCTTTTCTAATAAATGATTGTAATCTGCAAGAAATAGTTGGGTCATTGTTAAATGAGAAATAATGGCTCTTGATTGTTGGCTGTTAGCCTGTGGTGTCCCTTGAATACAGAGCAGAGCCCAATGAGCTGTAACTGGCTGTTGCAGTAGCGCTGTGGGGGGGGACGGGGCTCCTGGCCAATCAGGATACAGCACTTAATAGCCTATCTGCTTAATAGGAGGCATAACCTGCTCTGAATGAAATGATGTGCCTAGAGACTAACATCAAACTCCAGTACTACAAGCGAGACCAACCTTGAGAGTTATTGATGTCTCATGTCTTGATAGGATTTGCCCTATTATTCCTTAATAAATCTGCCAGCATCAACGTGTTCATTTGACACACATATGGCTCATTTTTTTGATGAAAAGTAGGTTGTTTTCTCTTTAGGCAGACAGGTAATTTTCATTTTTAATAAATGGCCAGAAGATACGGAAGGGTCTTGTATCACCCTGAAGGGGTGCAATAATGCAATAATGGTCGACTTGAATAAAAAAAGAGAGAGGAAAGCTGAGAGAGAAGAGAGTTAATTTAAAAAAAAAAAAAAAAAAACAGGAACTTGGTTGCCAGTGACAATGGGTCAACTATACACTTCAGAGGTCAACATACAAAAATATTTGATCACAGGATTCTGTGACTCACCAGTCAGAATCAGGGCCTTTGACCTTCATTGCACATTCTGTTTGTAAACACTGGGAATGTAGGACGATTTTGAAGTTGGAGGAGAAAATGGGATGGGAGTTTTTCAACCTACCCTAACTGTATTGAACTGGAATTCACAGAGTTCACACAGAGCTAGACCAAGAAGAGCATTTGAGGTTAAAAAGTAAATAAATTGTCAATTTGCTTAGAAAATTACAGATCGTTTTGCTCGATAAGAAAAAAATTCTTATTGACTGAAGAAAGAAATAGACGACAAGGGGGTGAGTAAATTATCTGTCAGTTTTTTTCTAGAAGTGAACTTCTCCTTTAAATAATGTTAAAAAACACAATTGTGACCATGGACCACAAAACCAGTCATAAGGGTCAATTTTTCAAAGCTGAAATGAGCTTTCCATTGATGTATAGTTTGTTAGGATATATCAATATTTGGCCGAGATACAACTAATCAAAAATCTGGAATCTAAGGGCGCAAAAAAAAAAAATCTAAATATTGAGAAAAACACATTTAAAGTTGTCCAAATTAAGTTCTTAATAATGCATATTACTAATCAAAAATTAAGTTTTGATATATTTACTGTAGGAAATTTACAAAATATCTTCATGGAACATGATCTTTAGTTAAATTCCTAATGATTTTTGGCATAAAAGAAAAATCAATAATTTTGACCCATACAATGTATTTTTGGCTATTGCTACAAATATACCCCAGCGACTTAAGACTGGTTTTGTGGTCCAGGGTCACAATTTGTGATTTTAATAATGCATTAGTAAAAGCTGAAATCAACATTAAATAAGATTAATAAATGCTGTAGAAGTATTGTTCATTCTTAGTTCATGCTAACTAATGTAGTCAACTAATTTTAACTAATGAACCTTATTGTAGGTAAGTGTTACTAACAATTCTTTCAAAGGTTTACATGATTTTATACTCCCAAAGGATATTTACCCAATCTTTTGCATTGGAATACTATTTCCTAAGGTAGTTTTGCCATTTTCTTTGTCTTAGGAATCAACTCTAACACAAGTCTAACATGAAATGTTTTACATTAGTTTCAAAAGTACAGTAAAACTGTATTTATTTCATTTTAGCTGAATTATATACACTACCTTTTAAAAGTGTGGGGTCAGTAAGGTTTTTTTAATGCTTCTGAATATTTTTAATGTCTCTTAAATGCAGTAAAAACAATTATATTTTGAAATGTCACAATTTTAAATAAGAGTTTTCTATTGCAATATACTTTAAAATGTCATTTATTTCTGTAATGATCAAGCTGAATTTTCAACAGCCATTAATCAGTGTCACATGACACGACCCTTCAAAAATCATTCTAACGGTGCTCAATAAACAAGTATTACTTTATTTAAAAAAAAAAAAAAAAAAAAAATCTCACTGACCCCAACTTCTGAATGGTAGTCTAACCTGAACACAAAGGGTTAGGACAGATCTAAAAATGGTTGAGTCATTGATTCATAAATCATGAGCCTGACTTAAACATAGCTGTTATATTGATTTGAACACAATCTGAATCTATCATCTAGACTCTAATGCACTTCTCTTAATGCTCTGGGTCACACACCTGGGCGAGGGAGAAGATACGAGTACTTGAAGGCAGGAAGAGCTCTCGCTCAAGGTCTCGCTGTTCTGCCCAGGCTTTTTTCAGTGGCAGACGTGGTACAAAGCCGTCCACTGAGGGGTGGCACATCCGCAAAGCCTTCTGGATGCTCTCCTCAAAGGTTCGGCCAACTGCCATGACCTGCGAGGAGAGGAAATAAGAGGAAAAAAATTAGAGGACGGAGACAGAAGTCTTTCTATTTATGTAAATTAACACCAGTAAATTAACTGTGATACAAACTTTAACGAAATTGGCAATGAAGAATCAAAACTATAATTTGGTCCTGGATTAGTTTTAGTCTGTGTTAGAAAGCGCCAGTGTTCGGTCGCCATGGCAACTCGCACCTCTCCAACACTCTTCATGGCGCTGCCGATCTCCCGAGACATCCCGTGGAAGCGATCCAGATCCCAGCGAGGTATTTTGGTGACAATGTAATCCAAACTGGGCTCAAAACAGGCCGTGGTCTGCTCCGACACCGCATTCTTTATGTCTGGCAGTGGGATGCCCAGTGCTAGTTTAGCAGCTACAAATGCTAGAGGATACCTAATGAGAAAATTATGTTGTGATGAATAACACAGAACAATAGTGACAACAGTAACAAACAGCAAACTGTGGCTTTTTGTGATTTAATTTCACTCTTGAGTTTCAGAAAGATCTCAACAGTGTCTCAAACTGTGTTCTAGTTTGTCAAAATACCAAAAATGGTAAACATTTCCAAGGCCAAACTATCTAAACTGTGATATCCATTTAGAACCTCTATTCTTACTGTATGTCAACCATTATTTATGTCGAAATTATGTCTTTTTCCAACATTTAAAATACATTATTAGATTACCTTTTGACTTTATTAATAAACATAAATGACAACTTAATGATTTTTTTTTTATCTGTTTTGTGCATTTATTTAGCCAAAGTGAAGGTGACACCAGTGACAGTAACACCAGTGACAATTTTCGTGAAAAATGTATTTTACAAAAAGGCTGCTGCAAGGTATCAATGTTGTCATTCATCGTATACTAAATTAAGTAACTTAACCCATTTATATTCTAGTTTTTTTTTTTTACAATTCCCTAACAATAAAGTAGGTCATACCAGTGAGTTCAACTAAAAGCTTTATATGAAATAATGAGATAAAATTTCTGAAAAATGAAGAGACAGTGGGCTTATCATGGGCCTTTCTTCATGGATTTTCTGGAAATAGGAAGGAGGAAGTCAAATGATGTCATCAGTGTGATTTTTATTTCAAAAGTCAATTTCAATTTTTGTTAAACGGTAACACTAGTGACACAACTTCAGGGGACCACTACTTTCATTATATATTTTATAATATTTATTCAGCATTTTGTTTTTTGTTTTATGCCATTTACATCATATATTGGATAGTTATGAATACATTATTTTAAATGGTAGAAAAACCTGTTTTTGACCTCAAAATAAAGCACCTTCCTTCTGTACATGGCTGTGGAGACAAGCAGTTTTGTGGGGCTTTGAATTCAAAATAAATAATTAAAAACAAATATTGCCACACTCATAGCTCAAGATGGTGTAATTGTTCAAATAACATATTGTTTCATTTGAAATTGCAACCCTAAAGTGTTTTTCTAGTGTAGTATTTCTGTAAAGGCTATGGACAGAAAAATGGGTATTTACATAGAATGACCCACATACCTTTCAAAGTTATTTGACATTATCAAGATGAATTTGTTCTGACAGTTTAACTCTTGAGTTCTTGTGATATTTTACTAAAAATTTTCTAACCTTTACCGAATAAACTGTGATAATGCGAGAAATTTTGAAGGTGTCTGAATAAATTTTGGTTTGACTGTATATCAGTATCAGGTATAACACATGGTAATTGCAAAAAAAAAAAAAAAAAAAAAATCTCTCAACTAATGCTGTAAAATATACATGAGAGTTTGTACTACATTATAATGTTGGAGGTTAAGATTAACTGATTTGTATACAAACACTTAAATTACACTCAATTAAGCTATAAATACTAACTTTATAATCACATAATATTTCTACTCCAATAAGTTTTTCGAAATATAAACATTTAAATGGTGGCTATCATAAAAACTTGGACTTATTTGAACGCAATTTAATTAGTTCAAATTTCTAGCTGACTAACGAGCATAGTGTCACCAAATATGTTTTTTTTCTTAGGTAAATGTGACATTACGGGAGTTTATAAGCTGTTATATTGACGTTTTTACACAGCTGAAAGACTGATTTTGGTTTTCGGTAAGTTAACTCTTTATTAACATACCTCCAGATGTTTATTCATGTTTATTTTGCGCTAAAACTTTGCGCTGGTTTTTAAGCGGAAATGATTGGTTCACATGTGTTCATTTATGTTTCTCTTGAACTGAGGTACTACAGCGAACTGTCACTCCACATTAAATTGTGCTAAAACTGCATTTATTGTTTGAATGTAGTAATATTGACATAATTTGAGAATCTGAGACTTTGTTGCATATCAAAAGTAACAAAACAGAGCTTATTGCGATTTATTGGATGGGAGGCTACAATGTTCACTTCATTAACTGAAAACAGGCTAGACTAATTGATAAACTTGTTACTTGAAATTGTCCTAAAGAATTTAATAAACGTTCAAAAGTTAAAAATTAATAACTTATTTAGTACCTAAATTAATAATCTTAAATTAAAATTACTTAAATTTTCCTCTTGAGGTTTAGCAAAGACTAATAAACCTGCTCTAAGCACTGCTTAAAGAACAATGCTTTCCAAAAACCCTCCATGATTTTTAGAAAAAAATAATAATAATTGCCCCACAAGGTATTAAAACTATTTTTGCCTCTTCACACTGATCTTTTTATAAGACAACAAAATCTGTTCGGTTTATTCCACACAATTTGTTTGTCTTCTTACAGAGCGTGTGGCATCGATGCTTTCAAAGGATATGGATTCATTTCACACTGAACAGACAGAGTGGTGGGTGGGTGTTTTTTAGAGTCTGGCTCTCAACATACACAGAACTTTGGCTGCAGTCAGTTCTCAATATTTTGGTGACAAAAAACGCAAAACCAGCGACGGTGTGAAACTGACACCTTCAGCTGATCACAGGGAAACGTCTGTTTTGCAGGTAAAACTCTATCCAAGCCAAAGAATTTACTCTTAAATCTGTACCATGCAGCATTAAATTAAGTCAAACACAATGTAGTAAGGTCCCTAAAGACATAACTAACCACCCATAATGCTTGCATGCCTATTTACTTTAAAAATACTGACATATCATGATCTCACCCTGTGGCTTTGGATGCCAGTGCTGAGCTTCTGGAGAGGCGGGCATTCACCTCAATGATACAGTACTCCAGAGAGGATGGATGCAGGGCATACTGGATATTGCACTCTCCCACAATGCCCAGATGACGCACTACTTTAATAGCAGTCTCTCTCAGCATGTGGTACTCCTCATTGGATAGAGTCTGGCTGGGTGCAACCACGATGGAGTCACCTTTGGGATGACCAGAAAGGGCTATTAACTGAAGCTTTTGAGGATTTACAATGCATGTCCTCACGTGATGTATTTACTTGGCTTTATGGGTTATGAACATGAATGCGTGTATGCAGAGATCAATGACAAACATGACGTCAAAAACAATCAATGTCAAAAATGAATCTAGTTTGAAAAATCTAGTTTAACGCACATGTACCACGTTCTTAAAAATATCATTTTTGATTTGAAAAAAGAAAAATTAATTTCAACAACAGTTTTGATTTAATGACTACATTAAAACAGGTCAGAGAAAGGATTAGTTCCATCCTAATTTTTTTTGATAATTTACTCACCCCCATGTCACCCAAAATGTTCATGTCTTTCTTTCTTCAGTTGAAAAGAAATTAAGGTTTTTGGGGAAAACATTCCATTTTTCTCCATATAGTGGACTTCAATGGGGATCAGTGGGTTGAAGGTCCAAATTGCAGTTTCAATGCAGCTTCAAAAAGACGATCCCAGCTGAGGAATAAGGGTTTTATCTAGTTAAACGGATGGTCGTTTTAGAAAAAAAATGAAAAATTAAATACTTTTTAACTACAGAGGCTTGTCTTGTTTTAAATGGCCCGTTCGTATGTGAATCTTGGATGTTTAAATCTTTTGAAACCTAACCTGAAGACCTTTCAAACGTGATAACGTAATGCTTAAAACAACAATGCTGGACAATTTTGAAGTTGGAGGAGAAAACGAGATGAAGTTTTTCACCCTACCTTACCTTTACCTTACTGGAATCCACAGACAATGATTACGTAATGCGTGAAGTCGTGGATGTGCATCGCAAAACTAGTGCAAGACAAACATTTGTGGTTAAAACTATATAAACTCTTTTTAAGAGACTTTTTTAAGAAAATGACCAGTCATTTTACTAGATAAGACCCTTATTCCTCAGCTGCGTTTAAAGCTGCGTTGAAACTGCAATTTGGACCTTCAACCCGTTGATCCACATTGAAGTCCACTACATAGAGAAAAATTCCAGGAATGTTTTCCCCAAAAACCTTAATTTCTGTTCGACTAAGGAAAGAAAGACATGAAAATATTGGATGACGTGAGGGTGAGTAAATTATCAGATAAATTTAATTCTGAACTGAACTAATCCTTTAATGTCACCACTGAGGTAAAAAGTAATAAAATGCTTTTCTTACACCCTGAATACATGCAAGTCTTGATTAACATTTTCAAAATGATTTAATTAAAAAATATAAATCAATATTACAAATATCACTGGAGCTTTCTGAAATGAAAATTAATTCCATTTGACAACCTAAACGAACCTTAAAATATGTTATATTAAAATAGAAAGATTTTAATTTATATATATATATATATATATATATATATATATATATATATATATATATATATATATATATATATAGAGAGAGAGAGAGAGAGAGAGAGTTTTTTTTTTTTTTAATAATACAAAAAAATTCAACTTTAACCAACAAGATTATGTTTTTACATAGACAGTATGGTACCTGTGTGGATGCCCAGAGGGTCAAAGTTCTCCATATTACAGACAGTGACACAGTTATCAGCAACATCCCTCACCACCTCATATTCCACTTCCTTCCAGCCCAGCAGGGACTTTTCCACCAGGATCTGGCTGCTCATGGCCAGAGCCTGTAACAGAACAGAGCAAGAGTGAACAGACTTAACCCAATTTCATCATGCCAAACCATCTCGAAAGCGGCCATATCAAGAGGAATCAAATTTTCCTTGATCTTCTTAAGACAAAAGAATGCGCTATGAACACATACTGTAACTTTCAGAACTCAGCGTCATACCCAGTGGAAAAAAAGAGCATTTATTGAGACTCTAAGCTGCAAAAATGCGGTGTTATTGATGGACGAAGCAGTTAGAAATGCAATCATACCCAACAACAGCCAAATAAGTTAAAAATATATTTAGGTGTCTTAAAAACATTCATACATGGTGAAAAAAATGTCCATTATCAAACATTAAACAACCTTGAACAAAACTCTTTGTTCAGGCACAAACATTCAGCATTTTTGCCCTATACCTGATCATAAAGCAGATCATTTTAAAATTCAGAGCATCAGTATTAATGAAATGGATTAACATCATGTTATGTCACGTTTTACAGTGTGTTTACCTTGCGAGCAGTGTCCTCTAGCTTTTCTTTATTAGCACACAGGCCTGAGCCAAGGCCACCCAGGGCATAAGCTGATCTCAGCATGACAGGGTAGCCAATCTCATCTGCTGCCTTCAAGGCATCTGCCACCTTCCAGACAAAAACGATCACAAGTACATACTCACAAACAAATATCTATTCAAACAGTATCCAAACGTAACATCTAAACTGAAAAGTTTTCAGAATCACAAGCAGCACTTTAAGCAGTGCCACTACTTAATTTTGCTAATGTACATCTCACCGTTTTAACAGCAATACTTGGAGCAATCTTTTCATTGATCTCCATTAGTTTATCTGAAAAGAGCTGTCGGTCTTCAGTGGCCATGATGGACTCCACAGGTGTGCCCAAAACTTGCACTCCATGCTTCTGCAGGACGCCACTCTGAAAGAGCTCCACCCCTGACACAACGTACAGCAACATAATGCATCATCAATCAAGCCTTTCAGTGTTAGTGAAATTGGTAAAGTTTGATTCTAAACGCTCACCGCAGTTGAGAGCCGTCTGTCCTCCCATGGAGAGCAGGATGCCGTCGGGTCGCTCTACTTTGATCACCTCCGTCACAAACTCAGGAGTGACGGGCAGGAAGTACACCGAGTCTGCCTGCTTGGTGCCAACCTCGTTAGTCTGTACCGAGGCAATGTTGGGGTTAATCAGAACTGTTTGCAGGTTTTCCTCCTGTAGACAGAAACAAGAAATAAGAAACACTGCTGTGAGCACAAACACCTGTACTGTTGCTTAAAGTAGGTCAGTGGTTCTCAAACTGTGGTGCACAATACGACTCTGGAAAATGAACTCTTTTTTGTTTAAAAAAAATATACACTACCAATCAAAAGTTTTTGGACTGTAAGATTTTTAATGTTTTTTTAAAGAAGTCTTCTGCTCACCAAGCCTGCATTTATTTCATCCAAAATACAGAAAGCAGTATATATTTTTACCATTTAAAATATCTGTTTTCTATTTGAATATATTTTAAAATGTAATTAATTCCTGTGATCAAAGCTACATTTTTAGCATCATTACTCCAGTCTTCAGTGTCACATGATCCTTCAGAAATTATTTTAATATGTTGATTTGCTGGTCAGGAATCACTATTATTATTTTTATTACTAAATTAAAACAGCTGAGTACATTTTTTTCAGGATTCCTTGATGAATAGAAAGACCCAAAGATCTTTTGTAACATTATACACTATACCAGTTTAAAGCTTGGAGTCAGTATAATTATATAAATTAAAACTTTTATTTAGCAAGGATGCTTTAAATTGATCAAATTTGATGATAAAGACATTTATAATGTTACAAAAGATTTCTACTTCAGATAAATGCTGTTCTTCTGAACTTTCTATTCATCAAAGAGGCCTAAAATAAAAATTCTACTCAGCTGTTTTCAACCTAATAACAATAATAAATGTTTTTGAGCAGCAAATCAGAACATTAGACAGATTTCTGATGGATCATGTGATTGGAGTAATGATGCTATGCATTTAGCTTTGATCACAGGAACACATTACATTTTATTCAAATAAAAAACGTTATTTTAAATAGTAAAATATTTCAAAATGGTACTGTTTTTTCCTGTACTTTGGATTAAATAAATACAGGCTTGGTGAGCAGAAGAGACTTCTTTTAAAAAACATTAAAAACTGATTTCAAAATTGATAATGATAAAAACATGGCATTATGTGTATGTTGCTAACAGGCCCTAAGGTTGCCCTGCTGTTGTGTTTTGGATGCTGATGTGCTAGTGCCCCAACTAGCTTAGCTAGCTTTACCAGGAAGACTTCCCTGGTTAACCAGCTTCACAACAAAAGCATTTTTGTAGTATAGTATAGTATAGTACACCAGCAACAAACTAGCATTAACTAGCATACACATTAAACCTGCATAGAAATTTATGCTAAGGCCAAAATGTGTGATCTGATTTCATCAAAGGTGGTACATGGCCTGAAATGGCCCCAAAAGGCCAAAGAGGCACAACCAGCAGAGGTTAACAAAACTTCTCACCTTCATAGCTTTGACAGCCTGGGATCCAGAGTAGTCAAACTCTCCCGCCTGACCGATGGACAGGCCTCCAGATCCCAGCACCAGCACTTTGGACACCTGGGTAAAACAAGGACAGCAAACAAGTATCTGTATCTGTACTCAACACAATGTGCCTGCAGACAGGAATTCCAACTTATGTAGTTTGTCTCCCCCACCTGGATTCTCTGAGGAACAGCAGGTTTCTTTGGCATCACAGATGCGATGCTCCCCTCCTTCCCCTTCCTTATCAGAGAGATGAAAGCATCAAACAGGAACTATAAAAGATAATTGAAGAAAGTGCTCAAGTACACTTGCTGGTTTTTAATGAAATAATCAGCACCCTGCTGTGTAGGCCAGTCATGTGTGAATCCCTACAGAGGATTCAACACAACGTGATCAAGAGAGAACATTCAGCCATGAAAAACAAAAAAGATCAGACTCTTCACCATCCTCTGACAGTGCTGCGGTACCTCTGTGTCTGTGGGTCCTCCTTTGGCCTCGGGGTGGAACTGCGCTGTGAACACTGGCTTAGTATTATGCATAATGCCCTGAAAGAGAAGAAGAGAAAGCAGGGTTTGGCTTTAACCCAGATTCCTCTAAAAACAAACCAACGCTTTTTACAAATATAAATCTTTTTTACACAGCCTAAGAGTTCATTTGCAATAACAACAGATGCCATCAAACCAATGCTGAGGCATGCCACTTTAACAGCAAAATGCATTATTAACAAAACCTTCCAGGCTCCTGTAATTAAAGTTTCGCCAGACAGTCACAGTTCAAGCAAAAGTTCACCCAACAATGAAAAACTTTTCTGTTCTTATGTTTTTTAAAGCCTGACAGACCGAGTCCCCATTACTGTCATTTTATAGAGAAAAGCCAACCCAAAAATTCACATTTTCACACACATTCCGAGGAGGAGAGAAAATCATACAGGTTTGAAATGACATGAGAGTGGTTAAATTATGAAAAATTAAATTCAGACCTCATTGGTTCCATCATTTGCGTTAATGAAGAGAGGACTCCAGCCTGGAGGAAGGGACTCGCTGTCTATGCCATACCCATGATTCTGCGCTGTGATGAAGGCTTGGCCTGTCATCACATTCACAACTGGCTGGTTTTGGCCCCTGTACAAAATCAGAACAAAGTCTTTTTAATTAAGAACAAAAATTACGAAAATTAAGCTTTCTCTTTTTCTGCCATAGTATTTTTTGCAGTGTAATCCATTCCCAGACCCAAATTTGACATATAATCTGTAAACTGTGGTATTTGGCATAAAATAGGATGTATAACAATATTTTGTACCTGTTTCCCATTGGTAGTTTATAGGACTGTGCACCAGCTGCCAGAGCTGTGATCTGATTCCCCATACAAATACCAAACACTGGCTGAGGACGGTCACTTTCCAGTACCTGAAGGTCATTATGATGGTGGGATAAAAGATGAGCATAGTGTGACAATTTGTGACCCAGGACCACAAAACCAGTTGTAAGGATCAGTTTTTTTTAAATTGAGATTAATACATCATATGAAAGCTGAATAAATGCATGGTTTGTTAAAATAGGACACTAGTTGGCAGAGATACAACTATCTGAAAAACTGGAATCTGAGGGTGCAAAAAATCTAAATATTGAGAAAATCACCTTTAAAGGTGTCCAAATTAAGTTCTTAGCAATGCATATTACTAATCAAAAATTAAGTTTTGATATATTTATGGTGGGAAATTTACAAAATATCTACATGATCTTGATATCCTAATGTTTTTTGGATTAAAAGAAAAATTGATCATTTTGATCCATACAAATGTTGTTGTCTATTGCTAAAAATATACCCATGCGACTAATGCCTGGTTTTGTGGTCCAGGGTCACTTTTATTGATTTTCAAATATCCATTTTAGTTAATGTGGCTCTTTTTTCAAAAAAAAAGCGTTACTTTTGACATTTGTCCAAGAAAAACACATAAAAATGTACTATTGGTTACTAGTGTGGCCTAACTGATGTCAGCAGTAAATGCTGTTTCAGATGAAAGAGTTAAAGACAATGCTATCTATCATCCTATCTATACCTTGCGAACATTTTGAATCAGAGTCTTTGCCAGTGAAGGATCTCCTGGGCCGTTGGAGATGAACAGACCGTCATATTCCAAACTCATCAGGTCTTGGTCCCATGGTACTAAATGCACCTCTGCTCCACGCTAGGATATAAAAATGAAAGTCTTGAAATATGACAAGCTATTGTCTCTACATCTTTCTAGGAGGAGATCACAACCACAATTTCTTACCTTGACAAGTAGTCGTATAATGTTGTGCTTGATTCCACAGTCAACAGCAACCACTTTGATAGGATTGCCTTTTCCAAACACTTCAATTTCCTTAAAGCAGGAAAAGACATGGTGAACACTTACTGAAAATGCAATGCAAGTGCAATTCAAGTATGCTGGTTACCTTGGTTGAGACCTCAGCTACGAGATTTCGCTGGTTTGGGTCTGTGATCTCCACTGGCTGTCCATCAAATTCAATCTTCCCCAAAATGGTACCCTTATTAGAAGACAAACAATAGGAACCTTCAGAATGTATTTAAACATCATTTTGGACAAACTGCATACTTTAAAGCAGTGCAAATGCTCACCTTGTCTCTAATGATCTTTGTCAGCATCCTGGTATCTATCCCAAAAAGTGCCGGCACCTGCATGCACAGGAAAAAAATTATGTGTTTTCAATACTTACTGCAGAATTGAATAAAAATACGAATATACGAAAACCCACCTTTTCTTCCTGAAGCCACTGTGCCAGTGATTTCACAGAGGTCCAGTGACTGTACTCAGAACTGTAGTCCTGAACCAGCAGTCCTGACACCTTCCGACAACAAATATATGGAAAGAAGCCATCATTACTGCAGATAAACACTGAATATATACAGTACTACTGGTCATATTTACGATTTTTTAAAAATGTTTTTAAAAGAAGTTTCTTAGTCAATGCACACAAAGGCTTCAATTATGTAGTCAAAAAATACAGAGAAAAAAAAGCAATATAGTGAAAAGTATTACAATATATTGGAATATCTGTTTTTGTAATGATTTTATCTGACACTGAAGACTGGAATAATGGCAGCTGAAAGTTCAACTTTGCATCACAAGAACAAATTAAATTTTAAAATACATAAATATAGAAACTGTTATTTGAAATGTAAATATTACTGTTTTTGCTGTATTTTTTATCTAATTAATGCAAGCCTTTATGAGCATTCCAAACTTTTGACAAGTAATGTATATTTACATTTATGTAGTTGGCAGATTATTTATCTAAAAGTGACATACTGCATTCAAGGTATAAACAGTATTTTGTCATTTTCTACATTCCATAAGGAATCAAACCCATGATCTTGGCATTGCTAGTACCTGAATGCGATCAGACTCCACATTTTTCTTCAATCCCAGCACATCCAGTTCCTGTGTATTGGGAACACCATAGTTTCCCACAATGGGGTAGGTGAGGGTCAGGATCTGCCCTCTGTAACTGGGGTCTGTCAGAGCCTCAGGATAGCTAGAGATGACACAGCCTTTAAGACAAAGCTAATACTAAACTATCAAAAGCTAATATGATAACATTAAAACTACAAAAGGAAAATGGTAATACTGTCTTGACAAAACCAAAGCATTTAGGTCTTAAGCAGCTAAAACTTTTGAGAAGAGATTTTAAGTTTGAAAACTGTGGTTGCAAGAGTGTTCTGGCTGGCTGGTAGACTGATGCTAGCCTGAAGGACTTGAAGATTTAGGAGTTACAGCTTAAGTATTTGGACTCGAAAATGGTTTTACATGTGTTTTGCCAGTGATTTGTCAACTGGGAGATGTTTCTTTTGCCAAAAAAAAAACTATGACCACAGATTGTCCTGTCTTACCCAACTAGTCCTGTGTTGAAGACCAGCTCTCCAGCTGCAGAGCGATCATGGCCAAAGGAGTAGCCTTTCATCTTCGTGCCATCTTCAAGCACCAGGTGCGCAGTCTGAGCCTGGAAATGACATTACTGTATATTTAAAGGCAACAAATGTGTGGATTCATGATGTACAAGCAACAAATGTAAGACAGGTTTCCAGGATTTCTGACTGTCAAGCTTCCTTACCTCGTATCACTCAACCAATTAACTCAAAGTGAACACACCTTCATGCTGAGCAATCTTGTCGACGTTCTCCAGTTGCGCCATCCCAGCCTCAGTGATTTGGCAACTCCACAAACTGTTAAGATTTTTGACATATTCTGTCTAGAAGTGTTCTTTTCTCCTACTGTCAAACTACCTGTGAATATCAACTATGACGGGGGTTAAAATATTTCCACGCACCGGTGAATACAACGAACTCTGTTCACCTGCTGCCGCTGTGAGTAAAGTACATCAACTCTGGAGCGCAAGAGAGAACGTCACTCTCTCATCGCTTACTCAACGCGCTGTGCTCTGATTGGCCAGTTTGACTTCGACGGTTGAGGATGATAATCAGCGTTTTAAGTTTGTACAGTTTGTTCAGGCCTCCTTGTGAAATAATTCAGCAAATTCGACGAAGTATGTTTGTTGAAAGGCTAACATTTCTAAAAAAATTAATTTGAAATAAAATACATCTAAACAGATTTTTTTTAAAAAACGAATACAAACGACAAGACATAAATTAAAGCTAATTGAAGCTAATTCAAAATATTAATAAATACTGAAATGTATAATACTAAAAGAACAATGATTAAAAGCATTAATGCAGTTTTTCTGTGTTACCTGCATGGCAGCATTGTGGATTTATAGTAAAAATAACATCTATTAAACTTTAAATATCACCAAAAATTGTAATAGAGAAGAAAAATAAATAATAAAATATAACAAAATATATACATCTGTTTAGCACTTCAACAATATTGTCATCATTCAAATTTTAAAATGTTTTATCAATGCAATAGGTTGTATTTTGACACAGAGAGAAGTATAGAAGAAAAGGGCATGCTATATGACAACAGCACATCATAATTCTAGAGCACTGACCCTACCAATAAATGCATCTTCACTGAATTACGAATATGACATTTCCATGTTTTGAACATGAAAAAACCTTTCATCAGTTTATGTGCTTGTGCAAATCACAGGCTCAAGCAAATGTCATATGTTCTTATATGTAGGATTTTTAAAAGAAAGCTGTAATATTCCTTCTAAAGGAGATGCACACACTTCTGATGAAACTACGGTGCTCTCCAACCATGTATTCACATTTGCAACTCAGATCCACAGTTTGCTACAGTGAGCAAATCCCTGCTCTTTTCCTCTCCTTCTGACAATAGCGGGAGCCCCTATCAGGGGATTAATGCTGGTGCAGAACTTTTGCTGAGCATGCTGGGACGGCTCAGTGCCAAGGCCGCCACTCTGGTGGATTCAGCAGTCTGTCAGAAGCACACATAATGTGTGGCACCATTCAGCAAAGATACAGACCTTAGACTGGAACAATATAAAGCAACTGTGCGAATTAAATGACCCCTGAGCTAACATGTGGAGGTCATAGGTCAAAACTACGGCAGGTTGTAAGCAGTGTCAACCTGACCGCAAACTATGGTTGGCTATGTGTGTGTAGCATATTAAAATCCACATGCATGAGTATAACCTATCCTACCGGTAGTTTGACACACTATACCATTTTTTTTTCTGGGGAAAGAAATTATAAAAAATTGGTACTTTTATTTAGCAAGGATGCTACATTGGATACATTGGAAAGTGATGATAAAGACATTTATATGTTATAAAATATTTCTATTTCAGATAAATGCTGTTCTTCTGAACTTTCTATTCATCAAAGAAACCTGAAAAAATTCTACTCAGCTGTTTTAAACATAATAATAATAATAATAATAATAAATTTTCTTTGAGCAGCAAATCAGAATATTCAAATGATTTAAAACCACAGGAATAAATTACATTTTAAAATATATTCAAATAGAAAACAGTTATTTTAAATAGTAAAAATATTTCTAAATCTTTAGAGGTTTATGTTTGTGCATAGTTTTTTTTTTTGGAATTCTGTTATATAACACCTTTTGTGTTTTGGATGGACAGATATTTTAGGCTGCAAAGAGGAAATGGTAGCATCTATAATAATAATTGGAATAATTTTCATTTTATATGTTGTTTATAGCTACTTTTTAATAGCAGTGGATAGCATGATTATAGTAAACTAAAACCATGAAAAGTATGAAAAATGTAAATAAAATGTTGACTGAAACAAAATAAAACATGAAAATTATATATATATATATATATTTATTATTATTATTATTTTTTTTTTTTTTTGCAGTTACAACCTCTGCCAGCAGGCGCTTTACAGTAGAAAACAAGCCAAACCCTGATCTATTGTTTTACACAGTCCACTGCCCTCTAGTTGTCATCCTATGAAAACTCACCTTCTGTTGAGATTCCTTGAGACAAATCTAATGTGATGATTAAACTCAATCAGTATTTTAATTTTACCATTATTATAATGAGGAAAACCCCACAGATAAATTATTTCAGCATTGTGCTTCAGTGTTATGTATCTTAAATAGCCATATGTTATGGGATCAAATCATCATGTTTACATAAACTAATTCTCCTGCTATACGATCCCTGTGTCTACAGTACATGAGAAACTGAATGCAGAGAACATCCCTATCTTAACATAGCCTTCAGTTCTTCTGTGCTCCTTTTCTATTCTAAGAGCCTGTTGGCATAATAAGATGGAAAATTGCTATGTGATTAGAGGGTATGGGGGTGCTTCAGAAATGCATAGCTTTCTATTACAGCTGAGCTCTAAATTCTCACACTCTACTGCCGTCTTAACAAATACGGTGAGTTTCTCCTTCTGGATTTTGGCTGAGATCCCACTTGCTGTTTTCAGAGATCCCCAGCCATATACAAGGGTCTGAAAATAACCAAGGCCATGTTGGTCTCAATCTAAATGCTCATTAGGTGTGTCTCTACTCCTTGGATGACAACAAAATAAATTGAATGACCATTTTTTATTACCAAACAGCAACTGGATGCAGGTTAAGTTTATATTAACAGAAAATATTCACAGGACAAAAAAATATATAGCCATTTCAGAAGATTCGATTTCACAAATTCTTCGAATTAAATAACAAATAGGCTACTATATAAATCATTTTGATTTATGGGAGAGATTTGGGGCCTGACAATGTAATAGGTGTTTTTTTTCTTTCATCATGTTGAAAACTGTATCCACATCTCAGGATGGCTAATGCAGCAAAAGAACATTCTAGCAGCCTCCATGATATGCAAATGATTACTTTGTATTTAATTCCATCTCAACACGTGAAGCAGGAGTGATGGGCGAGCCTCTTTAATGACGTGTATTTGTGACTTCAGCAATTCCAAGGAACTATAATAGGCATTCTTTTACAGTAAGAGCTGCTCGGAGACCCTCACTGGTAGTTACAGCCACTTTCCAAGGCTGTGGGCTGCTTTGTTTAGCTTTACCCTTTATAATCTGTCTGAGGCGGCTTTTAGGGATAGGCAGGTGACGCTGAATCAACCCCCTTAAGGAGTTGTGGCCCCCCCTCAGAGAGATCCCAAGAAAACTTCGCACCTCTTCAGGAAGGGCTATAAATAGGGCCCATCTGTCCAGGGGCTAGGTTACAATCCCATTCCTTATGGAATTAGTAAGGAGTCCAGGAGGGTGAGCGGCACTGTTAGTTATGGGGGGTTCACATCAGAACTATTGAGGTCTGAACTATGCAGAATCTGTGACCTCCAAGTCACAATGCTTCTGTTGCTCTGCCTTAAGGTTATCTAAAAATAACGCCGCTCACTTCCTGCTCTATTCTTAAGACAGCGGCACCATGTTTCGTTCACCAGAATGCAGTTTGTCCTTCAAGATCTCTTAAAGATCTCCTGAATCATATACTGAGGTATATGCACACTGTTTTACATGTAGGGCTAGAGAAAATGTCCACAAATGCATTGTATCTATGACTGGTACTTGAAATATATCTAGTCATACATTATACATACTTTTCAGGGGAGTGTTAAAGGCCCACGCTCAGCTGTACTTCCTGTTCTAGACATAAAAAAGAGAAATAATCAATTCTGGGGCTGTCTAGGGCTGTCAACTGATTAATCACGATTAATCGCATCCAAAATAAAAGTTTGTGTTTATGTATGTGTGTGTACTGTTGTACTGTTGTGTATATGTTGTATGTGTTATTATGTATATGAAGAGTTCAGATGCAAAACCAGCTAAAAGCCATCTCGGTCAAAAATGAGATAATGATACTGAGTGAACGCTCTCGACACATATTATACATCCATCAAATACTTTTTCTTCAAACTCGCTAAAATACCAGCCTCAGCCCAATCAGAAGTACCAGTACCTACATAGAAACCTATACATCTGAGCCTGATAAAAATGCATTTTTTAAAGAAAGACGGCAGATGGATTTAGCTGGTTTTGCATCTGAACTCTTCATATGTAAAAACACACACATGCATATATATGTATATATATATATATAAAAGAAAAAATATATTTTTTATATATAATTATTTATTATATATAAATATACTCATATTTATCTATAAAAAATATTTATATATAATATAAATTATTTATATTTTTTCAAATATACATGTGTGTGTATTTATAGTATTTATATATATATATATATATATATATATGTGACCCTGGTCCACAAAACCAGTCATAAGGGTCAATTTGTCCAAACTGAGATTTATAAATCATCTGAAAGCTGAATAAATAAGCTTTCCATTGATGTATGCTATAATAGACCAATATTTGGCCGAGATACAACAATTTGAAAATCTGGAATTTGAGGGTGCAAAAAAATCAAAATATTGAGAAAATCACCTTTAAATTTGTCAAAAGAAGTTCTTAGCAATGCATATTACTAATCGAAAATTAAGTTTTGATATATTTAAAGTAGGAATTTTACCGAATATCTTCATGGAACATGATCTTTACTTAATTTCCTAATGATTTTTGGCATAAAACAAAAATCAATAATTTTGACCCATACAATGTATTTTTGGCTATTGCTACAAATATACCCCAGCGACTTAAGTTTTGTGGTCCAGGGTCACATATATATATACATAAATATACACAGTACACACATATATTATGTAAACAAACTTTTATTTTGTTGCGAATAATCGGTTGACAGCTCGCACGCCTTCAAAATAAAAATGTAAATAATAATAAAAGAAAATATGTGTTTGTACTGTTTTTTTTTTTTTAAATATACATGTGTGTGTGTATTTATAGTATATATACATAATAAATATACACAGTACACACACATATATTATGTAAACAAACTTGTGATTAATCGGGATTAATCGATTGACAGTTCACACGCATACAAAATAAAAGTTTGTGTTTATATAATATGTGTGTGTACTGTGTATATTTATGTGTATATAAATACACGTGTATATATTTAAGAAAAATGTTATATTTATCTATAGAATATTTACATTTATATATAATATAAATTATATATATATAGGCCTATTTTTTCAGATATATCAGCGTGGTGTATTTATAGTATATAAACAAAAATTTACACAGTACACACATATATAATGTAAACAAACTTTTATGTTGGATGCGATTAATCGCAATTAATCGGTGACAGCTCACATGCATACAAAATAAATGTTTGTGTTTACATATGTGTGTGTACTGTGTATATTTAATATTATATTTATATGTATATATTTAAGAAAAAAATGTTAGATTTATATATATAATATAAATTGTATGTATATATATATATATATAGTTAAAATATATGCGTGTGTGTGTGTGTATTTACAGTATATATACATACTAAATGTACACAGTACACACATATATATTATGTAAACAAACTTTTACGTTGGATGCAATTAATCGCGGGTTGTGAGTTGTGGGTATATACAGATAATATAATATGTTTCACTGACATATTTATTTATTTATAATTGTTTATTGGATTTAGATACTGCATGTACATTCTCAAAAATTTGATATTGTCTATGAAATACTGTCATCAAGTTCATGAGGCTGTATCTACAGTATGACAGTGGCGGCCTGTGGGAAGAAGCATATTGGTTGAAAACAACTAGAGGAGCTGTTTTTGAAAACAGTGACTCATATCTGTGTCTCTTAATGTTATAAGACACCCATGACTAATGCCTCAAATAGTTTTTCAATATATTTAGACACAGGAAAGACACTCTGTACTAATCAGTTTGACTTTATGTGTCGTTCTAGCCATGGATATGTCTTGAACTTAATCTAGGATCAAAAATGACCATGCAGCATGTTATTTAGCAGCTAGAAATCGTGTGCTATCGAAGAAAAACACTGTAATTTCCTCAGCCACACATGGAGAAGTGTTTCTCTGAAAGACCTTTTCACCTTTCCTTGGAGTGTCAGTCTCCTCCCTCACGGTTGGCACGTCTTCCCTCTTGCGCTCATGAAAAGATACTAAATTAATCCGGAGATGTGCGTCACTTTGACATGACACCCTGCAGGCTTTTAACTGTATGATGAGCGTAAGCTCGCTTACCTCATTAGCATAGCTTGTGTAGTTTGAGGAGAGTCAGATGGGGTTGTTTTCATACCTGAGTTGGAGTAGCATGTTTATGATTCAGGAGTTTTTTATTGATGCTTCACTGGTGTTTGGAAAGCTCTATCTCAGGTTGCTGTGGAAAACAGGATATTCTTGTGCAGATCACATGATATACCTTCACTGAAAGCATATGATTGAATGACGTAAAACAGGCACAGGTGTTCATACTATTGGTTTACAATATGTCGTTTCATACTATTGATTTACAATATGTTGTTTCATCTTACTGATTAATTTTATGTTTTAACTAAATGAATGACTTCTGTTATACATTTAAACATTAAAGTGACAGTCCACCAAAAAAATTCACCAAGAATCAAGTTTTGTTTTCCACTGACTTCCATCATATTTTTGACTATACAACAGATTTTGAAGATTTTGTTGGTAAGCAAACAGTTTTGGTTACCACTGCATTTTTTGACCATACAATGGAAGTCAATGGGAACTAAAAGTCTTTGGTTACCAGCATTCTTCAAAATATCTTCTTTAGTGTTTCACAAAATAAAAGTAAATCACACAGGTTTTGAAAGAAGGCCAAAAATCTCTGGTATGCCAAATCTGACACATACTACATAAGTTATTTTGGGAAATCTTGCGTATTCCAACGAACTTAATGACTCCTCCCCACCCCAACAATCATATCAAATAACCAAGTATGCTAAAAGTGAATTAGCTGCTAAAATCATTAAGAGCTGGAGAGGGGGTTGTTGGTTCTGGTGGGCAGGTGGATGGGACGAGAGAGGGCAGGTTTTTAAGAGAAGGTGCTTCTAGATGGCAGGGGTGAGTCCTGATGACAGCTGGGGGGCTGCAGCTGAAAGAGGGTCAGAGAAAACGGGTCCACGGGGAAAGCAGGGGGGTTGAGAAGGGTGAATGAATATCTCCAGTCTCTACGTTACTGGCCCACCTCTGGGGTGGGGAAAGGGCCTGCAAGACATATTTAGATGGGAGAGAGAGGGGAAAACTCACTCTGTGGAGTAACAGGCATCAGCAGCTGAGGCCTCCTTAAGACTTCCAGGCTCCATTAACTCCCTTGATGTCTAGGCTGAAATGAACAAAGATGTTTACTCACTCATTGTCACTATCAGCTTTCATTCACTTCACAGTTATATTTCTCTCTGCCTCTCTGTATAATTTCTCAAACTGTCTGCACTTTGCTCATACACTTCCATATATATAATGATGACAAACACTAACGAATTTGGATGCTGGAAGAGTTCCACTCTTCAAAAGACATCTCTGTCTGCTCTGATGACCCATAACTGTAAAAACCCTAGGGCTTTGAGCATGTAGAGGATGAGTCTGATAAAGTTTGCATTCAGTGCATGGGAATTTTTTTAAACTTCAATTTTATTTTGAAAGTGGAAAATAGAACCAAATACCACATGAAGTAGCGAAGAATAGAACAAAATATTCACAATGTTATCACACAAATGAAAGTGGCAAACAAAAAAACTGAAAGAAATGAAAACTACAGTATAGTTTTAAATGACATAACCAGTCAAAAGATGTTTTTAAAGAAGTCTCTTCTGCTCACCAGGCCTGCATTTATTTGATCCAAAATGCAGCAAAAACAGTAACATTTTTACAATATTTTTACTATTTAAATTTGTTCCTGTGATTTCAAAGCTGAATTTTCAGCATCATTACTCCAATCACACGATCCTTCAGAAATCATTCTAATATTTTGATTTGCTGCTCAAAAAACTATTATTATTACGCTGAAAATAGGTTTCTTGGATGAATAGAACGTTCAGAAGAACAGAATTTATCTGAAATAGAAATCTTTTGTAACATTATAAATGTCTTTATCATCACTTGTGATCAATTTAAAGCATCCTTGCTAAATAAAAGCATTATTTTCTATAATTTCTGAAGGATCATGTAACACTGAAGACTGGAGTAATGATGCTGAAAATTTAGCACAGGAATAAATTACATTTTAAACTGTTTAAATAAAAAACAGTTATTTTAAATAGTAAAAATATTTCAAAATTGTACTGTTTTTGCTGTACTTTGGATCAAATAAACACAGGCTTGGTAAGCAGAAGAGACTTCTTTAAAAAAAAACATTAAAAATCTTACTGTTCAAAGCCACCTTTAATTCTAACCTTCAATTTTAAACAAAGTTGTACATTTTAGATCATTTACATTTAGTTGATCGTTGATGTTTTGCAGATGACTTCCTTGTTTGGCTTTTGTCATGCCACCTTCACTTAAGTGACAACATACCAGCTTACTTTCATTTATTTTGGAGAAAGTGGTCACATTCTAGCCACCTGTCCTGGTATTTATAGCCATCAGCTGGTCCCATTCCCCATTCTTTAAACCATTATTGTTAGGATGTAAGCATTTAGTAGTTACATGACAAAAGGTTTTGACAAATAGACTAAACTTTAAAAGCGCTTCATGTAATTACAGCTAACTTGCTTTATTCAGGTAAAAAATACATTTAATATGACTGATTCACTGATTCAATAGGCCTACAGTTTTGTTTTTTTTTTTGGTTTTTGTTTTGTTTTTGTTTTTTTATGTGTTTTAAAGTTTTAAAGAAAACACTTATTTATGATATATGTCATATTTAAATGTAGGCTAATAAAGATACTGTATATATCGAAAGTAATTTCTGTGAGCAGCAAAGATGCAAATTTCGCCTCTTTAATGAAAGTGTTTGTTTTGTCAAATTATAAAGAAAACTGCTGTAACGACATATACGCGAACGCGATTTACCTCGATAGATAGCCTAAATGACTACAGTTTTGTCTGTAAACTATATACACATCATATATATTTTCTAAAAGTATCCCAAATAAACAGCGCTTGCGTCATCTCTTCACTCCTCACGTGAATTACCAATATTACAGTCAATACCTTGAAGAAAATTCCCGGGTACTTGTCTCCTCCTTCAGTTGAAATGAGATTTACGACTCTTGACTCTCCCCGCGCTTCGCCCCCTTCTCCATTTCGGGCGCGCAAGCCCTCCCCTCTGTGACCAGCGACCCAATCCGCTTGTGTATCAGTCTGACATCAACTCTGAAGTAAATTATACGCGTATATAAACATCTATGCTTACCTTGAAAATGCTGAGTATCCTCCAAGCTGTGGTCCACTCCCTGTGTTGACTTCCTTCCCGGCGAACAAATAGACTAAAAAATGGCACCTAAGAAGGACGCTAAGAAGCCCGAGCCTCCCAAGAAAGCAGAGCCCGCACCTGCCCCAGCTCCCGCACCTGCACCCGAGGCCCCACCTAAACCCGCCGCAGTAGATCTGTCCGGTGTGAAGGTAACGACCAGTCCTCTGATACATGACATCAAACAAATAGATGTGCAGTGAAAGTTCCTTTAATTTTTTCTTCAGACTTTAAAATGATTTTTTTTTTCGTTTAGCTAAAATGAAAGTTTTTGCACTATTTACTAAATTTATTTATTTATAATGGATAGTTCAGGTCCTGAATGCTGATTGTTTAATGGTCTGCATGACTCCAACTCTGCACCAGAATAATGTTCTGTTATTATTCCCATGTCAGTTATTACAATTAAGCAAAAAAAAAAAAAAAAAAAAATCAATTAGATTTGTATTCTAAAACCTGTCCTGTTGTATTGGTTATTTATGAAAATGCCTGCATTAAGGTAGCCTTACACTTTATAATTCCTTTCATAAATGCATGTAATCAGATTGAAATGGAGCTGTCATCAAAGTCTGAGCCATATTTAATTATATAACCTACTGATCTGTGAAGCATATCATATTTGTTCATGAATTAAATAATTATGCAGTTGCCAAAGGTTGTTCTGTGCCTGATGACTGCAGAAAGCATCTATTATTGGCGGATGATTCAGCACCACGGATAGTTCAGGATAGGCTAAGTTCTGTTTTTCTCTACGTAACTACAATCAAACGTAACACCCCTTTTCTGATTGGCCCAGATAGCCAAAAGTGGAGTAGATTCACATGACCAAACATGGAGCTCCTTACTGTTCTGTAAGCAGCTGAGGAACTAAATTAAGCATGCCAAGATCTGGGGCTCTCACTCTTCGGGTTTTCTATTAAAGCAGCTGTTTGTGAATGACTCACCTGTCATAACACTGTGATGGATTTTCTGAGGTGCTGAAAATCATTCCACATCTTCAGGCCATGAAGATGTAGTGGAAAATCAACGTGCATCACTGATTATTATTTTACATATGTAATATGTGCTATTCTCAATATATATTCTTTGCCTATGTAGTATAAAGCAGATTCAAATGGCTTTCATGATGCCATATATTTGAAATTACATAACAAGCATCTGTTAAGCATAGTATACTATGTTTGACTTATGAGACTGAATAAAAAGTACCTTTGTTTTCCTGCAGGTCGATTTCAGCCAGGACCAGTTGGAAGGTAAGATTATTTTTTATAGACCCTATGACTTTTGATTACAAATAAGAGTTTATATGGGGTTTGGTGCTTAAAATAATGAAGAATAGGTAATAGGTGAATGCAGTAAACCACCTGTGTCAAATTCCCAAAGTGTTCTGGGATTTACTTCTGATGTGCTATAAAGGTCAAGCAGTTCCATGCAACTTGACAGTTAATTTGCACCATTGTCCAGGCCTGCGTCTTACGTGGAAGAATGTGATCGTTGCTCAGTGAGAGGCAGCTTTCAGCAGCCTGGGTGTGAGTTACACTGCAGTCAGCATTCTGCCCTCACATGGTACTGCCTTTATATGGAGGGAGTTATATTCTTGGGAGCGCATATCAATTCCAAGACGACTCTTTGAATGTCTCCCCCCGCCCCGTCACGTCTTTGGTGGCAGCTGGCTTTGTGCGGAAATCAGATGAAGCTATTAATCTTTTAGCAGATCATCTTCCAGTGACTCGTGACGTTCATAGAAATAGTGAGCACTGATTATTATTCAGTCTCCTCATTTTTAGTTTAAATATGAAGAATGTAAAGCTTGATAGGTAAACGCATCTTATTTTGAGATATCCAAAAAAAAAACATGGTCTACAAATGAAAACACGATAACTATACGTTTTATTTTTTAAATGGTTATGAAAAGACTTTATGAGAGGTTATGAGACTATAATCTCTATGGCAGACAACTTTATCTTAATATGTACAGATTTAGAAAAAACTGAGAGTGAAAACTGACATCAAATCAGTAAAAAAGTTCAATCATTAGTTCAATGTTCTTACAAATGTGCAAAACTTTTTTTATTTAATATTTAAAATATACATTCAAATGACAAAAACACACAACAAACTTAACACACAACAAACTGAAACTTTATCTAAAATTAAAAGCAGAAAAAATAAAAATAAAATCTAATTTAAAATAATAACAAAAACTATTCTATTTAATATTTAAATTACACATTCAAATTGCTTCATTAAAGGTCATTTGTCCAAAAAAGCTTTTCAGCTTATCTCAATGATACTACAATAACACTGATCCCTAAAATGTGTAAAAATGTGCAGAGAAAGCCATTCAGATGTTCAGATCCCCAACAGGGTTATTATAGTTAACTAAAACTAAAACCATAAAAACTATACTTTAAACTAATTAACTGAAATAACTTAAAATATATTTTAAAAAAACATACTTACATTTATTTCAGCTAGGTTTCAAGAAAACATTTTCATGTACTTTAACTTGATGTAATAATAAACTGAAAATAATAAATATGAAAACAAACTGAAATAAAAATGAATAAAACTATAGACATTTAAAAACAACAAAAACAATAATTGTGATAATTATAAATAATGACAAAAACACACAACAACATTACTAAAACTTTATCTAAAACTGAAATCAGAAAATAAACAAATAAAATCTAATTTAAAATATTAACAAAAACCATTCTATTTAATATTCAAATTATTAATTAACTGAAATAACTTGTCAACTGAAATACGATAAAATATATCTAAAAAAAAGTACATTCATTTATTTCAGCTAGGTTCCAAGGAACATGTTCATGTACTTTAACTTGATGTAATAATAAACTGAAAATAATACATTTATAATGAAAATAATAAATATGAAAAACTTAAATAAAAATGAAATCTATATAGATATTTTAAAACAACAATAACAGCTACATTTCTAAATAACTAAAACTCTCAAAATTAAAAGCAGAAAATATAAAAATAAAATCTAATTCAAAATATTAACAAAAACTATTCTACTATCTCAATGATACTACAATAACACTGATCCCTAAAATGTGTAAACGTGCAGAGAAAGCTGATTCACGAAACTTAAGATTCATTATACTATATCAAACAACTAGAAAAATAAAGTGCAGTAAATGGACAAATAATCATATGATAAGTAATAGCACTTTGCATATTAAAGGACTGTTTTTGTCCAGCTAAAATAAATGGGTTATTAAAAGCCTTACACATTTAAGTTAAAAATGGGCGCATCCTCTCTTAAAATCAGGTGTAGAGTGCAGTGCGCACTATCAACTAATAGTGTGAGTTGTGGGTGGGATTATCGTATGAACCACCAATAGCAGAGAGGCATGTGTTTAGGAAACCTGTTTGTGCACAAAAATTACACATTTCATCTTTACCTAAAACAATATCTCCACAATTCCAGATTACAGGGAGGCCTTCGGACTTTTCGACAGAGTCGGTGACAACAAAGTAGCCTACAACCAGATTGCAGATATCATGCGTGCACTGGGACAGAACCCAACCAACAAAGAGGTTACAAAGATCCTGGGCAACCCTACCGCTGATGGTAAGTGGATTTGTTTTTTTCTTTTAATTAGCTACTCCCATTAGCACTTTCAGGAGCTTTTACCATAACATATTTCAGATGTCTATTTGTTTAACTCTAATTGAGATTTGGTGACAGGTGCTTGCGGTTCATTTTTTCACTACTACATCTGCCCTCTGTGACCCCTCCATTCACTTTTGACCCCGTTTACAGAAATGGCAAACAAGAGAGTCGACTTTGAGGGTTTCCTGCCCATGCTGCAGTTTGTGGTCAACAGCCCAAATAAGGCAACATACGAGGACTACGTTGAGGGTCTGCGTGTATTCGATAAGGAGGGCAACGGAACAGTAATGGGTGCTGAGCTGCGTATCGTCTTGTCAACACTGGGTAAGCGGCCAAAATGAAGGGGTTGATTGCATTACTACTGCACTTCCATATCAGTATCTTTGTTGGAAGTGGATTAATTGGAAACCACATGTGACCCGCTCTATCCGTTCTCGACCTCTTTGAACCTCATTTAAATTCATTCATTTATTTATAGGCTGGTTCAGTGATGTTAAGTATTTTTTAATTTAGATATTACCGTTTTTTTTCAAAGTAGTTGAAAACCAATAATATCATAAACAAATTTTGGGAAAATTACCTGTAGAGATATTAAACAATTTCCCCATGTTTTGACAGAATTAGGAGATTTATTCACAATTTGAACTGTATATTTCCACATACAGTAGCTTATGTTTTCATGCTATAACTTATTTTATTATGAAATTTGAAAGACATTGTTTATTCAAAAATATCACAGTGAAAATCTGGAAATTCCATTTTTTTAATAAACACGTTTTGCCACAAACAGCTTGTTAATACTTTGAAATAATTCATAGATTTGGTCAAACAACCTATATCAGAGTTTAAATGCATTTTTATGATATGTATCAGTCTGTTAAATGACTTAACCAACCTATTTTCCTCTCTTTTCTTACAGGTGAGAAAATGAATGAAGCTGAGATCGATGCTCTCATGCAGGGCCAGGAGGATGAAAATGGCTGTGTGAACTATGAGGGTCAGTTAAAATACTTTCTTCACCTCACTGAACATTTCTTAACTACAGTAAAAAAATGAATCATTGACGATTTATAGAGATAATGTTTGTGTTATCCTGTAATTCTAATTCTATCTGTCCATCCTGAACAGCTTTCGTCAAACACATCATGTCTGTGTAAGAAGTCGGAGTTGTGAAGAAACTGAAGTGTTTCTCCAGATTCCATGATGTCAGGACATCCACACAATGTTTCCAAAACCAACTCAGAAACGGATGAAAGGGACACGGGATGTTAGTCATAAACAATTATTTTGTTATTTGTGTTGCCTATTTTTTTTGTTCCACTTGACTCCCATTTCTTTTGTCCATTCTTGGAAGCCATTCATATTTTTTTCCAGCCGATTTTCTTGGTGTTGTTCGTGCCGGGACAAACCTCTCCGTAGCGGAACGGTTGTGAGGGGTGGGGGGTTGTGGTGGTCGGGGGGGGCATCGTAGTTACACAAAATACAAACCACCCCCTTGACCCCTCACTGCCTGGATCGCAAAGTCAAAGGTGCTACATATACTCCCATTAATGGACTGGCTGCATAACCTCCTTCCCCTTTCCCCAGAGTCTTAATTTATTTTTTGCCTCTGTCAATTCTCATAATAAACTTTTCACAAACTAGCAGCCTTGTTGTGATTAATGTTGTCATAGTCAGCACACAAGACAGAAAGGCAAGTCATAGGTAAGTGGAACAGGTGGGTAAACACGACTGATCATTTAAATAGCTCAGCAGTAGTAGACTTTAACTCAGTTCGCTAGGGATATAAAGTTAACATGAACATTTATTCACAACCCTTTTTACTTCCATGATTTGTTTTGATTCAGAATGAAAGAGGATATTCAACATGGAAAAAAAATAGAGGATGGGACTTTATTGATCAGGAAAAACAGGAGGGTTGTGGTTGCACTTTATTTTACAGTACATGTACTTACAGTGTACTTACCTAAGAAAGTACTGGTGATATAATGTAACTACATGGGGTATATTATTGTATAGTAACTAGTTATTGTAATTATTTATAATAAGTACATAGTGTGTACATGAGGAACAGGACTGTACAATAAAGTGCTGTCAAGGTTGTTTACAATAAGACCAGAAATGTGAGTCAAGAAGGAAAATAGAGCCAATTTTGACTTAATGCTGACTTTAAGTTAACATTAAGATAGCCTTAATAACTTGCAAATAAATATCCAATGAAACACTAGACTGAGTCGAGACTGTTTTCATTCATTTACTGTTGGTTATGCTACAAATGACTTAAAATGACTAAAATGAAAAGACAATCGGAGTTGGTTAAAAAATGAAAGTTGCAAATTTGTCAAATTTTGGCTTTGTGACCTGCATTTAAAATGCAATATAAGCCAACAACTGCATATAAATCTGTTGTCAACATAAGAGAAGCTTGAAAGTTACCCTCTAGTTTTCCACCAAATTTAAAAACGGTTTAAGGTTGATAAAAGCCAAAAAGACAGCCATAAATATTAGTAATGTAATTTTACTGTTGTTCTGTAAAATTATTCTTAAACATTTGTTTTGTTTTGTTTTTTGTGTTCGTTTTATAGTAAAATATATAACTATGGTAATATATTACCTTTTTGATTTGTAATTTAATTTAAAATAAAAAAAAACGAATAATACTTAAATTATTTAATATGACTATATTGTTATTATTTTAATTATTATTGTTATACCTTTATGTCCTACTGTCCTGAGCGCTTGCACAGCATCTGCCGCGTGACATGTGTACGCTCTCTAGCGTAGTATACGCAAACGCCGGACGCAATCTCCGTACAAAGTGTAAACAATGAGTGAGGTATAACCGCAGATCGCTTCCGGCGCTTGCGTATACTACGCCAAAGCGCGTACACATGTCACGCGCTAGATGCTGTACATGCGCTCAGGACAGTAGGATATAGAGGTGAATCAGAGGTAAAAAAAAAATTACATAAATACTGTTCAGTTTCTCGCACAAACCGATCGATTCGTGTCTTAGGACATCGGTGTATCGGCACGAGTCGGAGGGTTTAATTTGGTTTTGTTTGTGTATGTTTTTTTTACTCTCAAATTTGGTAGCCATTGACTGCCATTATATGACTGACAGACTGCAACGGTTTGAGTTAAAAATCTTCGTTTGTGTTATACTGAAGAAGCAACGTCACCTACATTTTGGATGCCCTGGGGGTAAGCAGATAAACATCAAATTTTCATTTTTGGGTGAACTATCCCTTTAAGTTTAAAGTGAGTTTCTATGGTTAAAGGATTAGTTCACTTCCAGAATTAAACCTTATGATAATTTACTCACCCCTATGTCCTCCTAGATGTTCATGTCTTTCTTTCTTCAGTCGAAAAAAAAAATCAAGGTTTTTGAGGATTAATGATTTTTCTCCATATAGTTGAGTTTAATGATGGCCACTCAATGCAGCATTTGTGGTTAAAAATGCTGCATTTGTGGGGATTTTTTATAGAAAACGACATCGCTTTGCTAGATAAGACCCTTATTCCTCAGCTGGGATTGTCTAGAGCAGGGGTGTCAAACTCAGTTCCTGGAGGGCCGCAGCCCTGCAGAGTTTTGTTCCAACCTTGCTCCAACACGCATACTATGCAGTTTTCAATTAAGTCTGAAGGACTTGATTAGTTGGATCAGGTGTGTTTAATTAGGGTTGCATCTAAACTCTGCAGGGCTGTGGCCCTCCAGGACCAGAGTTTGACACCCCTGGTCTAGAGCCCTTTGACGCTGCACTGAAACTGCAATTTGGACCTTCAACCCGTTGTTTTTTTTTCTTCGAAAACCTTAATTTATTTTGCAATGAAGAAAGAAATACATGAACATCTTGAATGTCATGGGGTAAGTAAACTGAAGTGAACTAATCCTTTAAGGAGCAGTTTTTTTGTCTTGGACTGTTTAATTCACACAATAGATTTCCACTTACCTTTTCTAAAATCACTATAACGTATGGCTTATAATGTCCTAGAACGTGGCTTATTGGTTTTTCCAGTTTTTTTAAACCTGTAAGGAGGCAACAGTACCACAACCATAAGTCATTGCACACTTCACACACACAAAGTCTAAAAAAAAAACAGATCGCATTAATGTTTTGTTGATTTTCTGTATTTTTATTTTCATAACTGATAAGGGCATTTATAATCCGTATCATACCAACAGGAGAAAAACTGCGTACATCTATGTGACCTTTTAAATACATTTACAGCAGCTGAGGGAATCGGGGAAAGGGTGGGTAAGGTTCAGAGGGGCCGAGAAAACACAGAAGCCTACGAATGACAGCTGATCTAGAGGAAAAGGGGCAGGGGAGAACCACAAGTGACGAGAAAAAATATACTGGAGTACTGTGTTCAAACAGATGCAAGCGGAGTGAATTTTCTTCTTAATGTTTTGATTTGTCTGTTTCTTTTTCCACTTCCTAAGAAAGAAAACTAAGCATCCAAGCAGGAATCGAAAACGAACACAGGGCCTAACACACCAACAGAGCCCCGAGGAGCTGCTCCCTACGAGCAGGTCTTACATGATTCACGTATACCCGGAGCCCTTGAATATCTTTGCGTAACCGTAACGTCATCGTCTCGTGTAAATCGAAGCACAAATCTGCTTAAACTGTGTTTAACCGACAAAGATCCACGGAAGCAACGGTTTCTTAACGACAGCAAAAGCAGGGGTGCGGTCATCCGAAATAATGTACAAGCTAAACATCGTCGCTAGTATCTACAAAACATGATGTGTTCATTTTATTCAATGTTTCAGCAAATAACTTACTAAAATCCCTTGAAATAGAAAATAGCCTCTTTTGTGTACTAGAATACATGCTCGTCATACTATCTAGTGTTTTTTTAATGCAATTGTACAGGTATAAGTTACCGGAGGAGTAATCGTTTCTTTTTTTTTTGATTGAGCATGAGATGTTGAGACAAAGAGCTGGCATAATTATAAATATATTCCCTTATAGTGTATATCATGTTTGATCGTACGTGACTCGCAGTTGAGATGTTTTAGAGTCCATGCACTGAATGGGCAAAATAACACGTGCAGCATGAGATCGTCGCGCCACATTCCCATATATAAAACCGACTTTTACGCAACACGCTTGACGCTGACCCTAAACCAGCTTTTGAGGCCACTGTCTGTACACAACCATAAAAAGTCACATGTAACATGGGTAATAAAAAGCACTGGTACCTCTCTAGCTAATTCATTATTCATTAAAATAACCAAAAAACAGATCAAATTTTTTCCATTTCAGATAGTCACAACAGGGTACTGCGAGACTGTTGGTTGATGAATAGGGAAGTGTGAAAATGGGAAGTGAATTTGTAGTCTTCCATAAATACCAGAGGGAGGAAAGGTGAACTGTGACACCACTGAAGGGGATTACTGGAGATCAAACAGAGACTTTTGGGGAATTCACAAGCCTTGTTTGGCCAGGGCGGCGGTCACATCCTCGGCCAGCGTGGCCAGCTGTGGTGACTCGAGCATGTTGATGCTTCCGGACGAGGACATGTGGCTGTGCCGGTGAGGAGAGGTGCCGCCCGACAGCCTGAGTGTCTCGATCATAATCTCCGCTCCGTGATCCACGCGTGCTTTAGCCACGTCGCGGAACATCAGCTTATGGCTTTCGATCTTGGGAAGCAGGAAATAGGAAGTTGTGATGGTCACTTAAAGGAGAACTCCACTTCCAGAACAATTTACAAATGATTTACTCACCCCCTTGTCATCCAAGATGTTCATGTCTTTCTGTCTTCAGTCGTGAGGAAATTATGGTTTTTGAGGAAAGCATTTCAGGATTTTTCTCCATATAATGGACTTCATTGGTGCCCTGATTTTAAACTTCCAAAATGTAGTTTAAATGCAGCTTCAAAAGGCTCTAAACGATCCCAGCCGAGGAAGAAGGGTCTTATCTAGCGAAACGATCTGTCATTTTTTCCAAAAAACAAAAATTTGTATACTTTTAAGCACAAAAGCTTGTGTAGCACAGGCTCTGGGATGCGTGTCCACAACACTACAAATCACTTCTAAGTTCATTGTCTATGTACTCCGGCTCAAAACGGTAGAGTATGGCGAAAAGAACTTTTTTCTCCATTATCTTCAGAATCGTCCGACATCGTTGTACCTTTTAGTTTGTAAACAGCGCTTGACTTACTTGCACTACCTTGGTCTTTGCGCGTTCGTTTTGCAAACACTGGGTCTGTAGTTCCGCGTGACCTTTCGATGTGATTCAATAGTACGTAGCGTTTTTTTTTTTTTAAATGATGGCGTTTCACTAGATAAGACCCTTCTTCCTCGGCTGGGATCGTTTAGAGCCCTTTGAAGCTGCATTTAAACTACATTTTGGAAATTTAAAATCGGGGCACAACTGAAGTCCATTATATGGAGAAAAATCCTGAAATGTTTTCCTCAAAAACTATAATTTCTTTACGACTGAAGACAGAAAGACATGAACATCTTGGATGACAAGGGGGTGAGTAAATTATTTATAAATTGTTGTTCTGGAAGTGGAGTTCTCCTTTAAGTCATCTTCGTGTATGATGTGCGACGGGTAGGTAAGAACATCTGCTTTTGTGCACTCACCTGTACATGTCCTCCTCCAGGCATATGGTGGGCATTATCCAGGGAGCCCACCTTTGCATGGGCTTTTTCTCTGAAGTCTAGCTTCACGCTCTCTATGCGCACATTACCACCGCCTGAGACACAGACAGAGTCATAAAACATTCACATTCAAATCAATCTCTCGTTTCTCTGCTGGTGCAGTCTTAAAGAAACTAATTACCAGACCTTTTAAGATTTATACTACAGTGTCAAGATTTACACTACAGTTTAAAAGGCTAATATTCTGATTTGCTGCTCAAAAAACATTTATTATTATTATTATTAACAATTAGACACACCTGAAAGAGCTAATCAAGCTCTTACTAGGCACACTAGAAACTTCCTGGAAGGTGAGTTGAAGCAAATTGGAGCTAAACTTGAAGGACACTGGCCCTCCAGGACCGAATTTGGACACCCATGGGCTAAATCACTTGAAATGGGTTTGGCAAAGGATGACATTAAAAACTTAACCACAAGATGGCACTGTTGTACCACCCAATAATCTAGCTCGGTGTTTTATGCTTTAAAAGCAATCTGCATGACACTGCAAATTTCCAATCTGTGGTTAAAACTCATTAGCATGCTCACCTGGCCTGTGGCGGATGTTGTCCAATGATCCGCACTTAGAGGTCACATGACTAAGATCAATCTTCTTAGACTGAATATGAACCTGTGAGAAACACCAGACGTTGAGAACATTACATAAAACATAAACTGGATATAAAACATAAGGAGTCACCCAATTCTTCTTCACATATGATGTTGTGATGTAAAAAAAAAAAATTACTAAAAAATTACTGAGCAATAACTGATGAGCTTAAAAAGGCACATAGAACTACTCCAAAGCTAAATGCATTAAAATGGTTAACTGAGCTGCAAATCATGCAGAACTGATCCATATGCTTTAAATGCCACATTTCACAAACACAGCATTAGATCACTGAATCAAATGACGGACATTCAGCTGTTTAGAAATACATGGCAAAGTTAACACTGCAGTGGGTGGATTCTAGCTTATTTGGGCAAAAACAAAGTCAAACTTCAGTTATTTCAGAATATTAAATAACTGTTCTCACTGAGAAGCTTGGTAAATATTGATAGGAATCTTTCATTTCCACCAAATAAAAGTGATTTAGGCCTCAACCTAAACTGAACAGCACAAGTAATGTTTGCTGCTAATCAAATCCATGACCTTGGCCTTGCTAGTGTCCTGCTCTACACAGTGCAGTCATTATAGCTTTGTTGTAATAGTCACTCACACTGACTGACTGCTGCTGCAAGGGAAAGAAAAAGCAAATGTGATTGAAGCACAGACATGACTCAGCACAAACCAGCTCTGACATTTCGAAAACACCGGTCAAGACATTTCTGTTGGCAATATGCACAATCAGAAACAAAGGAGAGACTACGACTCTGTCCCAAAACTTAATGAGCTGACTATGTAGCATCATGGCCCTTTTGGATTTTTAGGCATAATCATACTGCCGGTCAAATTGTGAAACACAGTTGTATTTATCCTTTGCAGCGAAAGCAATCCCAAAAATGCACTGCAAAAAACTTGGTAAAACAATTAGGATATCAATTTTTAATATATATAATTTAGTGTCAATATACATAATTAGGTTCTATTTTAATATATTTTAAAATGTAATTTATTCCTGTGATTTCAAAGCTAAATTTTTAGCATCATTACTCCAGTCATATGATCCTTCAGAAATCATTCTAATGTTCTGATTTGCTGCTCAAAAGCATTTATTATTATTATGTTAAAAAAAACAGCTGAGCAGATTTTTTTCAGGTTTCTTTGATGAATAGAAAGTTCAGAAGAACAGCATTTATCTGAAATAGAAATCTTTTGTAACATCATAAATGTCTTTATCATCACTTTTGGTCAATTAAAAGCATCCTTGCTAAATAAAAGTATTAAATTCTATCATTTCTTTCCCAAAAATTATACTGACTCCAAGCTTTTGAATGGTATAGTGTATAATGTTACAAAAGCTTTTTATTTCAGATAAAAGGCTGATCTTAGGATCTTTCTATTCATCAAAAAATCCTGACAAAAATGTATTTAAATACTGATAATAATAATAATATTATTAGAATGATTTCTGAAGGACACTGCAGACTGGAGTAATGATGCTAAAAATTGAGCACTGACCACAGGAATAAATTACATTTTAAAAGTTATTCAAATAAAAAGCAGTTATTTTAAATAGTAAAAATATTTGACAATTTTACTGTTTTTGCTGTACTTTGGATTTAAATAAATGCAGACTTGGTGAGCAGAAGAGACTTTAAAAAAAAAAACATTAAAAAAATCTTACTGTTCAAAAACTTTTGACTGTTAGTGTATATTCAAATAGAGAGCAGCTATTTGAAATTGCAATAACATTTAACAATATTACTGTTTTCTGTAATTAAATGCACCCTTGGCAGCAGACAGCAAGGCAGCTCACTAGGTTTTGAAACAAAACCTAACAAGTATGTATAATAGAGGAGATCTTGAAACCTAAAGAAAACAAGAACAAGAAGCTATGAAGGCTGCTGCAACTACTCCATGATACAGTCTGTCGAGCAAAACTGTAAATACATAAAGTAAATATACAAATGAACACATTTCTTTCTCAAACAGAGAATTATTGAAAAGAAGGTTGATGATGTGTTGTACAGTCGACACACAAGTGTTGATAGATCAACATCAAACACCTGCATTACAGTCTACAAATATATACATATGGGGTGTATATATTTTCACAAGATGAACAACAAGAAGGGACTTCAGTTTTGTATATTAGTCGATATACAGGTTTTCCTGTGTACACTTTGTCCTAGCTGTAGCATTGAGCATTCAGTGCAGCAGAAATGTGTCTGGAACATTTCTAAGTTGAAAGTCTAGCACCCTCAGATCCGGAAAGGGAGCAAAATGTTCAGATTTAATCTGACTGGACAGAGTAAAGGGTCACAAACCGTGGAGGTCTATTGGCTTTGGGAAAGAAGGAGAGAGAGACATAGGGAGAGAGGGAGCAGTACATACATTGCCTCCACGGGGCGAATGCTTCAGATTATCCTTGGATCCGCACTTTGACTGTACGTGACTGAAGTCCAGCTTCTTGTTTAAAATTTGAATCTAGAAAAATACAAAGATATGTGGCTCTTTTAATGAAGATGGAAACACACCCACAAACATGCACACGCACATACGGACAGCCGTTAGCCGTGCACTGTTGAGACAGATCAGTATTCAAAGGCGGTAAGCTGACAACCTACAACATCAACCAAACTCAATGTGCTCAGCCAAAAAAACCAACCAGGCAATGCCTAGTCCATAAAAGTGAAGCACTGATAAAGCAACAAAGTTGAGCAGAGGTCAACTTTATGCAAAAGTGCACCAACACAATGTGGCGACAACCAATTCGCAGTGGAGAGGAATGTCTGCCTGCCAGCAACCAACAGTGCAGAGACGATGTGATTTAATCACTGTCAAGCATGAACACCCCTTAAGGGTTAAACTGCAACTGTATTCATTGTTGACACTGTTTCCCACACTTAGACACCCATATGCTGCATCAACACAAATAAGAAAAGCTTTCACTTACTTTATGCTAATTAAAGCTGTAAGTTTCTCCATTTAGTGGAAGCATCACAATGAAGGGCTGAATGAACACCGAGGTAATTCCGGCTAACATGTCAAACTCTCCCTCGTCCTAATGCCTGCAAATGTCAGCTTGACTTCTTGATGGGGTCCTGCTTAGCAACATATTGCCAACATTTTCAAGAGTCCCCAAGAGATCATCGTATTAAGTATGGATTTTGTGAGTCACTCTGCAAGACTCACTAATTGACCATATGCACGGAGCGTTCTTTAGAACTTTCGTATAATGATAAGCCAGCTCGTAAATTTCTGGTGTAGCTCATTGTATATGTGCTATATATAGGTGGAGACTCTTGAGGCTACTCTCCTGCCTCGTTCTTATCAGAAACTGACAGGGGTGTGACGAGACACTTATCCCACGAGACGAGACACGAGATTGGGTTCACGTGACGAGACAAGATTTTGAAACTTTTCTTAAGAAATCCTCAATGATGTTACAGTGACAATTTCACACATCATCTGATGCACAATCCATTTAGGTGTTACTGCAGTGGAACAGACGACTTCAACAGTGCACTCACTATCAAGCTGTTGTAGTAGCACGCGTTTAACTGGCCTCAGCTGTTTTCAAAGACAGTGTTAATTTATTAGGGAATAGGGATTTGGACCTGGGCTGGTTCAGAAAGCAGGTCAAAGTGAGCAACTGTAATCAATGTTGCTGAAATCTCTTGAACACACACTCGTACACACATATCGGTCTACCGAGAGACTGCAAACCTGAAGGAGGTGCACATAATATTGATACAGAGGGGCTGATGGAGAACAAAACACAGATGATGACCCTTCAGGGAGAGAGACAGCTCCACTAGAGCCTGAGCAAGCATCTGTGTTTGGTGTCCAGAAATACATGAGTCATGAAAGTTCATGACTCTACATACACTCTTCAAGCTATGACATAGTCAAATGTTGTAGGTTCAACTGTGAGTGATCAAAAGTGCCACGAAACATACACAAACACACATACACAGATGATGTTAAATGGGTCATATAATGAGGGAGCCATGAGCACGTACTGCAACATTCAGAACTTAAAACTTCCACCAAAGTTCAGAGCATTTCTTACCCTGGACCACAAAACCAGTCTTAAGTAGCACGGGTATATTTGTAGCAACTGCTAAGAATACACTGTATGGGTCAAAATTATCTTGTTTTTTTTATGCCAAAAATCATTTTGATGTTAAGTAAAGATCATGTTCCATGAAGATATTTTGTACATTTCCTACTGTAAATATATCAAAACTTAATTTTTGATTAGTAATATGCATTGCTAAGAACTTCATTTGGACAACTTTAAAGGTGATTTTCTCAATATTTAGATTTTTTTACACACTCAGACCCCAGATTTTCTAATAGCTGTATCTCGGCCAAATGTTGTATTATCCTAACAATGAAAAGCTTAATGGAAAGCTCATTTAACAGCTTTTACATGATGTACAGTATAATTTAAAAAAAAATATACTGTACTTATACTTATACTACTTATAATTATACTTATGACTGTTTTTTGTGGTCCAGGGTCACATTTATTGAATTTAAGATGCAAAAAAGCTCATTTTAAATGTGCATTTTAGCAACAATATTTTCAAAGTCTTAAAGGCACAGCAGCACAAACAGCAGAACAAATATATATATATATATTTTGGGGTTGCAAAGTTGGAAGTGAAATATGGTCATGAAAAACTAAACTTTAAAAACTGTTAAAATCACTAAAAATTTAAATGGACCTAATGGACTTTTATGATATAATCTCAACAGGATTATTACTATATTATTACTCACTTTTGGGTGAGAAAGTTAGAAGTGAAATATGGTCATAGAAACTAAATGTTAAAAAAAAATGTGGAGAAAAAAAAAAACACTAACAATTTAAATGCACTATTACTCTACAGGACTAATTGGTGACAAAATAGTTTAGAAATAGTAACTTTCTTCTTTTTACATTTTAAAATAATAGTGTGTGTAAATTAATGACCAGTAAAATAAATTAAATTAAATTAAAACTAAACATTTTAAAAACAATGCTGATCATGGCACAAATTCACTTTTTCTTTATTTTTCTGGTTATAAACTAAATTCTAATAAATAATTTCTAAGATTACTAAGATTTTAAATAAATAAAATTAATTAAATAAATTAAATAAATAAATATCATCATTAATTACATTACAAATACAATATTTAATATTGTCTGTTATGATGAAAAATACTTTGGAAGAGAAAGAAAAAAGGTACAACATCAAAATCACAATTATTTTTAAAATGACAAATTAAATGATCAAATATATATTACTACTAATTATATCTGTAAATTATATTTCATAACACTTTACAATAAGGTTCCATTAGTTAGGTAATGTATTAACTAACATGAATGAAAAATAAGCAATACATTTATAACAGTGTTTATTCATCTTTGTTATGTTAGTTAATAAAAGTACAGTCATTCATTGTTCGTTCATGTTAGTTCACAGTGCATTAGCTAATGTTAACAAGTACAATTTTTCATTTTAATAATGTATTAGTAAATGATGAAATTAACATTAAGATTAATAAAAGTATTGTTCATTTTTAGTTCATGTTAACTAAAGTAGTTAACTAATAAACCTTATTGTAAAACGTTTCCATATATCTGTAAAGCAAAAACATTTTAGATTTGTTTGAAAGAGAACAGATGCAAATATCTACATAACACAGCTCTAAAATTAATGCAGCTTTTAGATATTTTACAATATAAATCTAATGAAATGTCCTGACAGTTTTTAAACATGCATATGCTTTCCGAGTTTATTTGATTTTCAAATCTTTTTCAGACTGTCCCTGTCTGCTTCAGTGGTCCTCAGTAGACATATTATGTCATTAAGGCACAGACAGGCACGGCACTCTTACCCAGTCTCACCCTTGGGCAAACACAGACTGGCAGTGGCCGCCACATGACCGGTCACTCAACCCTGAGAGACTGTGGCTCATGTCACTGTCTCTTAGACCTGTTCTGTGAGTGACTATGCTGGGGAGACACCCGTTGTCATCCAGGGGTGAGGGAGCATTTGGGCCCAGACAGATTCAGGCCATGGCAGAGGTTATACAACACGCCCCTCCTCAGGGTGTCCTGAGTCCCCTCAAATGAACTCCAAATCCATTTTCACTTGATGACTCATCACTGTGAAGTCTACAGGACTCACAAGGACTTGAGAAACTAGCGACAAACTTAAAAAGTGATGATGACTGAATTGCTTAAATCATGTAGTTTTAATCTTTGTAATTATTTTGAAATAAAATGAGGTTTTCTACTACTGTACTATTAAAATCAACCTTAAATCAAGGTCTCACACACTGTATTAAGTTAAAATCACTGTTAATTATTATTTTGAAAAAACTTTCTTTTTCTAATGGGAAAAAAACTATTATTAATATTGTTAACATATTACTAACATTAGGCCTATTTCATCTATTCACTCTCTGATCTCTAGAATTAATTTGAAATATTTTTTTCATTAATGTACTTTTAACTTTTAATTCAACATTAAATCAAAGTTTTATACAATGTTTTAAGTAGACGCAACTTACTCCACTAACATTACAAATGGACTTTATTGGGGGGTAAAAATAATATCATAATAATACATAATAATACACCCTCAACAGAAATCTTAGCATATTTTTTTAAAACATATGTAAGTGGCCACTTTTCCCAGTCGAGTAATTTAATGGTAAAAAAAAAAAAAAAAATCAAGTACTCTCCAACATTTATCCTTAGTTAATATTGCTTAAAACTGAATTAATATTACGTTTTTACTTCAAAAGTGCAAGAAAGATCTTCCCCCTTTAAAAAAAACAACAACAACAACCACACACATCAATTTCTCAAGAACTGAAATCTTACATACTGTCTCTAAGACATACACGACAGACAAACTCAATTACTCCAATGTCACTTAATGTCCTTCCTTATAGTTTCTCACTGCAGTCTTGACCCCAGTAACCTCACAATCTCCCACTCCTCTGGCTGATGAAATCCTTTTCTCTGCACTGCTGCACTCTGCCACAAGCAAGACATAAACATGTCACTCCAACACGCAGCCTACACCCTGGTCATTATTGCAAGCAATGCATGAAATGACCTAAAAACACAAGGGGTGTTTACATCACGAGCCTGTCCCCATTGTCCCTGCTGAACTCTGTTCAACCCGGGAAACAAACCTTCTGGTAAAGACCAGGGGTGTGTTTCCCAAAAGCACACATGGTTGCATTGGAACTTACAACCATAGTTAGCTAACGATGCTTTTGGGAAACGCACCCCAGTATGTCCCAGACCTAGGAGGAAAACCACCCCGGTGCATATCTGTATGTGCATTTATGTGTTTATACTCAAAGTTTCCACAATCCCAGAATGCAATCCAGTTGTTGTACAATCTACTACATAATCCAAGAATTCCGAAACAGAGTTCTGTAAAAGAACAGTCTAAAAATACTAAACACAGTCACGCAAATATCACAAATAACTTATTTTTCAGTTCTTAGGCAAAACTTAATTGTTTGAAAGTGTTAAAAAAAAATGTATATATTTACATTTAAATACATATTTTTAAACTACCATTCAAAAGTCTGGGGTCAATACGATTTAATGTTTTTGCAAAAGTCTCTTTTTCTCACCATGGCTGCATTTATTTAATCAAAAATACAGCAAAAACAGTAATATGGTGAAATAACTTTACAACTTTACTTTTTCTATTTTAATATATTTCAAAATATTTATTCAAATGCTTCATAAAAAAACATATAAAAAACATAATGTAATAAATGATACATTTACTATATATCATGACTATAACTTCAGTGTACACTACCAGTCAAAAGTTTTTGAACAGTAAGATTTTTAATGCTTTTTAAAGAAATCTTTTTTGCTCACCAAGCCCGCATTTATTTGATCTAAAGTACAGCAAACGCTAAAATTTTGAAATATTTTTAGTATTTAAAAATCGCTGTTTTCTATTTGAACTTATTTTAAAATGTAATCTGTGATTTCAAAGCTGAATTTTTAGCAGAGTATAATTTTTTTCAGGTTTCTTTGATGAATAGAAAGTTCAGAAGAACAGCATTTATCTGAAACAGAAATCTTCTGTAACATTATAAACATCTTCATCATCACTTTTGATCAATTTAAAGTATCCGTGCTAAATATAAATTAAATATTCATTTAATTTAACTAAATATTAATTTCTATAATTTATTATACTGACTCCAAGATTTTAACTGGTATAGTGTACAATGTTACAAAAGCGATTTAGTTCAGATAAATGCTGATCTTTAGATCTTTTTATTCATCAAAGAATCCTGAAAAAAAAAAATGTATGCAACTGTTTTAAATATTGATAATAATAAAAAAAAAAATGTTTCTTGAACAGCAAATCAGCATATTAGAATGATTTCTGAAGGATCATGTTACACTGAACACAGGAGTAATGATGCTGAAAATTTAGCTTTGATCACAGAAATAAATAACATTTTAAAATATATTCAAATAGAAAGCAGTTATTTTAAACAGTAAAAATATTTCACAATATTACTGCCCTTGCTGTATTTTGAATAAAATAAATGCAGGCTTGATGAGCAGAAGAGACTTCTTTAAAAAACATTAAAAATCTTACTGTTCAAAAACTTTTGACTGGTAGCGTACATTTTAATTAGGACCGTCAATTTAACAATTAATTATAAAAATATACAATTAACTGAATCTACCTGCCATATAAAGGTTTTTTAATGACTAACAGCCCTAATATTCATTTATAAGAAGTAAAGAGCTATGGTCTGACGACAGGTAACATGAGTGATAATGTAAAGTCATAATTGTTACCTAAAAATATATAAAAAGAGAAAATCAAATGAAATATCTTATGTTAACACTGTTCTATTAAATGTGGCTATTTTAGATATTTAAATGACTACATAACAGGAGGTAAAGTTTTGGACCAAGTTTTGCTCCATGTGATGAAAAAAAAATGCCATGTCATAAGAATACATTACCTTTCAGTCAGGCAAGAAACAAGTCAATCTAAGACGAGTGAACTAGCCCAAAAGCTATTATGTGCAGCCATTAGTATGCACACGGTGAATTGATACATGCGGACACAAGGCATTAGTGATGAGTGCGAGACACAGTAAAGCACACTTGAAAGGACAGTGTGCACACAGGGGACAGAATCGACCCTGAAGGAGCATAACAACAGCAAGAAAGACAGATGGCGTAGGGGAAAAAAGAGTGGATAGCTGGCTATTAGCATCAGCTGAGGTGTAATCAGGACGAATCGTTAGCATTTGGACTTGCCTGGCCCCCCTTGGGCTGGTACTTGATGTTGTCAGTAGAACCGATCTTGGATTTGACGTTCTTGAGGTCAGGCAGTGGCTGGTTAATGACGCGCAGCTGTTTGGGTGTAGTCGCCGGGGATTTCGGAGGTGTTCGGATGATGGCCACTTTCTTTTCCTGGGACAGCAGGCTGAGAGATTTGGGGGTGCCCGGAGTGTGGGGGGTGCCCGGAGTACGGCAGGAGTAGCTGGGAGGGGTGCCAGGGGTGATGGCCGTGGACCCTGGCGTGCGGGGTGTGGAGGTGCCACTGCGGGCCGAGCGGGACCGAGCAGTCTCGACGCCTTCGGTGGAAATAGAAATCAGCAGTTTAAATGCTCGGAATTAGGAAGTGCTACATCAGCAAACGAATGTGAAGATGACTTGCTCATATTTTCACAAAGAAAATAAACAATGGAGTCTAAAATCCATTAGTCAAAATGCTCCTATTATGCATTTTTTTTTATCTTTTTTATATTATATTATATTATACAACAATTATAGAGAAAGCAACAGCAACACTGCATAAGATACTGAGACTTGTTTTCAGAAAGTTGTTTTTAATATACACTGATTATATGTATGTTTTGTTTGATCTTTGTTTTTTTAAGGAATTATTTATTTTATTCAGCAAGGATGCATAAAATTGACCAAAATTGACATTTATTTATAAATCTACAAAACTTTTATTAAAGAACCCTGAAAAAAGCATCAATATTTCCATTGTTCCAATGTTCCAATGTTATTATTAATAAGAAATGTTTCTTGAGCACCAAATAAGTATATCAGAATGATTTCTCAAAGATCATGCTATTTTAAAATACAATCAAACAGAAAATTGTTACTTTTAATGGTAATAATTAGTAATATTTCCCAATATTACTGTTTTATAACAGTATTTAAAAATATATGAATTATTTGGTCTTTAAACAGATTTTTTTCACTTGCTTTGTATAAAAAAGTTACTTTAAATGGTAATACTATTTCCCAATGTTACTGTTTTTATTAAATTAATAAATATTAAATAAATATGGACCTGGTGAGCACAAAAGGCTCCTTTCAAAAACATTAAAAAAGTACCCAAGACCACAATTTTTTCAATAAATAATATAATATATATACACACACATAATTATCATTATTATTGTTGTTGTTATTTTTAATATTTGGTCGTACTACAGATTTTTTCACTTGCTTTGTATAAAAAGTAAAATCTGAGTCTTATGCAATGTTGCTTCTCAAGCAAGTGTATCTTGTTGTAAAGATTTTTAGATCTTTTTATTGTAAAACATGTAAAAGTAGACGAGTCAGAAGTCCATTTTTCAGACTTTTGATCCCCACTGTAGGCCATAATGTATACAACCATTTTTAATGGACTTGAAATGGCACAAACACAGGAGAAATGTTTATACTTACATGCATAACGGAAAAGCTAAGACGTAGACATAAAAGTAAAAAAGACTTATGTATAACAGTGCCTATGAAAATTATTCACCCTTTTTGGATTAGTTTGAATTAGTAGATGAGTTGTGAACTTTGTGGTTCCAAAGCTGTAACAAAATGTGCGACTGAGGTGAATAAGTTTTAATGGCACTGTGTGTTTTGATGGTGAATGTTTCCTTGTACAGGACTGCAGGTATGAAAGACTGACCACAAACAGGGTAAAAACATTAGGGACTGATCCTCTATACCTGTCATACTATGAGACCTGCCTGTCCTGTGCTCTGCTTTGACTTCAGTACGGAACGCTACAGGAGCAGGGGAAGAGAGGGGGTGAGTATATAGTGACTATGAGTTAAAGAAAGTGTGTAGATACGGAAGTAGAGGTTATATACTAAAATGTATTTGGAATACATTTATTTCCTGCTAAGTATACAGTAGTCAACACCTGAAGTGGAAGTTGTCCTAAAACGAAAATAATACCCGTTCTTGTCTTAGGACAACTTTGATTAACTTTTTTGAACCACTTTAAATGTTGACTGCTGTACTACAAATACATTTACATATTCATGTACTTAATAAAATACCCTGCAATTGTACTTTTGATACATTAAACCAATGAATTCTTAAAGTCTACTAAACTGGAAGAGCTAATTTTGTACTTAATACACTTTAATTGTGTGGAAGTTGTGCTTAAGTCCAACTAAAGATATACTGAACTATATCTGATTGTGCTAAAGTGGAACAATTAAATGTATACTTACGTAACCTTAAATTTCTTGCATTTAAAGACAAAAAGATCATACAATCCTCATCAACACTGACATTAAAGACATTAAAGGCTTAATATTAAGAATGTGCACTGTGCACAAGTAGTACTCCAAATGAAGTTTAATTATAATTATTAATATCAGTAAGTCTCCAGCGATATGTCAGTAATATATGTTAATAGATTTGAACTATACTTAGTATGAAATAAATGTATTTCAAATTTATTATTTTTCACTAGAGAAAATAGATCCGAATGTGTCCAAAAAGCTGTAAGGAAACACTTCAGATTCTTCAGGAACCTCACAAAAAGAGTTTAGATTAGTGCTTCTTTCATAAATTTTGGCTTTTTATGACTGAAAATATGCATATAAAAACAGGCAATAGTGATAAAATTATTCACTATTTTTATTTCTATCTACAGATAGACACAATCAAAAATATACAGCGATTTTACAGTTACAAGAAAATGCCTCTTACATGTGGGCCTGCGTGGTGCTGTGGACCCAGAGCTGGTAATGGAAGTGGAGCTCTCCTCATGATCAGCCATGTGTGGACGGCGGGTTAGTATGGATGCTGGCCGTGGAAGGGACGACCTCTTCTCTGGGCTCCGAGAACCACCATCCTGAGGACAGAGCCATTAATCCTGTTAGAATCATGGTGAACGTAATGGGATTGTTCACCCCAAAATTCAGATTTACTCCCCTCATGTCATTTAGCATTATTTCTTCTTAAATGTTATGGAAAATACCTCTTTAGAATTAATAACATTTATTTTTATTTTTCCTTTTGTATTCCACATAATAAAGACATTAAGATTTGCAACAACATGAGGTGAGAAAGTCATTCATTTTCACTTTTAGGTTAACTTATTTTAGGATGGCTTGCTCTTTGGAAAGTTCTAGATTAGTTACTATTGCGCAGAAGCAAATAGTTTTCGAACCATCTCGCTCCCTGCTTACCTTTACAGCATATGAATTTTGTGATACTTGTGGGCCCGCTGAAGAAGGGCGGGGCTCATAAAGTTCTGCCTCCACCAACAGGCTCCTTTTATTGGAGGAGCCGGCCGAGTTTGGCCGGGCCGGCAGCAAAGCCTCGGCCCGAATTTTAGAGGTGGGGATCTTTGTTAGTGTTGTGGGATTGGAGGTCTATGATGAGAGGAACACGGACAGATGAGCCATTCATGCACAGTGAAAATGAAACCAAAAACATGAGCAGAAAATGATGAAAATCAGCATGACAGCATGTTTAACCAAACGAAATGAGCAACATCTGACCACACATTTGGGGGATACAAGGGCATACACCAGAATGTAGAACAAAATAGACAAGCACAAAAAAAAAGAAACATGTCTAGTTTCTCTAAATGTAGTATTAGTACATGCTTGAGGGGCCACTATGTATCTATATCTAACTATAAGATTAAAGGAAATAAGGTAAAAAAAAAAATCATGCAAACATGTAAAACAAACACAAAACAGATATGAGATGGGATGTACAGGCAATACAAGAATGGAAACCAGGGGCGCAAAGATGCTATATACAGTTGAGGTCGAAAGTTTACATACACCTTCAAGAATCTGCAAAATGTTAAGAGGATTTATACAAAATGCATGTTATTTTTTATTTAGTACTGACCTGAAAAAGATTTCACATAAAAGACGTTTACACATAGTCCACAAAAAATAATAGTTGAATTAATAAAAATGACCCAGTTCAAAAGTTTACATACACTTGATTCTTAATGCTGTGTTGTTACCTGAATGATCCACAGCTGCTTTTTTTCTTTTTTTGTTTAGTGATAGTTGTCCATGAGTCCCTTGTTTGTCCTGAACTGTTAAACTGCCCGATGTTCTTCAGAAAAATCTTTCAGGTCCCACAAATTCTTTGGTTTTTCAGCATTTTTGTGTATTTGAACCCTTTCCAACAATGGCTGTATGATTGAGAGATTCATCTTTTCACACTGAGGACAACTAAAGGACTCATATGCAACAATTATAGAAGGTTCAAACACTCACTGATGCTTCAGAAGGAAAAACAATGCCTGAAGAGCCAGGGGTGTAAACTTTTGAACAGAATGAAGATGTTTACATTTTTCTTATTTTGCCTACCCTTCAGAAGCTAAAGAAGATACTTTTCCCAGAAGACAAAATAAAGTAAATTTACCCTGATATTCAAATTCAAATAAAAAAGTTTTCATCCCCCGACTCCTAATGCATTGTGTTTCCTTTTAAAGCATCAGTGAGCATTTGAACCTTCTGTAATAGTTGCATATGAGTCCCTCAGTTGTGAATCATTCAGGTAACAACAAAGTATTAAGAATCAAGCATATGTAAAATTTTGGATGAGGTAATTTTTATAAATTCAACTATTATTTTCTCTTGTGGACTAGTCTTTTATTTGGTCTTTTATGTGAAATATCTAATTCGGGTCAGTACTAAATAAAAAATAACATGCATTTTGTATAATCCCCCTTTTATTTTTGTAAAATAATTAACATTTTGCAGATTCTGCAAGGTGTATGTAAGCATTTGACCTCAACCATACTGATTTACTGAATTCATCTGAATGCACCATTTGTACCACAAAAAATTATGCCTTAACAAACGACAAAATGAAAAAGAGTTTCGTATGTTTTTCTGTCATTGTCAAGGTTATTTGATTTTCGTGAAATGTTTTGCAGTTGATTTAAAAAAAAAATTACAGTAAAATAAAGACCAAGCTACAATGTGTCTTTTATTGTTAAAAATAGCTGTTATTTCTAAGTACTTGAGTCGATCTCTAGTGTATAGACTTGACTATCTATCAACAACCTATTGATAACCTAGTTTTACACTTGAATTGTAATTATCATATTTGTATATGATTGAAATCTAATGTGATGCTTACAGATGCCCGGTCTCTAGAGTGCCTGGCCACACTAAAGGGCAGTCGACCGTCTGCAGACACTGCAAAGAAAAAGAGAAAAACGGAGGGTGGGAATGATAAAGAGAAGAAATACATAATGTGACCATTACCATGACCATTGAGTTAAATGCTTTCCATTGAAAACAAAACAAACTGAACATTACACACAAGGAAATACACTACAAATGCAATCTTGTACACAAAAGCAGCCACATGTGCTTGAAATATGTCTTGTTTTTAACACATTTATTTTACACTAATTTTGCCCCATCTCATGCCATTGTTGCTATCTGAGTTGGTCAGATGTTCCAACTAGCAAAGCAATCTTCTGAAAGCACCACAGAATCAGTGTTTAACTTTTCAAGCAAATAAAAAAAAAAAAAACTTTAGTTTTCAGGACTTAACCACCACTGGGTTATTTTTTGAAAATGCACAAGCCAAGGTACATCTAATTGGGCTATTCAGGATCAAAAATGAAACTGACTGTTACCCACAGCTAAATATTTTGTAGCTACTGGAAGGAAAGCTCTGCTCTGAAACTACTTGGCACAGAATAACAGAGAATTTGAAAACTAACTGTATTACATAAAAGGCTGTTCAGTAAAGTCTAATTGGGGCATTGCTGCAATGTATCAGATGTCTACCACAAATTCAAGCACAATTCCCAGAAATCTAACAGTGGAACTTCATTATGGCAGAGTAAGTTCCTTTCCTTCAGATTTCTCTTAACTGAGCACCTAGAACTCACTCAAACCACCAGTTGCCTGGCAACCAGAGCAATTGGTCCCTGAATGTTGTACACAACAGAACAGAAATGTTACAAAAGGAGAGGAAATAGTGATTACCTCATAAATTGTTTAACACATTTAAGTCCAAAGGACATCCTTTAAAATGAACTCACAGACAAACATACACACACACAAAGTGATTGGGTGCACCACATTTTCACAATATTCAATAAGCAGTGCCAATTTGAAAAGAAAACCAAGTGTGAATAAGCATGGAAACTGAGAGAAGACATGCAGACAGCAAAAAGAAAGGTCAAGCTATAAGAAAATGAAAACATTATAAACAAAAAATTGAATAAAACACCAGAGAGCCTCTTTACAAACACTGCATCAACATTACGTAATACAATTTGCTATATAAAACAAATAAAATAGACAAGCATCACTCTTAAAACAACATGCCAATGCCCATGTTTGCCAGCCACATTGCAAACAGCTTGTGACAGAGATCACCTGTGGGTTTCCGCTTAACACACGCGTGATGTTGGGTAGGTCTAGGGTGCCTTACAGTGCCCTTTAAAACACTCTTCCGGGAAGGAGAGCACGTCTGAATATCAGATTTTTTTGTGAGCTCAGCCTTCTTAATCACAGCTACAAGAGGGAGACACAAAATCAAGGACAGGCACAATAGCAGTACAATTCAGGATAGGAGATACAGTCTCAAAAAGTCACAGTCACAAAATTTAATTCAGAATAATATAACTACTGTAAAATTGCATGCACTTTGTATAGGTTTAGTTAAATCTGACCCTCTGTCAGATAATGAAAAATTAACACAAAGTTTTAATTTTAATTAATACAAAGTTTCCAATTTTATACATGGCATCTGATTTAAACATTTAATTTGTTGAAAAATGTAACAGGTTATAAGAAATGTCATAATGAAAAAAAAAATACAGAATATGCAAAGAAAAGAAAAGAGATGAACAAAAACTACAATGTCACTCTGTGCAACAAAACCTTTTTTCTTCTTCATCTCATCCTTCTGGATGGGTACTGGCTCCTTGCGAACAGGTTTGCGTTCAGGGGTGGTGATGCGTCCCTTGGTCCTTCCACCTTTACCCCTTTGTTTCGCTGGTTTCTCTGCGGTTGGTTTCTTGACAGGGCTCATCACTCTGGGTAGAGGTTCAATTTTCTCTGTGGCCATGCTCTTATCATCATCTACAGGGCACATGAGGTGAAACAGGCAAGCTACTCTTATACCAGGCTGCAAACATGCATTTACTTAAAATCCAACATGGCCCTCACAGAAACAAAAAAATCTCAAATGCTATACTGGCAAGCCAACTAATGTACAACTGTTACCTAAAAAGATAGGGAATAAGGTAACTTCAAGATAATTCTGAAAGGTTTTGTCATTTGCTGAGCAAATTTTATGCAAAATAGATATTGATACCTTGAGTATCCACCCAGGAGCTGTCTAAGATGGAGTCATCAATAGTGGTTTCATCTTTGTAGTCATCATAGCTTTGGGTTGGGGCCTCACTCTCTGGTACTTCTATCTCTTTAGCTGGACATACAGGAGGCTCAACAGGCTCTGGAACATCTATGACTTCCTCCAAACTGGGAGCCTCCATCTCAACTTCCTGTGCCATTTCTACAGACTCCTCCTCCTCTTCCTCCTCTTGGAGGAGCTGTGGATGTTCCTCCTCAGAGGGAGCTGAGAAGCGTACACTGTGTCCAGAAACTTCGCTCTCATCGATTGTCTGCACTACCGTAATAAAATCATCTTCCACTGTCACTACTGACTCAATCGCAGCTCTGGGCTCAACAGTGTCTTCTGCAGCCTTGGCCCCTTCCAAGACTTCCTCGTCTTCAGCTTCTTCTTTTTCAACCACTTTTTTCTCCTCTTTTTCAACCACAACCTCAACTGGTTCAGGTTTTTCTTCCACTGGCTTCTCTTCCACTGGCTTCTCTTCCACTGGCTTCTCTTCCACATTAGGAGCTGGTGTTGGTTCTGGCATGACCTCATCAGGCTCCTCAGCAAGCTCTACCTCTTCCTCTACTTCCTGAGTCACAGTGGCCTCAGAAGGAGCCTCGTCTGTCTTTGAAGGAGGTGGCTGAGGTTTCTCCTCAGGAACTTTCTCTTTGAGCGGCTGCACTGAGTCTTTCTGCTTTACCTCTTGCTCAGAAGGTCTCTCTTCTCTAAAATACTTCTCAAAAGACCCAACTGGAGATAATCTGTTAGGATCTGTTTTAAGAGCCTCTTTCTCACCTGGTGATCTAGGTTTTTCAGAGTCACTAAGATGCATTTTCTCCTCATCGGTTGCACTTTCTACAGAAGATGCTGGGGATGGTCTGATGGGCCGAGCAATTCGGTCCTTCGCAGCTCCGGTGAGCTGGTACACATCTTCTGCATCCACCTCTTCATAAGCTTCCTGATGCACAAGGTCTGGTTTATTCTTCACCTTCTCCCTGAGTTCCTGGAGCTCCCTTTCCTCCTCAACACTCAAAGGTCGGTCCTCCATCTCCAATTTGCGAATTTGCCTCTCATAGTCAGCGATTTCTGCTTCAGTTTCAGCTGCAAGTTTGGAATCTGCATCCAGATCAGGCTTTGCTTCCTCAAGAGTAACAGTTACCTTTGGTGTGATAAAAGTTTCAGGTTGTTTTTCTACCTGTCCTTTTTCATTATCAGGTATAGTTGGACTCTTGGTTTCTTCCAATTGCTCAGTCTTCAAAAGATCAGGCTCCTCTTGCTTAGTCTCCACAGAAGGTTTTTCAGAAGGTTTTTCAGAAGGTTTTTCAGAAAGTTTTTCAGAAGGTGCACTCTCGGTTTCAAAGGAATCTTCACTCCTTGGCTTTTCTTCTTCTGGTTTTGCCTGTGGTGCAACATCCTCTGTTGCTTTCAGATCTTCAGTTGTTAGACTCTCCTGTTTTCCAACTGCAACAAGACCAGTTTCCTTCTCCTCTGATATCACAGTGTTGAAGATTTGAGGAGATGAGTCCATTGGACTGTGCACATCCGCAGGTGACGGCATAGGACCAGAGTATTCACTAAAGACGCAATATCCTTGCTCCTCCAACTGCATTTCTCTCTTTGTAGCCATCTGGCCGTGTTCACCTTTGAACAAATGTGCTAAAGAATCACTTACTAGAGAAGACATGTCCATTGGGACAGACTTCCTTCTCATAATCTCTTGGTCTGTGTTGTCAGATGTCAACCTTGATCGAGTACCTGCCAGGTCCAGCATTTCAGGCAGGTCTGGGGCCATGACGGTGCCATTCTTGTAACAGCTCTTAGCTTGGACAGGGGATTCTGGAGACTCCGTCTGTGGACTCGTCTTTACATCAGTGGCTGTTGCCAGGGGAGGTGAAGATGATGGACTTACGGCAGAGGCAGCTGTCTCCAGGATCAGTGGTGGAAATTGAGGGAGCTTCTCTACTGAGGGAGTGGTGACAGGAAGGTAATCGGCAGATTCGTCAAGGCTTCCACTAGTATGAGACATGATGTCAGTGGCTAACGGAGAGAAGTTTCTTGGGAGTCCTTGGGCATCGCCATGATCCATTGCCCCAATGGTGATATTTAAAGAGTAACTTCGTTGCTCTAGTGCTAGTTTCCCAGGAGATAGTCTGCAGTCATCTCTTCTGTCTACAGGTGAAGTGGCGTGGAGTGTGTCTGCGCTACTTTTCTGAAGATCTGGTTGGACTTCCAAAGACTGTGTTTGAGCCAAGGTGCTGTAGCTGATTTCAGGAAGTGGTAGGTTACCAACAGAGTCCTTTTGTTCTTCTGATTTAGTACTCAGCTCATAATACCCTTCTCCTTGAGACCCAGAGGCATCTGTCTTAATTGTAGTGGTCTCAAAATAAGCAGACATGCCAGATTTGTCCTTCAAGTCCCCCTCCGTTGTTATTTCCATTTGTTTGTCTTGAATTTGCTCTGGTTTGACCTCATGGATATTGCTGGAGTCACACGTTTCAGTTGAAGGCTGTTTCACAGCACCACTTTGTCCATCAGGCTTTTCAGTTGGAGCCTCGCAAGGTTCTTTGGCATGAACCTGGTCACTTGGAGGCACTTCAAAATCCTCCATGGGGCATGTTCGAGCAAAGGGGCTTTCTGGCATATCTGTGTCTCTGGCAAGGCTCTGGTAAGATGGGAGTTCATCATCTAGATGCATTGCAGATTCAGTGAAGTCCATGCCAATGGGATCTGTCCTCTCACTGTCCGGTCGCTCTGCTTCCATCTTCACAGCTGAAAGCAAATCTCAAGTAGTCTGCATTGTATAGTATTATTAATAATTCAAAGTACAACATGTTTGCCAGGCCAACCACCACACAGACAGGCAAAGCTCTGGGTCAAATGAACTTCCACTTTCAAATAGCAGCAGCCGATGAGACACACATACCAATTCAGTGATGGAGTGATGGCATGGATATGACAGGACCAGCATGCAGACCCAGAACATTAAATGTTGCGTGGATGAGGTCCAGAAAATGAGGATGAAATATCCAAGGTGGTCCGAACACGATACTGACGCCATTACACCAGCAGCGAGATGGAATGCTGATCTAAAAACTTCTGCCAAATACATATTCAGAGATTATGGAAAATGCATAGTGATTTTAATTTTCATATAACCAAACATTACACATATACATGTGGCTATAATTGCCACTGAAATAATACAGTGTATTCAAATTGTTCTGCATTTTGCATAATTAAAAGATTAAAACAACTCCATGTGAAATGACAATGCTTTGAAAACAAATGAAATGAAAATGAAATACAATTTCAAATTAAAATAACTGCACAAGCTTAGCTTTTCAAATGCCTTTGAAAACGAAGCATAACACAATATCACATTATCACAAAACAAAGGATTCCCATAGAATCCCATATGTGAAAACACAGGTGTTTTATTGGAGCATGCAGCAAAAAAATCACCCACAAACTGGCAATGTAGCTGGCAAATAAAAATCAACTGAGCAATGGATAACAATATATGGAAGCGGTCGACCTGGCAGCAGTAGCATCAATAAAGAAACAAGCAGTAAAGTTCAGAAAAAGCTTAATCGGATAGCTAGCAGATGGGAGCTGCTCTGGGAAAAGCTTTTAAGAAGAAAGACATTGACAGACAGACACACAGCTCTGGCCACAGAAGCTGGTCACCATCAAGCCTGTGTTGCCTTGCAGCATCAGCAGATAGAGGAGATACTTGAGCCATCCACCCACATTCCCTTAGAAAGCTTTCACGATGCTTTCGCTTTGCTTTTTATTGTGATGGGAGAGAGAAACATGCAGGTTGTGAGAAGGATGGACACACCTTCTGCAGGGCTTTCTTGCCCCCCTGCCTCCTCAGCTCTACCATTAGGGGCCTCGTCGGCAGCAGTAGCTGCCTGTGTGTGAACCTCAGCCTGCAGGCCGGGCAGAGCCTGGGCTTCGCCTATGACCTCTCCCCGCTCTAGGAGCTCAGATGGGGGTTCCTGCTCAGGCTCCTCCCCACTCCACTGCTCCTCCTCCTCCTCTTCCTCTAGAGCTGCTGCTGTTGCTGCGGCTTCTGAAGTCTCCTCCTCTTCCTCCTCTGCAGCTGAGAGACTCTCTATGGTCTCCTCTTCTTCATAGAGAGGGAGACAAGTGGAAACATCAAGACTATAGACAACACAGACTTGGGTTATTTGGGAATCAAAAGGTGGGACACTTTCAGCTCTATCAGTTATGAGGACATATCCAATGCAGTTTATGACTTGAAGTGTTTTCTCTGACCTTGAGTATATGAAGTGGTGTAAATAAAGGTGAATAAGGAAGATGTTCATGCACATCAAACAAAATTTGTATATATATGTTGTTCCTCCTCAATATAACAACTATGCAAACTAATTAGAACTGTATGTATTACCAATTTAAAGAAAATAACACAGGCAACCGAGTCTTTCCTCACAATTATAAAGAACCGCTTGTCCGTTATTGTGGTGTTCCAGACATGCATAAGATGATTTTATTTTGGCTTTGTTTGGAATTATTTTCATTAGAGGAGCAAAAAGAGACAAAATACTGGCCATATTGTGTCTGAAATAAAACTTGTTTATAGAACTGCTACCTGCATCCAATAACATAATGCTGATATTGAATAGAAAAACCAATCTTGCTTCTGTGATCGTGCTTAAATCAGTTTTCAGACAATAAGCAATGGCAGTTTCCTATAGGCTGAAAAAATGACAAATTCTAAAAACTCTAAAGAACCAGATTATTTATTTCCAGATATGTACATCTCAGTTACATTATTAATGCTTATTTCAAAAGTTTATGACAAATACTCTATATCAGCTCCTTCATTTGTTCAATTTTATTCTTGAACATGAAAATATGACTTGCACACAACACACTTGCACACAATGCTGTGTGTTACTGCATTGTTTCTCTTAACTGAGACTGAACAAAATGCACAACGGCATAATAATGCCGGTCAGGGAGTTATTGAGATGTCAGAATGAATGTGAAACCAGGGAGGTTATGAACAAAGCTTACGATGTAGTTTATTGTCAGAGGGAGAGCGAGAGGGAGAGGCAGACAGAAAGAAAGAGAGATAAGGAAAAGCAGCAGTCTCTGCTGGGAGCCAGGATAGATATGGAGACGTAGACCACACCAGGTCATATCTCAGCAGGACTGCAGTGGAACGAGGGATGAGGGATGAGAGAAGAGAGGGTATATGAGGGAGAGAAAAAGGGAGAAGAGGACAAATTGGCAGCAAACTCAATGTCAAATGTTTTAGGGGATTTAATGATTCCAATTCCACTTAATGATCCCGTAATGGATTATTTTAGTACTTTTAAGGAAGCAACACAACCTACTTTAAAAACTAAAAGTATTGCTAAAACAAAATAAAGAAATAAAAAATTAGATTAAAAACTTTAACTTAAAAATATCTGAAAGCAAATTGGAAACATTGCCTTCGCAACTAATTGAAATAAAATTAAAGTACTAAAATGACTAAAATAAATACTACAAGATTAAAGATAAATAGCAATATTAAAAACTAATAAATATGACTAATGCATGTAGCAAACTTAAATCAATAAAAAATAAAAACTACTTCAAAATATGATTACATACTATAATTGTATATAATAGGGCTGGGCAAAAATATTGATTTCTCAATTTTTAATTGATTCTCATTTGTACAAAACAATATTGATTCTTAAATTTCAAGAATCGAATAGTCTAGCCTATTTTCAGTTAATGAACGGAACAGCGCACTTCCCATCCAATAAATCGCAATAAGCTTTGTGCTTTGTTACTTATGATATGAAACAAAGCCTCAGATTTCAAATTCTGACCATTTTACTACAATATTCAAGCAATAAATGTAATTTAATGTTTAAATGCTGTTTAATGTGAAGTGACAGATCGCTGTAGTGCCTCAGTCCAAGAGAAGTGGCTGTGCGAAGCGCACATGAACTGATCATCTCCACTTTAATACCAGTTTCAGCACAAAATAAACATGAATAAACATCAGAAGGGTATGTTAAAAGAAAGAGTAGGCCTAAAACTTACCGAAATCCGTTTCCTGTCTCATGCAATCACTCAATCAGTGTTTCAATTGCGCAAAGAACTCAATATAACAGCTTGTAAACAAAGCAATGTTACATAACGTCACATTTACTATGCTTGTTAGTCAGCTAGACAAATGAACTCTATAGGAGCATTTTGCTAAATATATGCAGCATATAACATATTCATTACATTTTTACTGTACTTCAGTATTTAAATCTGTCAAGCTTTTATGACAGCCACCATTTGAATGTTTATATTTCAAAAAACATATTGGAGTAGAAATATAATTATGTAATTGTAACTTTATTATTATTAAAACTTAACTGAGTGTAATTTAAGCATATGAATACAAATCAGTTTAACCTTCAATATTATAGTAGCACCAAGTGACTCTGTATATTTTACAGCATTAGTTGAGAGATTTGTTTTCCTTAAAATTTGGCATGTATAATTTAATAAACTAAATAATCAATACTGAATCAAATCGCAAGCTTGTAAATCAGAATTGAATCGTGTAATTTGTGTCAAAACCCAGCCCTAGTATATAAATAATAGTAAAATTACACTGCTTTAACTATAGTCATATTAGTCAGTAATCTCCCAAGCAATAATCATATATAACTCATTAACAATTTTCAGTTAATTTCGACTTGGACATAAATGAGAGTTTTTCACTTATTCATTAAAAAGCCTGCTTCAGTCATTCAATTCAACCATTAATTGGACTGCAACATAGATTGCAGCATAGGGTGTGTTGTCACTTTACTGTCTTATTTATTTTGCACAAAGTCTTTCTCATCACATTCAATTCATTCAGATTGCAACCTCACATCTTAGCTAAAATGAAGCATTGAAGATGTTTAAAAACCAACAAAAAAGCTGAAAAACATTTGTTTCCAGTATTTTCTAAGTTCTTGATACCCAACCCAAGTTAAATTGGAAGCACAACCCACAGTGTAGAAATCGTGTGATTAACCCTTCTTTCCTGATGCAATAAGGTCAGAGGTGTGTGTGTGTGTGGGCCACCATGTGAAGAGCTGAAAGTCTTCCTGTGATCTACAGCATGTGTACATCAGCAGGTTGGAGAAATGTAAGGGGCCTGTTGAGACGCATGGGTACGTTTTGGGCCTGATGAGGGACAATCAAAAATACAAATGGACAGACAGGCTAACGTACGGGCGGACAGATGCAGAGACAAGAAGACGGCAAACAGGCAAAGGAGAAAATGTGCACAGCATGCACAAATGTCCTGCTGATGCTGCAAGTCATTTGGATTTCATTTTCAGAGTCAGTGATTTTCCTTCCTAAACCGAGCGCTACATAGCAGCGGGGATTTTGCCCAAGAACACAAACGCTCATGCCTTTTTTCTGCATGGCACAAAAGTTGCGAAAAATCCAAATGACTTGCAATGAACAAGGTACAAAAACAGATACCACCCCCACAAGACACGCTTCGGTCAGAGTGGGCACGACACAACGGAGACAAAAGACAGGAAGAGGCGGACCAGAGAGAGAGAGAGCGAGATTGAGAGAGAGAGAGGGAGAGGTGTTGATGCTGAGCTGAAGAAAGAAGTGGAAGGAAAGAGAGAAAAAAAGGAGGAGGAGGGGAAGAGAGAATGGCAGAGAGGAACCATGCGAGGTTCACCTTCGATCTGTCTAAACGCGGCGGCCTGCCCTGGGGGGCGAGAGCCAGAGCGCGTCCACTCTGGGCTGAATAAAGGGTGCTCATAGTATTCCTCGTCAGAGTGGTAGGGGTCATCCTCAGGCACAGACACTGAGATGGAGGGGGCGAGGAACTTGCACCTCTCGCGAGAATTTTGGAAGCGGCGGAGAGGACCTGCTTCCTCCTCATCCCCTACATCTACAAATAGACACAAGGAAAAGAACTGCAGGGAAATCTGGACAAAGAGACAGAGACAAAGAGACAGAGAGGAAGAGGAAGGAAGCTAGAAAAGGTGGAGCAAGTAAGGGAGGAAAAAAGAAACAAGTGAAAGAGAGAAAGGAGGTGAATCAGAATATTCTAAAAGTGAGAACTGAAAGGAGGGGATAAAGAGAGAGCCAGAGAGAGAAAGAGAATAAAGAGCTAAAAAAATTCAGGTGTAGAGAAATAAAACAAGATAGGAGTATGTGTACGAAAAAGAGAAAGACACACACAACACAAACACACAGTGTCGAGAAACACAAAGTGTGACTGTAGTGGTGCTATGCCATAACCAGAGTCTGAACATCCTGAATGACATTTTAGAGGTTTGTCTAAAAGTGAGAAAGATCGAAAGCAGATGAAACTGCATTAATATTAAGTTTCTGCTTAAAGTCAACATGAATTTTACTTCCGTTAAGTGAAATATTTATGAGTGAAATATTATATGGCTAGTAAAATAATGTCTAATACCAGTAAGACGATAATTATTTTCGATAACTGGCTAATATAAAAAAATCTATATAATATTGCATAAAAAAGTTAAATATAAAACACACAAGAAATAAAACAAATAGTATTCATTTAAAATAACTCTGTTAAATCAATTAATATTGATGAATGAAATTACTTTCAAAAATATACATATTATATATATATATATATATATATATGCCTCAATGTAAAATTGGTGGAAATAAAAATAAAAAATAAAAATAAACAGTAACACTTTACAATAAGGTTCATTAGTTAACATGAACTAAGAACGAACAATACTTGCACAGCATTTATTAATCTTAGTTAATGTTAATTTCAGCATGTACTACCCTAATAAAAAAGTAATAGAAATAGTAAAAATGCATTTATTTTACACATAGTTCAAGTCTATTAACATAATTACTGATATATTGCTTGAGACTTACTGACATAAAAATTGTAATTAAAATTTATTTGCAGTTATTTGCACTTAATTTGGTCTTTAAATGCTAAATATTTAAAGTGTACCTGAAGTATACTTGCAATAGTTCCACTTTAGCACAATCAAATATACTTAAGTATATCTTTATTTGGACTTCAGCACTACTTCTGTACAATTAAAGTGCGTTAAGTAAAAAATTAGTTGTTCCAATTTAGCAGACTTTAAATATAACAGTTTAGTACACTAAAAGTACAACTGCAGAGTATTTTTATTAAGTACATAATATTTAAATGTATTTGAGGTATACTTAGCATGAAATAAACATATTTTGAATACATTTTAGTATATTTATTTTTTCACTAGGGTAATGCATTATTAAAATATGCACAAAAAGTTGTGTTTGTTAACATTAGTTAATGCACTGTGAACTAACATGAACAAACAATGAACAACTATTTTTATTAACTAGCATTAACAAAGATGAATAAATACTGTAATGTATTGTTCGTTTTTGTTAGATAATACATTAACTAATGTTAACAAATGACACCTTATTGTAAAGTGTTACCAAATAAACAACAACAACAACAAAACATAATATTAGCCAAAAACTGATGGTGACAATAGATTCATCCCTGATTAAGCTGTTCAAAAGATTTCTAAAAGTAACAACAAATTGTACGCAATAATACCAGGAACATGTATTAAAGAGTCGATTTTGATTTCATGGTGACTTTAAGTATGCGCTTAATGACTGTGTTTAGCGTGGCTCCTCCTGAAAGCTGTTAGTGATTGTGTTAATGACATTCATGATTAGTTTAGTAGCTTCAGAGAGTGATCTGAGTATGGCATCGACCTACCACAGGCAGAACAGACAAACACAGTCAAAATGACGAACGAGCACGAGCGCATAACATCAACAGCACCTACGACACAACATGCAAAACTACAGACAGAGACGCACAGAGGAACTGAGAGAGGTTTGGAGCAATCAACAGATCTGGTTTTGGAGAGAGGATGAGCAGGCAACCTGAATGCCACACCGTTTCAGCCACAGCCTAGAAACATCAGCTGCAGGTGAGACAGCGCAGCATTCAGTTCAAGGTTTAAGGCTTTCATGCAGGGCGGAGTCAAGATCCATGGTTGGGCAAGGTATAAGGAGGGGTTGAGTTTGATTGGTTAGGAGGACTGGAAAGGGGCTGGGTCACTTTGGCGTGAGTTTTTGATCAAGATAAGCTCCCGGAGTTAGCAATGATGAAGATGAGGCCATGTTTAAGAGCTGGAGATGCTGGATGAGGAAGAGGAGGTCGACTTGAATGATGTCAACATAGGAGGCAAAGTTGATCCTGCAAACACAACTCCATCAATCTTTGGACCAGCCCCGCAGATCAGCGGAGCGTGGGCGTCTGTAGGGCACTGTGAGAGGGGTGAAATCAGCCTGGAAGGGGTGGGACTAGCAGGCGTCCCAAAATAGAACACCCTCATTCAAGCCAGGGTCAGAGGGTGACCGGAATACTCATGGAAAAAAAGGTGTTTAAGTTCTTTCAGTGTGTTTCTCACCTCACCTCTCTCCATACACACATGAAGCATGACCCTACCTTGATCCAAAGGCCCAAAATGCTCTGCTGCTGGGGACGGAGGAGGTGAGGGCGGCAGGTTTGCAGAGTCCTCCACTGCAAACAAACAGAGGAAAAGAAGAAAAGATCAAGACAGTGTTCAAGATCAGATCAACACATTTACAGTTCGGGCGTCCCATTGTGGTTCTGTGAACTGCCTTTGGAGGAAGAATTTTAAGGCATTATAAGAGGTCTGAAGCAAAGTTATAAAGTTCTTCAAATTCTAAGAGAATGTTGCTTGTATCCTTCATAAAGAAGACAATCAGACAAAGCAAAAGAAATTTGATCATACACTAAAAAATGCTGGGGTTTTTTTTTTAGAGTGCAGTTTTTCTGGGTAGTTTTTCAGCACTCAAAAAAAAATTTTTGTTTTGTTTTTTAACCCAAATGCTGGGTTCAGCTTGTTGGGTCATTTTATTGGATTGTTTTCAATATTTTTTACCCAGGTGCTGGGTAGTTTTTTCTGCACTCTAGAAAAAATTGCTGGGTTATTTTTTTTTAACCCAAATGCTGGATTCAGCTTGTTGGGTCATTATATTGGGTAGTTTTTCTACAATCAAAAAAATGCTGGGTTATTTTTTTTTTAACAGAAAAAATGCTGGATTCAGCTTGTTGGATCATTTTATTGGGTTATTTTTAATAATTTTTACTCAGTTGCTGGGTAGTTTTTCTGTAACTAAGCTGCTGGGTAATTTTAATAGGTTATTACAGTAAATATTGGGTTATTTTTTCTACCCAACCTCTGGTTTCAGCCTGATTCAGACGAAACACTCTGACGCGCAGGCTTTTTGCATCCTCTACAGGGAAGAGCAGTTTCTCAGCACCAATTTGGTACACTTCTTCAGTGAAATAAAGGTTTGTATACATTTTATTTCATTTATAAAGTCTTGCTGTAAATTATAAATCTTTTACACAACGCAACATACAAGGACGAGATGTCATTCTGCTGCATCAGCAGCAGTCATTTTGCATGATGGAAACACCTTCTGCCTTGCATAACATAAATTGATTTTATTTGTTATAATACTGAATTTACTTTAAATTGACGTTAAAATACGTTCTCTAATCTCAATACTGTTTGTTTACGAGCAGGTTATGGAGTCAGTCACGGCATCTTTCAGCTTTGTGTGAAACACGAGGCGGCGGTCTGAGATTCATAGCTCCCCTGGCAAACAGCAGCCCATCACCATCTTAGATTTCGCAGACGCACCGGCACGAGAATTAGCACTATTTTTTTTAAACAATTAGCACTGAATTTGAAACAATAGTTGGCTTAAATAAAACATCTCAGCATGTTGGGTAAAAACATTTAACTCAACCAGCTGGGTCAAAATAACCCAGCATGTGTTCTGTCCAATATTTACCCAGTGCTGGGCTGCCAAACAACCCAAGTTGGCTTGTTTTTAATCCAGCATTTTTAGAGCGTAACTGAACAAAATGAAACAATAATAATAAAAGGTAGAGAAAAATACTTTTATCTAAATAAAAACATGTTTTTTCCCAATATTTATATGTGCCATGTATTTTTATGCTTACTGGAGTATCACATCATGAGCTTGTCAAAATACTGACAATAAACTATAATAAACATCCAATTAAGTTTTTTATTCTTTTGTCTATATAGACTGCAATTTAAAAGTTTGGGGTATCTCTATCTCTCTATTTTTTTAATCAGCACTCTAAAAACTGCTGGGATAAAACAACCTAGTGCTGGGTAAAATATGGACAAACCCAGAGAGTTGTTTTGACACAGTGATTGGGTTAAATGTTTAGCAACCCAACCACTGGGTCAAAACAACCCAATCGCTGGGTTTGTCCATATTTTATGCATCACTGGCTTGTATTCAACCCAGCAGTTTTTAGAGTTAACTTTTATTAAATTAGGATGCATTACATTGTTCAAAAATCACAGTAAAGTCATTTCTAATATTGCAAAATTAAATATTGCTATAAAGGCTGAATGTATCACAGTTTACACAAAAGTATTCCACAGCACAACTGTTTTCACCATTGATGAAAATACATTTTTCTACAGCACCAAATCAGCATATTAGAAGTGTTTATGAAATGGCCCCAAATTTTTGAACAGTATAGTACGTATAAGCAAGGAAACTCAATAGGTTTTGTATTATGAGCCTACAATTGTATTTTTTTTTCTTTTGACCTTAAAATAGTAACTGTAGTAAAGAACAGACTGCTAAGGATGATGAGAAGTAGAGGGATGAAGATGAGGAAATGCAAGCCAGCTCTGATGTGACATTTTCTTAATCTTAAGTATGCAAAATTTCTGTAAATGCCCACACAAGATAAATAAACCCTGTGAAACCCAGTGGGCATGTTTTAACAAGGAAAAACAGATTTATGAGTAATAAAATTGTATCTTAAAATGCAATTAGCTTGTATTAGCTTATAAAGGGACTCCAAGGGGCAAGCAGTTTAATAACAATAGATTATAATGTAAAAATTCCCCCCACCCCCAAAGATATAAATGGGGTTGTATGTGAGAGAGAGTTATTTCTAAGGATATGCTGAGAAGAGAGGAGTCTGGGCTCAGGATTGGTATGCCGAATGCTTTACCGTCTCTAATCCTTTGAGCTCTTCTGACAGACCGACTCAACATCAAGCGTGTTAGTGCAGAAATCATTATCTAATTTTGCTGACTAATTCCGGCACAGCAAGTAGAAACTTGAAGCTATAGATTTTATTTCATTTTTCCTTTTTCTTTTGATGTCTGCCAATAAAGCATCTGAACATTTTGGACTGCATTTGTAATAGAAAAAAGAAAACCTGAAAATTCATGTTCACGTGTGCCATTATATGTACTATCTGTATTATTTCAGCTTTGTGAACATCTATGTATTATCACATACAGTTCTGCAACCTAATGTCACCAGCATACTGCACAGTCCTCATAAAATCACTGTCAAAACACTCAAATTGACATACGGTAACAACACATGCTCACAAATGAACTTTCAAAACCAAGAAAGCGCAGATAAAACCACGTCACAAAATACATGCAGCACGACCACAGAAACCAGGAGGGAAAAAAAGTCCACCACTTTTACTATGACACCAGGCAGCCATTAAAGTCAGAGAGGGCTAAAGGCTCACCCTAATGCTGACCCTCTCTGCCCTGTGTTGGTGCACACACATACACATACACATACACACACAGATAGCCAGGGGTGGGTGGGTACAGAAATCAAGCAGAGAGGAGCTGGGACAAGCCAGCTGTCAGGACAGATATGCCATTATGAAGGAAAAGAAAGTGCCCTGCTGATGCTTTCCACAGCTTTGATCAGTTTACACACAGAACGAGGAACGGACACACAAAACACTGACCACATACCACAGAGATAGGAAAGCAAAAATAAATCTTATTTGAATACTGTCTCTTCATGTTGTGTTGAACAAACATGAAAATACATAAACATTTAAAGGAACAGCTCATTTGAAAATGAAAATTAACTAAAAATGTTAATATCTGCACTTAGCTCTCCTAGCTTGTGAGAAGTAGTGGTATGTGACCCTGGACCACAAAACCAGTCATAAGTAGCACAAGTATATTTGTAGCAATAGCCAAAAATACATTGTATGGGTCAAAATGATCAATTTTTCTTTCATGCCAAAAATCATTAGGATATTAAGTAAAGATCATGTTCCACTACGATATTTTGTAAATGTCCTACTGTAGATATATCAAAACTTAATTTTTGATTAGTTATATGCATTGCTAAGAACTTAATTTGGACAACTTTAAAGGCAATTTTCTCAAGATTTTTAAATAGTTATAGCTTGGCTTTCAGCTTTCAGATGATATATAAATCTCAGTTTTAAAAAAGATTGACCCGTATGACTGGTTTTGTGGTCCTGGGTCACATATCTGATTCATGAAGGGTTGTTATTATAAGTTGGATATTTTAAATAAATATTTTTAACAAAACTGGTCTAAATGAATAATTCATGAATCTGACTGGTCTCCACTAATATGTTCATGACAGCTATTGCATGATTTTAGACTTGCAATGCACCACACAAGACACCTGGACTACTTTTCTCATGTCTTTATGGTTCTTTTGGATTCTTTCTGAAACTTAAAAGCAATAGTTTCTAATAACTACTAGTAGTGTACTAAGTACACTACTGTTCAAAGTTAGAGTAATATATAGTTAGTAATATGAAATATTACAAATTAAAATAATCCTACTAATAAATACAACTACTATTCTACTTTAATATATTTTAAAATGGAGACCATTTTCATTTTTAGGTGAATTATAATTCACCTTAAAGGGGTCATCGGATGCAAAGTTCACAAAGTTCACTTTTACATGTTGTTTGAACATTAATGTGTGTTGGCAGTGTATGTACCTTATAATATCTGATAATATATAATATAAAAATAATATCCCCTTTTTCAAATCGAGCCATTCTCAGATGTCTGTTGGTGTGGCGTCACACCTTAGACCCGCCTTAAATCAGCTGTAACAGTCCGACCTTCTTTGTTTCAATGCTGAAGGGATGTAAGATAGACAAGAATATCTCTGATTGATGTGTTATGTTGCTGGATGTAATAATGAACGTAGTGGTCGTCATTTACTCCTGACATCTGAGCCTGTGGATTGCAGTAGATTACATTTGTTTGTGAAGGTAATGCGCCTCCTGATCTACATATATCTGTCTATGTTCGCACAAATCATTTGTGATCCAGCTTCACTTACAGCAGAAGTGAATATAAGTTTTTTTTTTTCATAAATCTTTGCAATCACCTTTCCTAATAATGTGTTATTTAGTGAGTTTATCGGCTAAATTAAACAGGCTCGTCACTCCACAGAGAGAAGAGAGGGGCGGGGCGAACAGAGCTCATTAACATTTAAAGCAACCTTGCCCAGAACAGGATGATTTTTGCAGAGCTAATTTTGGCAAGGTAAAAAAGGTGTTGTTTTACACTACCACTGAGAATTTTTAACACAAGTATATTAAAGACTTTTCATTAAGACCCTAAAGAATCATATCAACTTGTGGAAAATGAGCATTCGATGACCCCTTTAAAAATGAAAATGGCTCCATGATTTACTCACCCTTAAGCCATCCTACACTCTTAAAAATAAAGTTGCTTCACAACAATGCCATAGAAGAACCATTCAATCAAATGTTCTTTAAAGAACCAGCTCTTTCTTACATTTTTATAATCTGAAGAATTAAGAACATTTTGTGCAACAGAAAGGTTCTTCAGATGTTAAAGGTTCTTTATGGAACCATTTAGACAGAAAAGGTTCTTCTATGGCATTGTGAAGCACCTGGATTTTTAAGAGTGTAGATGCACATGACCTTTTTATTTGAGACGAATACAATTAAGTTATATTAAAAAATGTTCTGGCTGGAACGCCACTCTACAACAGTTAGCAGAAGCTAGAGATTGCGATTAATAAAGTGTTAAATAAAAAGGCCTTTATTATTGTTTATGATGAATTTATGCACTTTTATTGGACTTCAGCCATCCAACTTTATCTTAAACTCCATTCACTGCCATTATAAAGCTTGGAAGAGCCAGGACAGTTTTTTAAATATAACTCTGATTGTATTAGTCTGAAAAAAGAGAATCATATACACCTAGGATAGCTTGAGGGTGAGGGATAATTTTCATTTTTGGGTGAACTATCCCTTTAAGGTATAAAATAAATTACAAAGACTCACCACCCAAGAATATGTGATTATAAACTGTAACTTTGTAACTAAAGTCTCTGTACACTTTGCTAACAGCCTTTTGGAAGCGCCTCTGAGAAGGAATTCAGGAACCAAAAAAAAAAAAACCTCTTACTGTTCCCACTGCCTCATTTTTATTTTCTCATCTCTGCATGTCTCACCAACACAATAAAGTCCTTTAAGAGCATCCTCCTGTATCCCAGGATGCTCTCCGGCAGGCCTACCTGATGGCAGCCTGACGGCAGTGTCCGGATGCAGCTCCTGCTCTCCCTTCAGTACTGCTACTGCTTCAGCCGTAACCTCCTGCACGATCCGCGCTGATACTTGCTCTGTGCGACACATACACATACACACACATCAACACACACCCACATGAGTATGTTCATGGGCAAATATTCACACATACTTTCTGAATCAATCAAGGCAGGATTTTTTCACTTCTTTTGTTATAATAAACTACTTTTAACCAAACACACAATCCCTGCAGTCCTTACAAAGGGGTGCAAAGAGCTCTGAGCCAATGAGAATGCGACTCTGTCAGCACACTGTAAGAAAGCCATGCACACATACCATATGATGGCACACACATTGTCACACACATACAATTATGGTCTTTATTGGTGTTAAAAATGAATATGAAATGGTTTGAAACAATATTAGAAAGGTCAATTTTAGACAATCCTTCAGAAATCATTCTAATTTGCTTATTTGGGAAATGTTCCCAGGCACAGAAACGTAGTAAGGACATTGTTAAAACAGTCCACGTGACATCAGTGGTTCAACCGCAGTTTTTACAAAGCTATGAGAATACTTTTTTTTGTTTTCTTTGCGGCACAAAAAGTATTCTCGCAGCTTGGATTTCAGCAAAAATATCTTAATTTGTGTTCCAAAGATAAACGAAGGTCTTACAGGTTTGGAACGACATGAGGGTGAGTAATTAATGGCAGAATTTTCTTTTTTGGGGGAACTATTCCTTTAAGTGGAGTGGTCCAATGGTCCAATTAATGTGGGCGGAGCTACCCTGCACAACAATACAGTACTAGAAACTAGGGCTGGTGATAAACCGATAACAATAATTATCACACAATATAAATTTCCTTTGATAAACGATAACAACAGTTCGATAAATGTTCGATATAATGTTTCTGCAGCAAAGGCGGAATGAAAGCACATTAGTCATTTAAAGTGCACCACTCGGACCATTTATCCGCTCGGATCAGAGTTCAAAAGGCGGTGCTGCGCAAGTTTACTAAAGCAGATCCGTTCACTCGCTGATGAGTCACGCGACCACTAAACAGTGCTGTGAAATCCAGTGAGAAGCGCTTGAATTCAGCGAAGAACACAAACAACTCGGTTTAAAGCCAGATCAAACAGCGCTGACAAACAGGAGAAAAACTGTGCACAACGATACAGTCAGAAGGCTTTTTAATCTACAAATCACCATTATTTACCACAGATTTACAGTAGTAGCACTAACTGCAAAGTGGTATTATGTCAGAAATGTGGGTATTGGTGTTAAATTTCACTATATTTTTAATGTAGACATGTATTAAATGTATTGAAGGACGAGTAATGGAATATAATTACAAGTATTTTTTGTGATCAAGCTATAGCATTTATGCATTTATTTTTATTTATTTTTACCATGTTATTGAGGTGCTATATTTGTGTTTTTAACTGTTATTATCATGAACTAAATGTATGCTACTATGGAAGACCTATGGTTAATTATAAAAAAAAAACCTCAAACAGTCAGAATAATTACATTTCACCATAAAAAATGAGGTTGCTACAATTTTTACAGATATTACTGAATTGGATAATGAACATAAATCTACATTTGCATCCTAACTCACTACTATCAAATGTGTATTACTAAGAGACAAAAAAAATGTTATCTCATTATAAATATTATTAGGCAACACAAACCTGTATCTTGGTTTGAGACAATATCACTCACTAAAACACGCAGAACTAAGAAATTATTGTTTTCTAAGATATTTATTTTGTTAAGGAAAAAAAGTGTAAAGAATTGTGAAGTGTCTGTCATGTTCTGATCATAAAGAATAGTTTAAACTTTAAAGCCACAATTAACTGTCTGTTTTTCACAACTTTCACATTGTAGCAAAAATCTGCTTTTAAATTTGAAAGAAATAAAAATTTGACATTTATTGTGATAATTATCAATATCAACTGATATGAAAAAAAAAATTATTGTGATCATTTTTTGCCCATATCCCCCAGCCCCACTTGTCGCTTCAGTTAGGAAAGAGTGTTAAAAACTACATACTTAATATCAGCAACTAGACAATCCAAAGACATAATTGCACATTATTAAAGATTGAGTCAATCTACAAAACTATTCTTCTCTATAATTGCCTAAATACAATTTCACACCAAATAAAACGAACTTCCGATGTGTAATTCAGTTTTATCTATGTCCTTTCAGAGGATATTAATTTAAAACTCCAACTCAGAGGAAAACGCTCTCAAAAGAGAAAAAGAGAAAAAGAGAAAGCTCAAAATGGCAAGAAAATTGGCAGCACGTTGAGAGAGTAAATTGTCATGGTAACAGCAGATTGGGGAGGTATAAGAAGAGACTGCAACCGATTAAGCAGCGGGTGGAATACAGCCCACGGATTGGCTGGCAACACGCGTCCAGGGATAGCTTCTGCTTTAAAACAGCGCTATTAAAAGTATCCCTGAGCTCTTGAAGACACTAACACACTTGCATTAACACATCAGATAAATTTCAGTGGCGTCAACAGTCTGATTTTAAACTCAAGATGGATCTAGACAGTGTTGCAACGGCCACCCATAGCTGATGGCAGCCATTTACAGTGCCTACAAACCAACTGTTTAGGAGTATGATTTCAAATGCATCCCAAAAGCACATCTAGTGCAATAGCAAGCTCAGCATAATGTTGTAAACAGCCATGAATCTTTGTTGTTTTTGCAATATTAATCAAGCAAACACAAGGTGAGGCATTTCAATATAATTGAAGTTGATGCTGCAACGATCAGCTAACATGTGCTGAGACACGAGACCGACACATTAGCACCAATGGAGAAAAACACAGAAGCAAAGATTACGTCAAAGCTTTCTGAAGAGATGCGAAGTGATTAAGGGCCATTTGCTACTCCCACTCTCTCTCCAGTGCAAACAGACTGCATGATGGGAGTCAGCAATGCATTGCTTTTGTTTCTTGTGCACTTTTCAGGCACAATTTCCGCCCACCTTACAGCACCGGCATCCGCCCACCCACTCACAGACGCACATACACACACAGAAAGGGAAAAGAGTTTTGCTCAGATCCCATTAGAATAATGTTCACCCACGCAGACTCGAGTTTGTGGTACGCCATCAACCCGCGGTCAGACTCCTCTAAAGAGGAGAGTCACAGTAAATAATTCACTCAAAAATGACAGTTCTGTCATTATTTAGTCACACTCATGCGGGTCCAAACCTGTATGATGCTGTTTTTTTTACTTAAAATATGATTTTTTTTTAATAAAGTCCTGGTTGCTGCTTTTAAAAAGGTAAAAGCAACATTAAAGAACTAGCAGACAAGTCATTCTGACTGTATTACAAATCCTTTGATGTTATACAACAGATTTGCATGACAAGCAGACTAAAATGTAAGTCATTATTCAATGAATCTCTTTCATAGAGCAGCGGATCACTGAAACACTGTGTTCAACTTCATAAATGAATCATCCAAGCCTCATTCTTTAATGCAGCTCTTCTCTGCACGACAGAATGAGATTTGAGACAAATTTAAACAACAAATGTAATTTTATTAAATCACACAAGAGCATCGTGTGACTTCAGATGACTTGGAATATAGTTCAAAAGTCATTTGGACTACATTATTATTTAAAAATTGTCATTTTAATGATTGTCATTCATCTGAACTTTCATTGTAAGGAAAACAGCAACATGAAGATTCATTAAAAATTTGCTAACACTTTGCAATAACTAAATTAGTTAACACAAACTAAAAAATAATAAACAGCAACAAATGAATTGTTCATTCTTAAAATTAAAATTAACCCATGATTTACTCACCCTCAAGCCATGATAGGTGTATATGACTTTGTTCTTTCAGACGAATACAATCAGAGTTATACTGAAAAATGCCCTGGTTCATCCAAGCTTTATAACGGCAGTTAATGGGTGTTGAGATTTTGAAGCAAAATGAAGTGCATCCATCCATACTACAAAGTACTTCACGTGGCTCTGGGGGGTTAATAAAGGCCTTCTGAAGTGAATCGATGCATTTGTGTTTGAAAAATATCCATATTTACAGTTGAGGTCAAAAGTTCACATATACTTGATTTTTAATACTGTGTTGTTACCTAAATGGTCCACAGCTGTGTTGTTTGCTTAGTGATAGTTGTTTATGAATCCATTGTTTGTCCTGAACAGGTAAACTGCCCATTGTTCTTCAGAAAAATACTTCAGGTTCCATAAATTGCTTTTCCAGCATTTTTGTGTATTTGAACCCTTTCCAACAATGACTGTATGATTTTGAGATCCATCTTTTCACACTGAGGACAACTGAGGGACTATTACAGAAGGTTCAAACACTCACTGATGCTTCAGAAGGAAAAACCATGCATTAAGAGCGGGGGGTTAAAAACTTTTGAACAGAATGGAGACATTGGTACATTTTTCTTATTTTGGGTAAACACCATTTCATTTAGTACTGTCCTTTAGAGGCTACAGAAGATAGCTGCATGTTTCCCAGAAGAAAAATTAGTTAAATTTACCATGAACTTCAAATTCAAAAGTTTTTACCCCCTGCTCTTAATGCAAGGTTTTTCCTTCTGGAGCATCAGTGAGCATTTGAACCTTCTGTAATAGTTGCTTATGAGTCCCTCAGTTGTCCTCAGTGTGAAAAGATGGATCTCAAAATCATGTAAACTTTTAAACAGGGTAATTTTTATAAATTCAACTATTATTTTCTCTTGTGGACTATATTTAAATATATTTTATGTGAAATATCTGAAATACAGAGATTTTTCTATTTGACATCTGCATTTACATCTAGAAGATGTATTTGGTGTTACAGCAGATCATAGGAAGGTAGGAGTAGGCGTAAGCTCCGGTGAGAATATGCTTGTCTCGTGAGAAGGAAGTTTTGTTCACAGCAAAAGAAAATCAGTCTCCTCTTGGCTTATACTGAAATCCTCAGACATTATTCTTTCTCTCCTACAATCCACCCTAACATTTGGATGGATGCACTTTATTGGACTTCAAAATCTCAACACCCATTCACTGCCATTATAAAGCTTGGAAGAGCCAGAACATTTTTTAATATAACTCTAATTGTATTCGTCTGAAAGAAGAAAGTCATATACACCTACAGGATGTAGGATGACTTGAGAGTGAGTAAATCATGGGGTAATTTTCATTTTTTGGTGAACTGTCCCTTTAAATTAAAGTTAGTTAAAGTTAACTACTCAAGTCACGTTACCTTTATTTAAATAGTGGTTTATACAATACAGATTTCAAAGCAGCTTCACGGTAATAAACAGGAAACTACAATAGGGCGTTATCTTAAAGCATTAACAAAATTTATACGCTTTATGCTTTGCAGAAAAAAAAAAAAGATTTTTTGCAGGGAACAACATCAGTGAATAAATAATGACAGGAGTTTTCAGTGAACTGTTTCTTCACTCAAGTGTTTTCATCTACAAATACAGCTGCTAAAATCTAATAAATTGCCTGGAAAAAAGATGTTTACTATGTAATGATGAATTTGAAATAACAAATTACATAAGCTGATCTTCACAGCCAATTACAGCATGACTCAACAGGAGGGCAGAGACTATAACCATGACCAGAGAGTGAGTGAATTGATTCATTTATATATATCTAGCTCTCTCTAGTCTAATAATCATTCCCTGACAAAACAGATGAAACCGTACGGCCTGTCAGCTTTTTCCCACTATATTTTTTAACATCTCTCTCTAACCGTCTACTTTATCGTTGCACCATGCAGTAAAGCAGTGTCACTATAGATTCACTTTCAGGGTAAACCTGACCAGTCTATCAGCGTCTTTGTGTCTGACAGATGTGCTGGTGTGTCTACCCAGCATCCCCCTCTCTCCCCCCTTGTGCCTGTCCACACCCGTCTGCGAAAGATGTGCTCGGATTGCTGATCAGATGGCTTTGCCTCCAGCACACAATAGCTCACATCTCTGAGACATCAGCACACATAATAAGTAAATACCCCAGAAAGTAGCTCAAACACAGTCACACACAGGAAGATGAAGAATACTGCATGACACACATCTGTTATTTACATGGACAGTCATATCTTCCCCTTAGACATTGTTGCAGAAATCAAAGTCAAATCTATTTGCCGGCACTTTTAGCAAACATGCAATACAGGCACAAAAAATCTGTGCTATTCCACAAGTGCAAATACGCTAACAACCGGTTATTATCATGTAGCGATGCCACTTAAGTCTAGAGAGAGAACCTCTAACCAACAACCCGTTGGAAAAATCAAAGCTCTTACCAAAAAGTGAGTGCCGGTTATCTGGTTGTCTGGAGGCAAATGCTTCCCTGTGCACTCTTAGTCGTGTCTGCCTGCCAAAAGCAAGCCGGGAAGGAGGAGGGGGACGGCTGGTACTCCATGCCAGGACTCCCCCGCCAAAGAGCAGAGCTGTTGCCACAGCAACACACAGCCTGGGCCCAATCTGAATGGTCTCCCTGCATGCTTCGGCTGTGGGTTTTGCCGCCCTCGGTGTGTGAGTGACACACAGCCATATTACTGACTCTCTGCATCTGTGCTGCTATCTCATGGTTTCTCTAAATCAGTGGATCTCAAACCATAGATACGTAGCATGTAGTTCATGATATATTCCAATGCAACACTTCACAATAAGATGTAATTTAGTGTTGCATCAGGTATCATGAACTAACATTAAACTCTTTTTTACAGCATTTATTTATCTACTGTAGGTAGTATATGTAAATATACCACTGTTGATTTTTGATTCATGCTTGTTCAACTTGAAACAATAAAAATGTTTAGTGTACTGTACAACTGTTTAATTAATGAATTAAGTTAATTAAAATTATTGTTTTTGCTTGGTTAAAAAATTTAATCTTTTCAAACATATTGAATGACGGTGTTACCAATTTCAAGTGGTCAATGGGTTGTAAAATAAAATAAAATAAAATAAAATAACATATATATATATATATATATATAAATATATATTTTTAATAAAATAACTCATAACAATAAATTAATTCCTGAATAAAGCAACGAAATTTGAGGTCTAATTCAAGTCTGTTATGTCTAGTTATGTCAAAGTTTCACACCCTAAATGTAAGCATAAAATAAAATAAAATAAAATTGATGCTAAAATATTAATGAACACATAACAATAAATTAATTCCTGTAAAAAGCCACAAGATTTGAGATATAATTCAGATTTATACTATGTCTAGTTATGTGTCAAAGTTTCATAAAATAAAATAAAATAAAGCAAAACTGATTATAAAATTATTAATGAACTCATAACAATAAATTAATTCATATAAAAAGTAACAAAATTTGAGGCATCATTAAAATTTATGCTATGTCAAGTTAGGTGTCACAGTTTCATATAAAATAAAATAAAATAAAATAAAATTGATGCTAAAATATTAATGAACACATAACAATAAATTAATTCCTGTAAGAAGCCACAAGATTTGAGATATATTTCAATTTTATGTTATGTCAATATTATATTTTATGTTTCATAAAATAAAATAAAACAATATGCAAAACTAATGGTAAAATGATTAATTTACTCATAACAATAAATTAATTCTCATAAAAAGCTAGATTTGATGTATAATCCAAATTTATGTTGTCTAGTTATGTCAAAGTTTCATAATAAAATTTATTACATAAATTAAATTAAGTTAAATTGAGTTTTTATGTAATTCACACCATTCTTGTGCACCATTCCAGGCCGGCACGCTTTTCAGTCCAGCCCCTATAATTCAAGCCAGCAGCTGCCTCAGCAAGCATTCTCTCTCACTCTCTGCTTCTCAAGTGTCCCGTTCTTTATGCAAAGCAATGTCATATGTCGCGCTGTCAGTATCTCGGTCTAGCGCCTCTTGTGTGTCTGAAGGGCCCTTGTACGTGCTGGCCTTGCCAATGCCCCTTGGCTCAAAAATCTCACCATCACGGAGTCACAGAAGCAGAGAAACTATTTTCAGGGAAGGTCTTTCTTTCCACAGGGGCACATCATCAGACCCGCTCTATAGAATAGAGCAGTTTTGCTCACATCAATAGCAAACTCAAAACTGAAATATGAAAACACAACCTGGAATCATTAATTAAACACACAGATGCAAGCAAAAGGAACAAGTTCGCTTGGCTCACAGTGATTTATAACGGCAGGTTTGTTAATGAGAAACGCATGAGCGATGTTAACACACAACCCTGGCTGAAGGATCGTTAGCATTAGAGTTGGGAAGTCCATATCCATCATTCACTGTCAGGGATCGGTGCGGTGATGCTTTCTGCTGGCTTTACGCTGTATTAAGTATTTATGGAGGTGACAAGGGAACTGTGATGATTTATACAGAGGACAGAGATTATTGGAAAGCACAGGGATTTTATTAACACATAAAACTAAGAAAAACATATGATACGTTGCCTACTGTACACTTAACTATCAGCAGTGACATATATGAGGGGTAAACTGTACATGAAGAGAACGGTATCTGGAAAAATAGTCTCTGTATATAAGATGTATTTTTCAGTTTTTTTCAGTATACATTTCGATATTCTTAAAAATATGGGAGATTTCCTACTGGATGCTGATCATGTAGAGGCAAATTCTTCAGAAAAGGCCTCTTAAAGGGGTCATATAGCAAGGAATCAAATTCTCCTTGATCTTGTAAGATGAAAGAGCTGATGTACTATGAAAACATACTATAACATTTAAAACTCAGAAAAGAGCAGTTAGTAAAACTAAGCTGAAAATGACTTTTTTTTCTGCAACTTTTTCTGCAACCCAGTCATAGTGAGGTGACAAGGATGAAGTACAATAGCTGCTATTCTACCTAAAACAAGAAAAACTAATGTGGGAAAACTTCCATGACCTCAGCACAGTTGCTCATAAAAAGTGCATATGCAGTTTTAGGTGAGCTGTCATACTATATTTATATTTGATTGAGATGTGTGCAGACGTCAGAGCATTGCTTAGGTAAGTGCAGAAGGGCACTTAGAACAACCTGTTATGCATCTGTCTCTTCATCTGTCCATCTAACTTTTCTCCCTACCCTTCATCTACACAGTTCCACATTAACATTTCTGCTGATGTGTCTGTTCTACCACTGACTGGACTCCCAGAATGCCTCTGCTCAACCCCTCCTGCCCTGTACGAATTCTACCATCAGTGCAAAACATATGACAAAAAAAAAATTACAAATATATCTGTTAAAGCCAAAGTGATAGTTCACCAAAAAATTACATTCTGTCATTAATTACTCAACCTTATGTCCTTCCAAAACCGTACGTCCTTCGTTCATCTTCAGAACACAAATTAAGGTATTTTTGATGAAATCCGAGAAATTTATGACAGCACATTCAACTACCATGTTCAAGACCCAGAAAGGTAGTAAGGACATTGTTAAAATAGTCCATGTGACATTAGTGGTTCAACCGTGACGTTATGAAGCTACGAGAACACTTTTTGTGTGCAGATAAAACTAAAATAATGACTTTATTCAACAATTTCTTCTCTTCTGTGTCGTGATTTCATAAAAATATCATAATTTGTGTTTAGAAGATGAATGAAGGTCTTACATGTTTGGAATGACATAAGGGTGAGTAATAAATGTCAGAATTTTCATTTTTGGGTTAACTACACCTTTAATTCCTTCCTGTAGAGACCAGTGTCATTAAATGGAGAGAATTGTTTTCCGCATGAAATGATGTCCATTAGAATATCATTAAATTAAATCCCACCCACGGAAATTCGAATTGTTGGAGGGAGGATAGAGACGAGGTGGGGGATTAGCCTAACTTTAGCGATGCAGCATGGAGAACCGCTTCAACAAGCTGCAGCGCGGCGGGGTATAAACACAAGCATTGACTAGAGTGGCCACTTCAGAGCTGTAACGCACGGCAGACGTGTGCAGTAGAGGGGGTCGAAACACATGCCGAAGCCGCAATCTACTCCGGTTGCCGTGTCGGAGCGTGTGCAGTGTGTGGTATGAGATTTATTTATCATACAGTGTAGATAGCTTCACTTATAACGTGAATGTTTTTTAAAATGCATAAACTATCACTAGAATAGGCTAGGCTAATCAGTGATGATGTTCTTTGATAATGTTAGACGGCTTTTAGCCTTATGCTGGAGCTGGTTTCGGGCAATGAAACTAAATATGTAAATAATTAAATACATTAGCACCATAATATCATGTATTGGTAATCTCGCAGGCTGATGATAGGACTCAACACTACTGTAGCATATTATTTTCTCACCCTCCATGCATCCTAGGTGTATATGACTTCCTTCTTTCAGATGAATGCAATCAGAATTATATTATAATTTATCCTGGCACTCCCAAGTTTTAGAACGGCATAGACAGGTGTTTCTCCACAGCAGTTCAAAACAAGTCCAATAATGTGCATCTATCCATAATAAAAAGTACCTCACACGGCTCCAGGGGATTAATAAAAGACTCCTCTAGCGAACTGATGCATTTTTGTAAGAAAAATATCCATATTTAAAACGTAAGAATCACTTTAATCTAGCTTGCGCTAACAGTTGTACACGGAACTTGCTTCTTTGACAAGAGGCGTGGCAGTACTGAAACACCATCTAAGCTGTTCACCAATCACAACGCAGTGGGACAGATAACCAATCACAACACATTTAGTTTTTCGGAAGGCGGGCCTTCATTAAACCCAGAACTATTTGAGCCATATGTGCCAGGCTGGGAGAAATGTATTGTAATAATGTAAATTATGTTAAAAATAATGTGTTTCTCGAACCACCAAGCATGAAAGCAAGTTCCAGTACACCCCCAAAACAAAATCAAGACTTTGTAAAAGAGCATAATAGGACCCCTTTAAGCATTACAACTGCATTAATTTCCACTCCAACACTTAGTAGCCTGTTAGTATGAAAAAAATGTATATGATTTTATTATGTGCTTTTGGAATAAAATCTGGGGTAAAGTGTACTGGAAATGTGAATAGTCATAAAATAATCTTATTCATGCACTATCATTCAAAAGTTAGCAAGGTTTTCCAATTTTATTGAAAGAAATCTGTTACGCTTATTCATTTAATCAAAATACAATTAAAAAGTAATATTGTGAGATATTATTACAATTATAAATCACTGTTCTCTGTTTTAATGTATATTAAAATGTAATTTATTCCTGTGATACAAAACTGAATTTTCAGCATCATTACTCCAGTCTTCAATGTCACATGATCCTTCAAAAATCATTCTAATATGCTCAACAAATATTTCTTACTGCTATCAGTGTTGAAAACAGTTGTGCTGCTTAATATGTTTGTGGAAACCATAATAAAACTCTTCTTTGATTAATAGTATAATAATAATAATATTTGAAATAGAAATCTTTTTAGCAGTAGTGTATTTTTTAAACATCAATTTTGGGGTGAAATTTTTGTGAGATTCTTTGTTAAATGCCTGTAAGTGTGCACGTGTTTTTATGCCTGTGTGTACTTGTATACCCTTACAAATGTACATCAACTCCTGTATTGTTTGTGTGTGTGTGTAATAGCCAGTTATGATCCATCATTACAGGGGTAATTAACAGCAGTGCTCCCTCCCCCCACACAGGGTTCACAGCAGCAGCTCTCACTATCAGAAGGTTGCCATGGCAGCTACTCCCCTGCAATTTACTCTGCCAGACCTTTGTTCAGCATCCCTGCAATCTTTCCTTTTACATTTTTGTGCTGACATGAGAGAAGTGCCACCTCATTTTCTTCTTCGTACACCCTTGAGGCCTCACAAATACCCAGACAGAAAAGCTCTGGCCTAACTTACTTCCTCATGCCAGAGTCGTCTGTACTCTCCAGTCTCCAAAAACAAGATTAAACTGCTTTGGAGACATAAGTGCAAATGTACGACACACCATGACTTTTAAAATGGCAACACACCGTTATTAGCCCTAGTCTGTCATTGCAATGGGAAAAACCAGCCGTAATTGTTCACTCTTGGCTAATTATGTAGTTCCTTTCACTTTACATTAATAGCTGTCATGCACGATGGAATGCAGGGAGCTTGTGCTATGCTTCATGAAATATAGTATGTAGTTTGTCTGCTTAAATCTATAGAATCTATTATAACATTTCAGTCATGTTGAGCCTCCAGCAACAGAAACTTTGAGTTTGAAAACACTTATGCAAAATATATAAATACAATAAAATAATACACAGTGTTGTTTTTGCTTTTGACCTCTTGACCTCTAGTTTCAACCTCAGACAACAGTGTCTGATCTGTGCATATTGCATGAAAAATCTCATCTGCTGTCTGAAATAAACACTTTCAATTCACTCACATGCATTATTTTTTTCTCCATGCTGGTCTATTATTGTAGTTGAATATATTTTAAGTAACACAGCCTCCTCCTGTCTAAGTGGGCAGTTCTTGGCCAGAAAAAACAGCAATAGGGACCAGACGCTACGCTGCAAGTCACACGTCTGCCTAGATGAGACTATTTGACCTCTATCATATGACAACTTGGAAAGGCAATCCTTAACAACTTACACTTCAATTGCAGTGTAATAAACTGAAGTCAGAGCTAATCATCTAGCACTGATTGAAGACATCAATCATACAAGTCCTAGGGATTCCTGTGGACAGAAGCTCAAGTGAAAGACATTTTCTGGCTCTCACCAGCAGTCACAGCGTGTCCAGAGGTGAGGTCTCCGTTGAAGCCGTTCTCTTTGGCGTAGGAGGTTGCAGAACCAGCGTGAGCACCGCCAGGCTGGCAAGTCCTGTAGGTAGAAGAGAAGCCGTTCTCTCCATGCCCACCTGGGGGGGATGAGCCCTGTGCTCCCGGAGATGACCACTGGGGGCCGCTGTCCTCAGGCTGCCGACCGTCTGCCATCTGAACCAGAGGGGAAGGGGTCACTCCTTACTCCTGAAAGATCAATTCAATATTTTTAAAGTCAATTAACATTCATCATCTACTCGTGTAGAAGTGTCAGTGAAAGAAGGTATATTCAGATAATATAAGATTACTACTACGTAAATACTGCACATACAGCTGAGGTCAAAAGTTTACATACACCTTGCAGAATCTGCTAAATATTAATTAATTTACCAAAATAAGACGGATCATACAAAATGTATGTTATTTTTTGTTTAGCACTGACCTGAATAAGATATTTCATGTGAAAGACCTTTACATATAGCTCACAAGAGATATTATAAAAAGGATCCGGTTCAAAAGTTTACATACGCTTGATTCTTGTGTTGTTACCTGAATGATTTACAGCTGTGTTTTTTTTAGCGATAATTGTTTATGAGTCTCTTGTTTGTCCTGAACAGTTAAGCTGCCTGCTGTTCTTCCGAAAATCCTTGAGGTCCCACAAATTCTGTTTTTTCAGCATTTTTGTGTATTTGAACCCTTTCCAACAATGACTGTATGATTTTGAGATCCATCTTTTCACACTGAGGACAACTGAGGGACTCATATTCAACTATTACAGAAGGTTCAAATGCTCACTGATGCTCCAGAAGGAAAAACAATGTATTAAGAGCCAGGGGTGTAAACTTTTAAACAGAATAAAAATGTGTACATATTTCTTATTTTGCCTAAATATCATTTTTTTTTTTTATTTAGTACACCCCTTCAAGTTACAGAAGATCCTTACATGTTTCTCAGAAGACAAAAGTTTTGCCCTGATCTTCAAATTCAAAAAGTTTTCACCCGACCAGCTCCTTAACGCATTGTGTTTTCTTCTAAAGCATCATTTTATAAATTCAGCTGTTATTTTCTCTTATGGACTAAACATATTTAATGTAAAATATCTTATTCAGGTCAGCACTAATAACCAAATACTGTAACATGCATTTTGTTTGATCCCTCTTATTTTGGCAAAATAATTAACAATTTGCAGATTCTGCAAGGTGTATATAAACTTTTGACCTCAACTGTATATGCTCTATATATCAGAATGCAGTCTACAAAATATATTAAAGGGACAGTTCCCTAAAAAAAACCCAAAGAAAATACTGGGTCAGAAAACTCTCGGATTTCATTAAAAAATATTTTAATCTGTGTTCTGAAGATGAACAAAGGTCTTACGGGTTTGGAATGACATGGGGGTGAGTAATTAATGACAGAATTTTCATTTTTGAGTAAACTGTCCCTTTAACAATGAAGATTAAAACAATATTAAACTACATTATGATCTCATCACATTGCATCAAATTCATGTATTATTTAGCATATTATATATAGTAAGAAAAAAAAAGAAATTAATACTTTTACTGAACAAAGAAAGCACTAAATTGATAAAAATTGACAGTATATTTAAAAAGACATTTGTAATGTTACAAAAAATAATAATAAAAATGGATAATAATATAAATAATAATAAGAAATATTTTTGGCTGCTGAAATTTCAGCTTTGGCATCACAGGAATAAATTACATTTTTAAAATACATTAAAAATAATTTATTTTAATCTGTAATAATATTTTACAATATTACCATTTTTAAAGTATTTTGATCAAATAAATATAGCCTTAGTGAGCATGAGATTAAAAAAAATAATAATAACCCCAAACCTCTGAATTCTTAACACTTATAATATTATAACTATAATACTTGATATATTATACATATATTAAGTATATGTAATGTTTTAAATGATTTTAAAATAATTCCAATTTTTTTTTTTACAAGTCCTACCAAATACTGAGTAAATTCTTCAAATGATAAAGAGATGCTAATATTTATTTTCCTTATAACCAGGATTATATGCCATCACTTGAATTTTACATTTCATTTGTATAATCCATTTTCAATTAACCTGCCCCCAAACGACACATCAAAACAAAAACTGCTTGTTTACTTTCCACATCGTCTCTTCCTTCCTACATGAGCAATTGCTAAGATACAAACAGGACCAGACAACATCAGTAGGTGCCAGATATAATTTGCTCTACATTGAAAAATCACACTCTGACAGCAGATTCTTGAAAAAGGACAGCAGCATGTCAGTGTGAAGTGCACTTTCTTCACATCTTCCTCACCTGTCACAACATATATGAAAAATGAGGGTAAAAAACGGAAGAGCAGCCTGTATTTTGATGATACACTTGACAGAACATGTGTTTCCACTGAATTTGGTGGGTTATTGCAAATGTCACAGTCTCCTGTCGGCTATGTAAGGAACACGGGCAATGAAGATACAACATATACCACAACAAGGGCATTTACCCTTCGTAAATAAGAAAGAAAGAATGTGACGGAGAGGGCGAGCCAGGCCGATCCAGTATGCCAGCAATTAAAGCTGGAGTTTTAAAGTGCAGCAGTAGCTTGTAAATCTTAATTTGTAGTGCCTGCTCGTGTCCGAACTCTGTCCTCTATCTCTTGCCCACTCTCTCTCTCTCTCTCTTGCTTTTGCCCTGAAGTGGATTTTTAGATGACTTTGGGCCACCAGAGATGTTCATGATATCTTAATTGCTCTGTGGGGTTGTTGAGCAGCACAAGCATGTTGGAGGGGAGTGTGCCTGCGCTGCTAATGGAGGCTTTGATCAGCCACGACTCATTCCTTCTCTGACTGACAGTAACTCCTCGAGGGAGGACGCCTTCCTTCCCTCGCACTCCCTTTCAATCTCAATCCCTCACTTGGTGTTACTGAGGGTCTTTCTCGAGGCTTTTAGGATTATTGCAACTCGTTGATTATAGGAAAAGTTTCTGTCTGATTGCTCGGAGTAACTCCTCAGCAAACCTCTGTGAATCCTGGTGGAAGGAAACGACTGTGTAATCCAAAATTAGGTATTATGTTACTTGAATTTAGTGGTGTTGCTAAGGCAAGCATCACTTTGCTAATATATAGGGTTACATAGGGATTTGGGCAAATCGCCAAACCCTAAGTACTGCATTTCAGCATGTCCTACGGACATAAAATCATGCGGTTTGATGAGGAGGGGTGTGCTATACTAAGTAGAACACAAAATGGGCAAAAAAACCTATAGACTTACACTGAAGGAGGAAACAAAGCCATTTAAAAGTGACAAGAATTTGCCAAAAAAAAATATATACATAAAATATAAAATAATGAAATATAAAATATAAAACAAATAAAATAAAATATATATATTTAATGAAACAAATTATAAAAATAAAAATAATTTTAGCTGTTTTCCTAATTCTGATTCTTATAAAAGCCCATTTCCGCCACTGAATAAAAATAAAAAAGGTAATTGCGACGACTTCTTGACAGTTCTTATTTATTTTTAGATTTGTGTGATAAACTCGCAATTCTGACTTCACAATTGCAAGTTATAAAGTCAGAATTGTGAGATATAAACTTGTAATTCTGAGATATGAAGTCAGAATTACAAGACAAACTCATAATTCTGAGATATAAACTCACAATTCTGACTTTTTTTATATAAACTCGCAATTGCAAGGTATAAAGTCAGAATAGAGAGATATAAACTAGCAAATCAGATTTTTTTTCATGAAGTCAGAATTGTGTGACATAAACAATTATGACTTTTTTTTTTTAGAATATAAACTCACAAAAAGTCAGAATTGCGAGACAAACACAATTCTGGCTGTTTTTCTTAGATGTTTCTTTGAATTGCGAGATACAACTCAGAAATCTGAAATTTTTCTCAGAATTGTGATATAAACTCGCAATTGAGTTCTAAAGTCAGAATTGCGACACAAACTCATAATTCTGAGATATAAACTCACAATTCTGACTTTTTCTCTCAGAATTGCATGATATAAACTCGCAAATGCAAGTTATAAAGTCAGAATTGCGAGATATAAACAATTATGACTTTTTTATCAGAACTGCGTGATATAAACTCATAAATGTGAGTTATAGAGTCAGAATTGCGAGACAAACACAATTCTGGCTGTTTTTTTAGAATTGTGATATAAACTTGCAATTCTGAGACATGAAGTCAGAATTGCATGATATAAACTCAAGACAAACTCATAATTCTGAGATATAAACTCACAATTCTGACTTTATTCTCAGAATTGCATGATATAAACTCACAATTGCAAGAAATAAAGTCAGAATTGTGAGTTTAAAGTCACAATTGCGAGGTTATTTCTATTCTGACTTTATAGCTCGCAATTGTGAGTTTATTTCACGCATTTCTGAGAAAAAAGTCAGACTTGCTAGTTTATATCTCGCAGTTCTTTTTTTTTTTTTACTATATTTTATATATTTTTGTGAGTTCATATCACACAGTTCTGACTTCATGTCTCAGAATTACAAGTTTATATCTCACAATTCTGACTTTATAACTCGCAGTTGTGAGTTTATATTTCACAATTCTGAGAATAAAATCATTCGACACATTTACTGCACCTATAAGAAACAAACATTCTGATTGTAGAATAATGTTGCAGATTAATGACATCAATTCTCATATGTAAAACATTTAGCTTAATTTAACTTGTAAAACCAACTGCAATTGCCAAGTGCAATGCCAAAGACTCACATCATCACTGTCATTTATGCTAAATTTCTAATCGTCTAACAGATCGTCCTCTAACAGCAAACCTCATGTGCTGAAGGCCAGATACACTGAGACTACAGTCTGATAGCTCGCTGGGTATCAATGGTGCCGCAGTCATGACAGAACCCCGCTGAGAACTTGATTACCCGGAAATCGTGGGAAAGCATTAAACCTAGCACTAAAAATTCAATCTAATGCAGCACTCCCACTGGCACTTTGCACCAAAAGTATTTCAAATATGTGGAGTTGAAAACTGTTTTACAAAGTTTGAAAAATATTGAAACTCCTGACTGAATAAAAACACAGCTCGAACTGTAAAATTTAAATTTCTGATAATTTACCCCCCCTGTCATCCAAGATGTTCATGTCTTTCTTTCTTCAGTCAAAAATAAATTAAGTTTTTTGAGGAAACGTTACAGGATTTTTCTCCATATAGTGGACTTCAATGGGGATCAGTGGGTTAAAGGTCCAAATTGCAGTATCAATGCAGCTTCAAAGGGATCTACACAATCCTAGATGAGGAATAAGGGTCTTATCCAGCAAAATCATAAGTCATTTTTTAACTACAACAAAAAAAAATGTATATACTTTTTAACCACAAATCCTTGCCCTCCATTGCCAATGGCCACTGCTGGTCATGTCATCTCATATCGCCAACTCTCACTAAAAATAAATGCTTCTGGTCTCTTCAAATCACTGCATCTGTGAAAGTGTCTCCAAAGCAAAAGAAAAAGACAAGGACATTTACAACAGCTGAAGACATCTCCTTCAGAGACTTGAGTTATTTATTGCGGACTGACAAGGACTCTCTTTTTATTTGCTCAGAGAAAGCACTCCCCACAGAAAATCAGTACACAGGTCATGCCTCAATGTCACTCTGTAGCTTTCTCTCCCACTTCGCAGTCTGTACATGATCAAGGTCACATCAAGCCTTCAGGTACACCGGCGCACTCACAAACACACAATTTTGTCAATCTCTCTGCAACAGAGCACTGAGCACATTACAGTATGAGCATCAGTGCAATATTACTCTGAGAAACAGCACACTCTGGTGGACAGAAATGGCAGTAACACTCAATAAGCTTGAGGGGGGGTTGAAGCGACAGCAGGTATGGTACACTGGGCAAGGTACCAAGTCTGAGAGCCAGGCTTCTGATGATCTTGATCTAGAGAACGTATGCTGGGCACTGTGAAAGTACCAGGCGTGAGGCCAGCCAACAAATCCGACCTACCAGCAAAGATGCAGAAGGCAGGTCCAGAGTACTGCTCCCCAAACAATTGTGATGACTTACTGAAGCCAAAGACTGTGTTAAGAAGAGCAAAATGGACTGCTTGTAGAAAAATGAATAGGCAGCAAAGCAGCAAAACTTTTACATCTATGCATTTAGCAGATGCTTTTATCCAAAGCAACTCCAATAGACGAGCATAAACAATTATTCACAGAGCCAACAATATTCACAGTGTACAATGCCAGGTCTATTATAAAGTCAGATTAGGAAACAAGCTAGAGCAGAGAATGCAGATTAGAAAGAGATGTAAGAAAGGATGTCCCGCCTTTAAGCCCAAGAGTCAATCGTCTTACTGCTAAAGGCATTGTTGTATTGCTCTAGAAATCACATTTTTGTAGGCCAAAAATGTGCATCCTTGCTAAAAAAACAATGGAAATCATTACAGAAATTCTAATGGTTTTCACTACAAATACCATTACAAACCATCAACTTTTAACCGTTAAAACCACTAAAATGTTTTTTTGTAGTGTGTTTCAGACCTATTCCATTAGGATTTAGTAGTTTTAACAAGCCATCAACAGAAGGTGACAAATTACCAGTAGAAATCCACAGGATCCATATGGATATTTTTATTACAAGGCCTTTATTCACCCCACTGAACCGTGTGGAGCACTTTTTATTATGGATGGATGCACTTTATTGGACTTGTTTTGGACTGATGAAGAAAAACACCCACCTATTGCCATTCTAAAGCTTGGAAGTGCCAGGATAATTTTTAATATAACTCCGATTGGATTCATCTTAAAGAAGGGTTTTTTATTTAGGGGACCAGAGACTGTGCTTGTTTCCTCATCATCACTGATTATCACTGCATCACTGCAGCACTCTATTGGCAGGACTGACCTGAAATGATTTCAGCTTTAGAAGCAAAATGCATAATACTTTAGTCTGATTTTATTACCAATTTGATGTTTAGCCAACAGTTTTGGAGAGATTTTAACATTTCCTCATACAAATAGATAGAAGCTATATTTGTACAACCATTGCCTAGACAAAAAAAGGCATCCCAGGGCATTTCCCAAATGCCCACAATTGGACAGACTTATGTTAAAAGTGATTTCGCCAAAGCTATTAAAAATAAACAACTCAAACATTTGAGCTGCATCTGATTCCACAATTCATATCAAACTAAAGCCATATGCCATTTGTTTATTCTCAACAAATCCATTATAAATCCACAAGGAAAAAAAACTGAGCTGGAATAGAGAAAACAGCATCACAAGCATCTGTTTATGACTCTCTGTGTATTTGAGATTTTGCAGCACTGCAGGGCCACTTCCTGTACATGCAGACAGAGATGGATGAATAACTGATACAGTGGATATCTTGCATAAAGGACAACTTGCGTAAAGGGCCACAACACATTCTCCGTTCTCGGCCTGCCGGGCTAATGCGTGAAAGTGAACTTCAGCAGAAACTGGGTTGATCATCACGCATCTCCCAATATAAGCTGTGTGGTGCATTCTGGGAAATAAGCACCACAGGAAGCCAACCTGTCTGCTGGTCCCCAGCACAGAGATTAAGTCAAGAACAGGACAAGCTGTTACGCTGTCCTCAGATGACCCCCAAAACCAAGTGTTCCTTCTAAAAATAGAAGAAAAACATGACAGGATATCAAAAACATGCACTTCATTTTCACATCCACTTCCTTTAAAAATACTTTCTGCTTTTCGGTATGAACTCAAACCAACTTTTTCACTATTGCGCTAGTCTACAAATGCTTTTAAGCAGTTGCTTACACATAAATGTAACTATTGTACAAAGTAGGATCAAATTTGACTCTGAGTTGATTCATATCACCCGCTGATACAGTTGTCATAGTAAATAAAGAGAAGCCGAACTTGTAGCTGATAATCCGCCTGTAGCTGGTGCCATGCCAAAATTGAACCCCATGCCCCCCACGTAGTCCCAGCTGCGATTGGTGGATGAAGTGTGGTGCTTAGGAGCACGCTCTAATTGGCTGAGAGAGGATGGCAGTCGGACGAGCCATTTCTTTCAACCCAGATGGAAGTGACAGCTCTGACCTTCTTTTTTTCCCAGAAAGGGAAGCAGGAAAAAAAAATCTCAAACTCTCCCTGGGTGAACCAGAGCCAGTTGGCAGACATCTATGCCCCTGGCGCTCGCACGTCCCTGAGCAGACAGTGTGATATGTGCACCCTATCCAAACCCTGCAACCTTTAGGGGTGTCTGTGAAGCTGTTAAGTCAAAGCCCCAAACTGTTTTGGTAGGGATTTTGTTCATGCTGTCAGAACTCTCTACTGGGTATGGCATTAAATCGCCCCAGAAGAAGATGAACATTTGCATTGACATTCAAAGACTTTAACTTTTCTATTCCTAAAGTTCAAAATAACTCGTGATAGATCCCAAATTTGAATAGGCGCACCACGGCGGCTGGGATTAATCCTTGGAATATGGCACGTACTGACAGTAAACAGTATTTGAATAAACGAAAAAGCAATTGCGTCTGGATGAACATTAAATCCGAACCCACACGACAGTAGAAATCCTCACTTAAACCCTTGTTTAAACCCTTTTGTACACCATTTCAAAGCTATTCAAGCACGCGGCAAATATGCGAGCAAAAAGTGGAATTCATATGGAAATACATGAAATCCATATAGAAAAAAATGCTAATGGGGTGCATTCACCAATAAATAAAGGTTCTTTATTGGTGTTGATGGTTCCATTAAGAACTTTTAGCATCCATGGAACCTTTCCATTGCACAAAAAGTTCTATATACTAAAAAATTCTTCAGATTATTAAAATATTCTTCACACTAAAGCAGTCTGGACAAGTCGACACTAGATGACAAAAGTCAGATCCAGTCTGTAGATTTTGGACTTTTGGACAGATTCACAGAATATCACAAAAGTGTATGATTAGTACAGATTCTGATTTCTTAGCTTCAGACTTGATTCTATTAACGTAGAGGATATCAAACAGGTTTGATATTCTGAGCTGATTTTAGAACACATATTGTTTTCATTTGTCATGTGTCTCCTACCAATGAGTCACACATTTTTTTGCTAGAAGTTGTTTTCGGCATGACTCGAAAAGTCTGTTAATGTGTGATCCTCATTTGGTTAGTGTGTGATGCCCAGTTTTTCTCTGCAACCATTTACAAAATTGGCAAGTGTACGATGCCCAGTGTTTTAAAATATTTTTGTTGTTTAGTTGTATAGTACATTCCAGGAATTAAAGTTCACTTCCAGAATAAAAGTTTCCTGATAATTTACTTACTCAGCTTCAAAGGGCTCTACATAATCCCAGCCGAGGAATAAGGGTCTTATCTACCAAAACGTAAAGGCTGTTTGACTTTCTTTGCATGTTTGCTTTGGTACTTCTGCCAACGTCAAGCTTGGCCGTTCCACCGTGACTACATAAAGCATGAAGGCGAACTAGTGCAAAACGAACATTTATAGTTAAGAAGTATATCGAATTTTATTTTTTTTTAGAAAATGAATGACCGTTTGCTAGATAAGACCCTTATTCCTTGGCTGGGATTGTGTAGAGCCCTTTAAAGCTGTACTGAAACTGCAATTTGGACCTTCAACCAGTTGGCTCCCATTGAAGTCCACTGTAAGGAGAAAAATCCTGGAATGTTTTCCTCAAAAACCTTCATTTCTTTTCGACTGAAGAAAGAAAGACATGAACATCTTGGATGACATGGGGGTGAGTAAATTACCAGGAAATTTTTATTCTGGAAGTGAACTAATCCTTTAAGAAAAACATTCTTTTTTAAGAACTGTTAATTCAAAGGTTTGTTGGGAAACTCAAAAGTGTTCTTCTATCGCTGCAAAACTATTTCCAGGTGCCTGAATGCAGAAAAAAAATGCACCTTCAGAGGTACAATATTTGTCACTGGGACAGGACAATATGTACCCCTAAAAGGACCGTGCACCCAAAAACAAATATTCTGGCATCATTTATTTGCCGTCATGTCTTTTCAAACCTTTATGCCTTTTTTTGTGAAACAAAAGAAACATATGGAAGCCGTTTCCGCTACTGAACAAAAATAAATAAATAAATAAATAAAGGTAATTGTGACTTTTTACAAAAAGTTTACACCTTTTTTTCTCAGAACTGTGTTATACAAACTCACAGACATTTTTCTCCAAGTTCTGATATATAAACTTGCAATTGCATGTCATAAAGTCATAACTGTGAGATAAACTAGCAATTCTGAGAAATTAAGTCAGAACTGCGTAATATGAACTCCCAGCTGTGACATATAATCAGATTTATGAGATAATGTTACAATTCTAACTTTTTTCTCAGAACTGCGTGATATAAGCTCACAATTGCAAGGAATAAAGGCAGAAATGCACAATAAAAACTCACAATTCCAAGCTTTTTTCTAACAATTCTGACTTTTTTTCCTCAGAATTGTGAGATATAAACTTGCAATTGCAAGTTATAAAGCCCAGTTTTGAGGGAAAAAATATTGATATGTTCTCAGAATTGTGAGTTTGTATCTCACAATTCTGACTTAACTTGCAATTGACTCAAAAAAAGTGACAATTGTGAGTTTATATCATGCAAATCTGAGAAAAAAGTCAGAATTGTGAGATAAGAGTCCTCTTTTAAATATTTTATTTAGTGGCAGAAATGGGCTTCCATAGAAAAAAACAGCTTTTGTTGATATAATTAAAGTCAATGGGGTCAAAAGCAAAGTCATACAGGTTTGGACTGATATGATGATGAATGAATGATGACAGAATTTTCATTTTTGACTGAACTGTTCTTTCAATGTACTAATATGCATCCTTTAGGAGTAGATAAGGTACAAAGCTATATACCTTTGGAGGGTAATGCAGTACTGCCGTACCTTAAAAGTCTTTTTTTTTCTGAGAGCACTCATCATTAATGCAAAAACTCAAACTGTCAGTCACATCACATGCACCACTACTAATACATGGATTTTGTGCCAAATTCCAAGTCAAGTGTTTAAAAACACTCAGCTTGCCAAGACAAGCACTGAAGAACTTCTACACACGAAAGTAATCTACATAAAGAGTACGCTGGCAGTTGCTGCTAACTGCAGGTTAAATAGGTACTATCCTTCATTCCTTCCCCCACTCTTCCTCACTCCATACAGATACCTGGCTCACTCCACTGCAGCTGCATTGCAGAGCTCTCGGTGCACACATACACACTCCAAAAGGAAGACAGAATTGCAACTGGACTATGTTAGATGTGGACTGAATGGTGTTACTGCACAGTGTTGTGAAATGAGGACACTGATGCAGGTTTTTACGGGCCTTTTTATTTGCTACAGGAAGAGGTTTACATAAACCTATGGGTTTTATTTAGATAAAGAGACTGCCTGTCGGCCAAAGTGGAGCGGGCAGCATAAAGAGTAATACATCATGTTCTATTGAAACACAGCTGAAGTACCGTTTCCTCTTGAATTATTCACTCAGGACTGTCACAGTATCTGTGAGAAATTCAATCTACCAAGCTGGGCATTCAGTATCCTGTCAAACATTTTTTGTGTTTCTACACTGTGGAGAAAGCTTATCCACACTGTCAATATCGTTTAGGACTGGGTTTTTGAAAGATTCAGGCATATGGTCTGTATCTTTTAGTAGTAAATTGTCAGCTTTTGATGTGATTTATCAAGCAATTCATTGTATAATTTATTATAAGGAAAAAAAAGATATTTGTATTAAATACAAACTCAGTCTTTAAAACTTTTTGTTGTTTGTTTTGCCTGATGTCATCTGGACCATACAGGTGGGGGAAGTATTAAAATATTAAAAATACAAAAAAGGTGTGCACATCTCAGAAACCCAATGAGGGCTCAGGTGCAGGACAAATACAAGCAAAAAAAAAAAAAAAGACAAAATGTTCGCACACTGATATAACTGCTTCAAGTTTATTAAACTCCAAACTTTTTTGAAACATGTACAATATTTTGACCATCAGGTCAATATATATATATGTATATATATATAAACCAATAGCTAATCACAATTTTTGGCATGGCCATTAAGTAATACACTAATTCAGTGCTGGTTAATGTTAATAGCATAAATTGCACCAACAATAGCAAATAATCAAATTGAAGTAAATTCAAGAAAATTCACTCAAAACATATCAAAAGTGTGTGTATTACCTGCTGACACTCTTTCAGGACAGGGGGTAGACCTTCACAATCCACTTTAAACTACATTCAGGCTAAATGTTGGTAAGGAAACCCCACTTTTCACAATACAATCTACTCATAAAATATAAAATTAAGACCTGTCCTACATATTCATACAGCTGAGGTCAAACTTCACCCTTTCAGAATCTGCAAATGTTAATTATTTTACCAAAATAAGAGGGGTCATACAAAATGCATGTTATTGTTTATTTAGTACTGACCTGAATAAGATATTTTATATAAAAGATGTTTACATATAGTCCACAAAAGAAAATAATAGTTAAATTTATAAAAACAACCACGTTCAAAAGTTTACATCCCCTTGATTCTTAATACTGTGTTGTTACCTGAATGATCCACACCTGTGTTTTATTTGTTTAGTGATAGTTGTTCATGAGTCTCTTGTTTGTCCTGAACAGTTAAACTGCCTGCTGTTCTTTAGAAAAATCCTTCAGGTCCCACAAATTATTTGGTTTTTCAGCATTTTTGTGTATTTTAACCCTTTCCAACAATGACTGTATGATTTTGAGATCTATCTTTTCACACTGAGGACAACTGAGAGACTCATATGCAACTATTAGAGAAGGTTCAAACGCTCACTGAGGCTTCAGAAGAAAAAAAAAAATGCATTAAGAGCCGGGGGTGAAAACTTTTTGAATTTGAAGGTCAGGGTAAATTTAACTTATTTTGTCTTCTGGAAAACATGTAACTATCTTCTGTAGCCTCTGAAGGGCAGTACTAAATGAAAAAATATTATATTTAGGCAAAATAAGAAAAATGTACACATCTCCATTCTGTTCAAAGGTTTTCACCCTCCAGCTCTTAATGCAACGCTTTTGCTTCTGGAGCATCAGTGAGCGCTTAAACCTTCTGTAATAGTTGCATATGAGTCGCTCAGTTGTCCTCAGTGTGAAAAGATGGATCTCAAAATCATACAGTCATTGTTGGAAAGGGTTAAAATACACAAACTCCTTCATGTAAAATATCTTAATCAGGTTTTTTATTTTGGTTATTTATATTGGTAAAATAATTAACATTTTGCAGATTCTGAAAGGGGGATGTAAACTTTTGACTTCAACTGTATGACATTAGAGAAGTAAAAATGAGTTCTGAATGCCACTGAATGCCATTTCATGTCTACCTTGAGAATCCTAATAGGCTAACCTAACAACTAAATATCCTTTTTAATCTTAAAGTCCTATTTTCGGTATATTTGTACAGAATTTCAGGTTCTTAGCAGATTCTTTAAGATTCTTAGGATGCTTTCAAATAATTCTATTAGAAATCCTACACATTCCTTCTGGATTTTTTTTAACTAGCGACAGTAACATCACTCATCTAGTTAACTTGCATAAAACTCATCACAAAAGAGTGACAAGTGTGTATGCATATTATTTTGTTTTCCCTCTGGTTTTCCTCTAATTTTAAAATGTAAAATTGTTTGCTGCGGGGGCTGGAGCAGTTTAAAAATTCACAGTGGGACTATTCGAATCTGCAATACGAATGATACTGCTATAGCATCTTACACATGCAATTAAAGCCTGCAGGCTAGATTACACATCTGCTGTGAAACCTGTTGAAAACAAGCTTGCATAAGTGTGGTCGTGACACTGCAGTAAGCACCGCTCTGCACTGCCTACGGTCTTGATATGGATGCTAGTGCGGCGGAAAGGGTTATACACTAGCAAAAACGGAAAAACGAAGAAAGATTTATTAAATTATGTTGTGTATAGATGCCAAATTAGTTTCAAATCTTCATTCACACAGCATGATACAATCGCTGGAATATCCTCTAATGTGTGACTCATCGCTGACTCATAAAAAGAAAACTGGTGGCTTAATCCAAAACATTACAAGATTAGCCTTTTTGCTAATCTTTTTGCATTGGTGAAGATTAGTCACATGAATTCTGTAAATGAGCATGCAAGTTCATCAACACGTAAACACTCAGACATATATGTGCAAACATCTATAAAATCAACAGCTGCACGTGTTTTAGTCAACTGAGGGAGGAAAAAACATGACAGGAATCTCATCTCTTTCACACGTCTCTGTGTGGGCGTCCGCACATGTGAACATCGACCCGCCAAGCCACGTCCTACTCATCAACACGAACGTGTAAACATTCATTAGACCGATCGGAAGAGCCTTAGCCTTTTTCCGTCTCTCGGAGGGCCCGATGTGCATTCAAAAGCAGAGAGAGGAAGGCTAATGAAAAGCCCTTCTCCTGCAGCTTCGCATGAAAACAGAAGCAGAGAGAAAAGCAAAGCGCCGCTTATTAACTGGCTTTTGTTTTGGTATTTCGCGGGTGTGCGTCACGCTCATCGGCAGCTTGAAGGGCTCTCTGCCTCCCGCTCAACCCACTCACAGCTCCTGTGTGCTGGAGACTAAAAACATGCTCTCCACCTCTATCTGCTACTGTACTACAACAAACTGTATTACATTTTGGGGTTACAAGGTTTTTGGATGTAGATCTGAGGCAGTTTCACGCAGCCAGACTTTTGATAATTATAGTCTGCTCCACATTGCAGATGCTTGAAAGAATATTGCAGGTTCAATACAATCAAAAGCATTTGTGGCATGATGTTGATTACCATGGAAAAAAAATCAACTCATGCCCAGTGAGGAAATTAAATGCGCGTGAATGGGGCCCATTTTCAGAGGATTTAAAATCTGAAATTTGAAGCTTTATAGGCTTTTTTAAGTGGTTTTAGGGTTTTAGAGGTTATGTGGTCATGACGATGAAGTTGAAAAACTGGATATAGCTATTCAAAAGTTTGGGATCAGTACGATTTTTTGTTTTTTAAACTCAAAGTTCCATTTATTTGAACAAAAATACAGAAAAAAAGAGTAATATTATGAAATATTATTGCAATTTAAAAGGGTGGTTCTATTTTAATATACTTTAAAATGTAATTTATTCCTGTGATCAAAGCTGAATTTTCACCATCATTACTCCAGTCTTCAGTGTCACACGATCCTTCAGATATCATTCTAATATGCTGATTTATTATCAATGTTGGAAACAGCTGTGCTGCTTAATATTTTTTTGGATCCTGTGATACTTTTTTCAGGATTCTTTGATGAATAAAAAGTTTAAAAAGAACAGCATTTATTCAAAATAAAAATCCTTTCTAACAATATAAGTCTTTACTATCACCTTTTATCAATTTAACACATCCTTACACTATCCTTTGAAAGGTAGTGTATGTTGTCAGAAAATATTTCTATTTTAAATAAATGCTGTTCTTTTTAACGTTTTATCCATCAAAGAATCCTGAAAAAGCCACTATTTTAAACTGCAATAATATTTCACAGTATTACTGTTTTTTTTCTGTATTTTAATGAAATAAATGCAGTCTTGATGAGCATAAAAGCTTCTTAAAAGCTTCTTAAAAGCTTCATAAAAGCCTTCTGGAGCATGCGTGAGCGTTTGAACCTTCTGTAATAGTTGCACATGAGTCCCTCAGTTGTCCTCAGTGTGAAAAGATAGATCTCAAAATCATACAGTCATTATTGAAAAGGGTTAAAATACACAAAAATGCTGAAAAAACAAAGAACTTGTGGGACCTGAAGGATTTTTCTAAAGAAAAGCAGGCAGTTTAACTGTTCGGGACAAACAAGGGACTCATGTACAACTATCACTAAACAAATAAAACACAGCTGTGGATCATTCAGGTAACAACACAGTATTAAGAATCAAGGGGATGTAAACTTTTGAACGTGGTTGTTTTTATAAATTCAACAATTATTTTTTTTTGTGGACTATATGTAAACATCTTTTAGGTGAAATATCTTATTCAGGTCAGTACTAAATAAACAATAACATGCATTTTGCATGATCCCTCTAATTTTGGTCAAATAATGAACATTTTGCAGATTCTAAGGTGTAAACTTTTGACCTCAACTGTATGTAATTCTTAGTCCCTCTTGGAAATACATATCATTACAAAAGTAAAAATGGGTTCTGAATGCGATTTCATGTCTACCTTGAGAATCCTAATAGGCTAACCTAACAACTAAATATCCTTTTTAATCTTAAAGTCCTATTTTACTAAAAATCACTTGTTTAATGAAAACAAAAAAAACTGAAATAAAATGTAAATATTCAAACTTAAAAAACAAACCAAAATTAGAAATGCTGCCTAGTGACTAACAGAAGTTTAAAATGGCTGAAACTGAAATAAAATAAAGCTAAACAGAAATATAAAATAAATAAATAAATAAATTGACAAATGCACAAACAATTATTAAACATTAAACTAAAATTAAAACTGAAAATATAAAAGTAAAAGCCCATTGAAAATATGATTAAACACTTTTACGGTATATAAATAATACCAAAAATAACACTAAAATAGTTCACTTCCATTATAAGTGTCTCACTGTGTATCAGCTGGTTCACACTGATCCAACATAAACAAAAATGTAATTTTGTTAATGCAGTGTGAACTAAACATCAGACAGGATGTCTAGCTATCTGGGAATCATGTTAAGCTACCAATCACACTTTGTTTTTTTACATGACATTTAAAGGCAGAATAATGTGAAATCAGATATAACACTGTAGCAGCCTGGGAACTTGCAAACATGACTCTGTTTCCCAGAGGACTGATAAAATCCTGTGTACCCTAACTTTGAGACTAGGGCTCTATCCAAAATGACCCATTTACATAAACTTGCAGTCTTATGACCATCGCTTAAATGTTTCTCTGATGTTTACAACACTGTATATCACATTTGTCATTTTATGATTCATAAGGGTCTAACCATCCCCTTTGTGGCCACACAGGTGCAGATTTTACCACACTATTGCCACTGTGACATCACTTTACCAAAATGTGGAGGTGGAGTGCAAGGGCTGAAGGCATCCATTGCTGTGTGCATCCTAAACATTATACAATAATGAAATCGCTAGTACACAAAAGGTGCCTGGATGATATGCTATTTGTGTGCATCCATGCTTGCTTTTTAGAGGTAATATTGCCCACAATCCCCTACCAAGATGTCCATCAAGCAGACTGCCTAAAGGGAATTTGGTCTTAATGCTTAAAACAGAAACAAAGTGGGATGAATCAAAGATAAGGGGTGCTTCATGCCATGTTATGCCATATGTTAATGTGGGAAGAGCTGTAATAAAGTCTGTTGTGATTGGTCATGGTAGAGCTGCAGGAATTGGCTGGTACCTGTTTAAGTGGTGGTACTCCAGTGACGATTGGTGGTGTATTTAGGAAGAGGCTTCAGGGCCCTGTAGAGTCTCTCAGTGGAAAAAAAAACCCTGCAAACAGATCAGATCAAAAAAACACGTCTGTTAGTTGCGAAATATATATATAATATTTTAAAGCTGTTACTGATGAAGAAACTGTCTGTATAAAGGTGCGAGGAAGAACATATGGGAGTATGTGTTATTAACACACAGAATGAGCTCATTAGTTCTTTAATGAGATCACAACCTAGGCAATCAGCGTACAACTGTGTGTGACAAACATGCACACACCTGGACAAACCACAGAGACAGGCCTTCATTACAGCACACACATTAGTGTTGAATGGTACACCTACAGAATACAAAAACCCTCCATTCTCTCGCCTACACAGCTAAATTCTAAATTTTCAGCTCCAGTTTCCAGTCACATGATCCTTCAGAAATCATTCTAATATGCTAATTCATTCTAACAGAAATCATTCTAATAATACCTGATATTCAAAATCAGTCACACTTATATTTTAAGATGCTGCCTTAGTAGAAAGTTGCCTTCATAGACTATAAACATCTCAATGAAACAGGATTTATCTCCTTCACACACTCCATGGCCATAAAGAAAGCCTGACATAGATTTTCAGTGCATCATTCTGTAAGCCATTCGTGGGCATACACGTCTCTGATGGAGGCACAAGAGAACATCTCCACAGGCCTGAACTAAATAAAGAGCTCCAGTTATCAGCGTATGACAGCGGCTCTGACACAACAGTCACCTCTGCTTAACTCCATTCACAGCCGCTTCAACATGTCCTTATTATAAAACACACTGCAGCTTTGGTTCCAGATAAACCTGAACAACTCCATATTCCCATCGGCTTTTGAGACTGTCCGCGTGAGTGATAGAGTTACAAAGAGTGTCAACAGTAATAACCAGAAAAGCTTGAAGAGAAAAGATGGATATACTGGTGTGTATAGCCATTATCCATCAACCTCTAAAACAGCAATGCACTGTGGACTCGTATTTTGGCCAGAACCAATGGTTTAAAGTTAAAACATTGTAATGATGGATTTTTTTACTTACAAACATGAAGCTTTTAGCTTCACAAAATGTTAATGATGGACTGGAGTCATGTGGATAATTGTGATGATTTTATCAGCTTATTGGACTCTCATTTTGACGGCACCCATTCACTGCAGAGGATTCATTGTGAGCAAGTGATGCTCCAAATTTTGATAAACGTTTTGATAAAGAAACAAACTCATCTACATCTTGAATGGCCTGAGGGTGAGTACATTTTCAGTGAATATTCATTTTTGGGTGAACTACTCCTTTAAAATTGTATGCTATTACACTAAAAATCAATCATTTTAAATGCTGAAAGTAATTTTAGGCATCACAACATATTAAAAATTAAAGCTGGGAAATGCATGTAAGAAGTTAATAACTTAACAAAATAATACAAAGAGCAGATCTAAATGTACCTCTATCTATCCATCTATCTACTGTATGTATCCTATCCTGGTGGGTCAGATCTCTGAACTCTAAAGTCAGAGCTCTGACTTTCTGCTTGTGCTTAAGGGCATATGAGGTGGAAAATGCAGCGTTTTCCTCTCTGCCACCAGATAATATGCAGACGCTCCACAGACTGACTCACACTGCATGAACATGAGAGCCTTCTGCAGCATGTTCACACTGAGAACTCCAACGAGACAGAGTAATACCACCCTCACAGGCACAGAGAGCCCCACACGGGTCCCAGAACCAGCAAACTGACATACTGCTGCAGCAGATGGGATTTAATGCAGCCTTAACACACACCAAGACACGCAAGCAAACAACTGTCATGCATGCACACTGAAAGCAAGAGTACATACAAAAAAAATACTTCATTCCAGACTATAATGGCAACTAAACTGAGAAAAGCATTTTTTTATCTATCCATCTCTTTATCTATCTATCTGTCACTTTATCTATCTATCTATCCATCAAATTAAAAACATTAAAAATTACAAAAGTGTATGTATGTATGTGTGTGTGTGTGCATAATTTAAAAAGAATTATTCAACACTGTAATGGTGACTACACTGAGAAAATGTAACGTATTTTGTATTATTATATCTATTTCTAATACATTTTTTAATTAATCATTTTTTTAATTAAATATATATAATGGTGTGCCTAAATATATGCAAATAAATTACAAATATGTATTTAACATGTAATTTATATATATACTGTTGTTTGGGATCAGTACGATTTTTAATGTTTTTTTTAAATGTTTCTACTATGCTCATCAAGACTGTATTTATGTGATCAAAAATTCAGAAAAATTAATAATATTGTGAAATATTATTGCAATTTCTAATATTCGTTTCCTATTTTAATATACTTTAAAATACAAATTATTTTTTGACGACCCGCTGAATTTTCATCAGCCATTACTCCAGTCTTCAGTGTCAGATGATCCTTCAGAAATCATTCTGATATTATGCTGATTTATTATCAGTGTCTACACTGTTTGGAACCTGTAATACTTTTTTTATTCGATTCTTTAATTAATTAAAAGGTAAAAAGAACAGCATTTATTCAAAATAGAAATCTTTTCTAACAGTATAAGTTGTTACTATCACTTTTTATCCATTTAACACATCTTACTATAGCTTAATAAATATTAATTTGTTAAAAAAAGAAAGAAAGAAAGAATGAAAGAAAAAACGTACTGACCCCAAACTTTTGAATAGTAGTTTATATTGTAACAAATTTTCTGTTTTGAAAAAACACTGTTCTTTTTACCTTTTTATTCATTAAAGAATCCTGAAAAGAAGTATCACAGGTCCCAAAAAATATTAAGCAGCACAACTGTGAATATAAATCAGCATATTAGAATGATCTCTGAAGGATCACATGACACTAAGACTGGAGTAATGATGCTGAAAATTCAGCTTTACTTCACAGGAATAAATTATATTTTAAAGTATAATAAAATAGAAAACTTATATATATATATATATATATATATTTTTTTTTCCCTCTCTCCAAATCTGTTTTGGAATAAATTATATTTTAAAGTATAATAAAATAGAAAACTTACATATATATATTATTATTATTTTTTTTCCCTCTCTCCAAATCTGTGTTGGAATAAATTATATTTTTAAGTATAATAAAATAGAAAACTTATATATATATATATATATATATATTTTTTCTCTCCATATCTGTTTTGGAATAAATTATATTTTAAAGTATAATAAAATAGAAAACTTATATATATATATATATATATATATATTTTTTCCTCTCCAAATCTGTTTTGGAATAAATTATATTTTAAAGTATAATAAAATAGAAAATATATATATATATATATATATATTTTTTCCCATCTCTCCAAATCTGTTTTGATTAACACAAATTTTTTTAATATTTCATATAAAAATCAGTAGGGGTCAGATCATCATTTATACAACTATACAATTTTACAATTTCAACTACAACTAAGTAGTTGAAACTGTATAATTGTATAGTTGTATAAACGATGATCTGACCCCTACTGATCAAAAAAAAAATTGTCATAATATTATATAAATATATACTGTATGATATTCTCAATAAATACTGTAACTTCAAAAAATAAAACATTACTTGTCAGTTTAATTTACTCTGCTAAACCAATTCTTACCAGTATTGGCAGTTGGCGAGTGTCAATTTTGGTCCCTGCATACTAAACAGTGAAGGCAAAGGAGGACAGTAAGAGGGAGGAGGGTGGGCCCAGTGCTGTCTGGAAAAGATCTGCGTTAACCGCAGGCTCTGGTGTGGCCATTGCGCTTTCTTTTCAGGATGTCATTATGTGATTTTCAGAGCAAGCAGTGTCTAAATTAGCCTTGTGCCTCCCTCGACTAAACTCACTGACTACACAGCCCAGAAAGAGAAAGACAGAGAAAAAAAGAACTGCATTAACTTGGAGAAACTCCAAATTAAGCACATTATTCAAAAAGCTGAAAAAGGCAGAAACCGGATTAAAAAATAGACACATGACAGCAGAGCTGCTTTATGGCTGAATGTTCAGAGCAGATCTGCATGTTTAAAGCAGGAAGACTGGCAGATGGCGTAAATATGCTTCTGCTGAACTGCTATCTCACCCCGGCACTGTGGTCTATGAACACTACACGTCCAACAGACGTTCTTTATGCACTCCAGAACATCGGTTGCATTATGTTCTCTCTCGTACTGCTCTTCAACTTTATTTGTCAGAAGTGAGCTGGCAGTTTAGATCCCAAGAAGCCAAAATAGTTTAGTAAAAAATGACATTACAGAAGCGAGAAAAGTCTCTGAAGAGTTCACCTAACAACTTTGGGATAATAACTTCCTGATCTAGTGCTCATCTGCCTGTCGTCTTCCTGACTGAGAGGAGCATCTTCAGAAACAAAAACATTGTCTAGAAACAAAAATCAAAGCTGATAGAGTGGATCTCCCTCCATTTTTCGCTCTAATTTATAATTCGGTTCAGCCCCTGCTATGAGAAAATACTTCCAGCACCCACCTGGTGCATTTTGTAATTTAATGCATGCAATAAAGTCATAAAGAAAACAGCTAATAAAACATCTCTATAATCCACAAGTACCTCACATGACTAACATCTTGAAGCGCACATCTGTGTGTTTGTAAGAAACAAATCCATCATTAAGATGTTTTCAACATCTAACTGTCGCTCCCAGCTAGGGCTGCAACAATTCCTCGATTCTATTGGAGTATTCAATTTTTAAAAACCCTCGATTGCATTTTGCCTGTGTCGATCGAGTAATCGGCAAAATACCGTAAGTTGCGCATTCAGGTTTAATATATGCGCTTTAATTATTTACATACGTGTAGGTTACAGTAAATGCTGCTAAACAAACAGTTATCTTTTACATGTGTGGATGGTCTCAAACTCCATCTCTGCATATTGCTGTATAACGTTCATCTGGGAACGCAACTTGCGTTATTTAATCAGATTTGTAAGGTAAATCATTCCTAAACCTACGCAAACACAGGAGAATACATCATTATCTTGCTAACTGTTTATCGCGATTTCAAAATAAAAGTTTAATCCCTCACTCTGAGTTTACACGTTTTGATGTCTTCATATTCAAGAAATTACAGTGGCTGTGACTTTTCTATTATAAAGAAATGGCCAAATATTAAAGATCAAGTGGACATTTTAATTAAATGCTGGTAAGTCAATATTAAACACGAATTAGATAAAAGTAAAGCGTAAAAACAATCGTCAGACCGTTGGCGCCCTCTGCAGTCATTTGTTATAATGCGGAATGACATGAGCTCTATTGTTTATAATATACTATATATTTTTGTATGTATTTTGTTAATAAAATCATAAGTTTACTTGCTTTTGATACTTTATTTGAACAAATTATTATTGCTTCATTGCTATTATATATGTATTTTTAGTCATTTTAAAGAATGTGTTCACTTAGGTCTATTTTTATTACTACAAAAAATAATTATAATTATCAGATTACTCAATTAATTGTCAGAATAAATCAACAGATTACTTGATTACCAAAATAATCATTAGTGACAGTCCTACTTCCAGCTAAAATACAAAGAGTCCTCTATCCATATTGCTTTCTCCAATGAAAAAAATAATCTCGTCTGAATCAGAAAAGAACCATTTACAAGCTAAAAAAGTGAATTTTTGGACTTTTTTTTTCCACTGAAGGAAGCATTATTATGGATTATGGACTGGTATTTTGGCTGAAACCAACAATCCAATGTTAAAATCCTTTAATGGTGGATTTGTTTTATAAAACCTTGCAGTTTTTCACTTCACAAGACATTAATTGATGGACTGGAGTTTTTTTGTGGATTTTTGAGATGTTTTTATCAGCTGTTTGGAGTCTCATTCTGATGGCACCCATTCACTATAGAGAATCCATTGGTGAGGAAGTGATGCAATGCTAAATTTCTCGAAATCTGTTCTGATCTTGGATGCCCTGAGGGTGAAATATTAAGCAAATGTTCATTCCAAAACTATTCCAAACTATTCCTTTAAGAAAATAAGTAAGGTCTGCTACCAGAAAACTTTAATGTGCAACATAATTCAAAGGAAGAGAGAGTTTCTGATTGGCTGAGTGCAGCTGATTTGCTGTTTACAGTGCCCAGGGCAGTCACAGAGACAGGTGTGATTTTTCAGGACACCTATTTTTAGTGACATCTGTCAGGTAGAGGGGACATTTTGTGCATGCCGTCCTGCAGGCTTACAGCATCTTTTTTTGAGGACCAAGTGAGGACAGCCATTAGAAGGACAGAAAAAAATAAGGATCCAATTAGGACATTTTTTTCTATTGTGAAGATTACACTGTATTCTTAAACATACTTTAAAAGACCTAACTGCATCTGAAAATTGCAGTCATAATAAAGATACCACTAAACCAATATTAAACAGCCTTAGTCAGTCATCTTATTTCACTCTCTTGTAAAGATACTAACAAAAATGACAATCTCATTTGATGTACTTTGGATTTATCTTTCATTATACTGCAATATGATCTGAGCTATGGGCTTTCCTAATATCTAAATTATGAGATTGTCAAGATGCCTGTCTCTGTCTGGCAGATGAAGGCTTGGTAATAAAGTCTGAGACAGCTTTCTTCTATTAAAGAATAATTATTTGCTAACAAGCGGGGGATAATAAACATCACATTTCTGTGTAGAGTTGTTGATAAATCATGCAAATGTGGGATTGTTGTTTTAAGAGGCAGATTTCCCACAAAATATGATATAAACGGACAGATAAAGTGCAATTTATCAGGATTTATTTTTCATTTTTGTTTTACCTTTGACATTTTTAGCTGTGATCCTTTAAAGTAAGTAAGATGTTGGTCTGAGAGAAAATTCTCCCTGTTTTTCCACTTCATGGATTTAACGAATTTAACAACAAATTTTCTTGTATTATGCATAACCCGTACTGCTTTAAAAGTCAAAACTGACAAAAACCTGAAATTGAGTCTCTTAGACTATTTATTCTAGTGACAGATGGGTTCGGATCAATTATGCTCAGATTCTGAAAAAAAAGGGAGTATGAAAACAAATATCAAATAAAGAGAATAGAAATTTTTTTTAAAGGGATAATCCACCTAAACATTAAAGTTCTGTCATCATATACTCACACTCACGTTGTGCCAAATGACTTTCTTTCTTCTGCAGAACATAAAAGAGGATATTTTAAAAGAATGCTGGGAACCAAGGAACATTAGTATGGAAGCCCGTTTCCACCACTGAATAAAAAAAAAAGTTTATCTTATTATTCTTTTTATCTCATAATTCTTTTTTGTCAGAATTGTGAGATATAAACTCATAATTGCGAATTATAAAGTCAGAATTGTGAGATATAAACTCATGACTGTGAATTATAAAGTCATAATTGTAAGGTATAAACTCACACAGAATTGTGTGATATAAACTCGCTATTGTGAGTTATAAAGTCAGAATTGTGAGGTACAAATTCTGATGCAAATGCAAGTTTGTATCTCGTAATTCTGACTTTTGTGTTTCTGAAGTGTGTTTTTTTTCTCAGAACTGTGAGATAAAAACTTGCAATTGCAAGTTATAATGTCCAGTTTTTTGTTTTTTTTGGGGGTCTGATATGTTCTCAGAATTGCAAGTTTATATCTCGCAATTCTGACTTTTTTTCTCAGAATTGCTTGATATAAACTTATAAACAATTGTGAGAAATAAAGTAAGAATTGCAGGATAAAAACTCTTAGTTCTGATTTTTGTTCCCTCACAAATGTAGTTTGTATCTCACAATTCTGACTTTTTTTTTTGCAATTCTGACTTTTTTCTCAGAACTTGCAATTGCGATTTTTCTCAGAACTTGCAATTTGTGAGATATAAACTCGCAATTCTGACTTTTTTTTTTGCAAATCCAAGTTTGTATCTCACGATTCTGACTTTTTTTTCCACGCAATTCTGAGCAAATACGAGTTTGTATCTTGCAATTCTGTCTTTTTGACTTCTAACTTTTTTTCAGAATTGTGAAATATAAACTCACAATTGCAAGTTATAAAATCCAGTTTTGAGGGGGAAAAAAAGACTGATATGTTGTCAGAATTGCAAGTTTATATATAATAAAAATTATTAATGCATTTCAAATATATATAAGGAAAAAAACAATTCATACAGTCCACAGTCACAACTTCTCAGAATTAAAGTCAAGCAGCTGAGGTTTTAGTGATGGGAAGTTCGGATCATTTTACCGACTCGGACCTTTGAGTCTCGTTCAGCAAAATGAACGAATCTTTTTTCGACTCATTTCGTTCATTTTAGCAAAATATAATTAAAATGTTACCTGTTACCTCCCTAACACATCTACTGCTTACACAAACGTTGATCACACTTCAAACAAAACAAAACTAAAATGCTATAAGAAACAGAAAATATTAATTCATTGTTTACCTGGGTCTTTAGTCTATGATTCGCTCACCTCGCCTCTTATCTGACAAGTTTTCGGGTTTGAGTCGTTCATTCATCACCTGACAGTCCAATTAGCTAACCAACGCAGTCTGAGCCTGAAAAATAATTGATTAGTTCATCTCTCGAGTCTTCGGGTTGAGTCGTTCGTTCATCACGTGACAGCACCATAAGCTTAACCTATGCAGTCTGAGCAGGAAAGAGAATTGATTAGTTAATCTCTCCAGTCTTCGGGTTTGAGTCGTTCGTTCATCACGTGACAGCCCCATAAGGTGAACGAACGACTCTAAAAACTCGAAGACTCGAAACAGGTGAACTAATTCCAGTACAGAACCTAATAGGATGTTGCGCATGCGCGACTGAACGAATCACTCCCCGAGACGACTCGTTTGTCCCGAGTCACATTAAAGATTCGTTCAAAATGAACGAATCGTTCAAGAACGACCCATCACTGTGAGGTATGGAATGTAAGTATGGTAATATATAAGTATGGAATGTGGAACATAAGTATGGGAATGCTCTGAAACAAGTTCACACTATAATTTCATGGAATGCACTGAATAACTAAGCATGACCACATTGCAGAACCTGGTACGACATCAAACATGAAGTTCTCTGAGTTCCTGACATGAGCGGTAGCTGTGACAGTAGTATATACTTAGGCTAACGGAGCATCAGTCTTTCTCGGCCAGCAGGCTGAGAACCATGCCCTCCCTGTCTGTCTGTTCTGCCCCTGCCAGACAGAGAAGAAGGGGGTGACCAATCCCCCCTTTTGGGCATTACATCATTGCTTTCCCTGCTGCAGTGCCTCCCAATGAAAGAGTCTATGTGCCTGCCAAGTAAACAATTCTGTCTCCTCACATGCTTCTATACCGTACTGAAGAGTTTAAATATATCATAACTAACACATGGCATGATACAGCAACATAAAAACGCGTACCCATCAGTTAATGTTTGGCATAATATTTTTTTTCACATACAGAGCATGTTGAAAGGGACAGTTCACCATCACAATGAAAATTCTGTCATCATTTACTCAACCTCATGTCTGCTTTTCATTCTTTTATAGAATAAAAGTTTCCCTTGTGTGTATGATGAAAATAAAATCCTGATACGGGTTTAGAATGACATGAGGGTGAATAAATATATAGAGTAAATATTTAATTGTCATTTTTGGGTACACTGTTCCTTTAAGAAAAGGAAAAATGCAATGCAAGGATGCACAAACAAATCCATTAAGAGGCACATGCGCTTCTTTCTTCACAGAACTCATATCCAGCAGAGAATGACTGGAGGTCTAATGTCTGTGCTGCAGTGCCGGCTGAGGAAATACTGAACAGAAACAAATCAAACTAAACACTTGGATTTTTACTGTATTTACACATGACTATAGGAAAAAGAAAACATTTTACAACAGACTAAGATCTCTAAGAATGTCTCTAGTGATTATTAATTATTAATGTTATGCATTGATAAATGTAATTGCTGCTGTTCCCTTAAATTTCAGACTAGACTGTGTTTCAGTGCAGCAGTCGGTGTCACTGTGGACAGCAGCTGGTTCCTGCATCCAGCCACTGATGGCAGGCAGCTATCTGCCATTACAGCACTGCAGGAGAGGAGACAGACAGCAGACAAAACGCTCCTCCTGTACCTCACTGGCCTTCTGGCATGATGCATGAAGACTACAGTCACCTGTACCGTGACCTTATTCAGCACAGACACAGCGGGGTGCTGAGGGACACGAATAAATGGATGAGAAAAGGTCACGTTGCATATGACACATGCTTTCTGTCATGAACACAAAGATTGGTAAAGGGGTGGGCAAAGAAAGAAGATGAAGTTTAACAACAATATAAACCAAGAGCTCTCTTGTCAACATCCCTTCTTCAACACTTCGGTGACAAAATGGTGTCTAGTGAGATTCTGAGATCAGACGGTTCACCAGTGCAACTACAGACTGTGCGGTGCAACCCATACAGTTTGGTGGCGTGATGGTATTTAAAGGGATAGTTTACCCAAAAATGAAAATTCTGTCATGAATTACTCACCCTCATGTCATTCCAAACCCATAAGACCTTCGTTCACCTTCGGAACAAATTAAGATATTTCTGATGAAATCCAAGTGCTTTCTGACTCTGCATAAACAGCAATGCAACTGAAATGTTCCCAGGCCCAAAATAGTCATTAAAATAGTCTATGTGACATCAGTGGTTCAAGCGTAATGTTATAAAGCTACAAGAACACGTTTTGTGGCAAAGAAAACAAAAATAATAACTTTATTTAACAATTTCGTCTTCTCCATGGACTATCTTAACAATGTCCTTCCTACCTTTCTGGGCCTTGAACGTTTTAATTGCGTTGCTGTCTATGCAGGGTCAGAAAGCTCTCAGATTTCATCAAAAATATCTTAATTTGAACTCCGAAGATGAAGATCTTACAGCTTTGGAATGACATGAGGGTGAGTAATTAACGAAAGAATTTTCCTTTTTGGGTGAACTATCTATTTAAATTGTCAGTCTATTTTTCACATAAAGCTGAACTGAAACATAGATATCTGAGTTAAAAGCTGCTCTTGAGCTGAAATATTCTCAGTGAATAATTAGTGCACAGGTCATATGAACATTTACTGTATAGCAAACAACTGCATGAACATTATAATTTTTATAAATAATGATCACCCCACCAAAAAAAAATAAATGCACCCCTATATTAAATTATGAAATGTACACACCTGAACATACATTAAATAGAAATTGGTCATTTAAATTTTAATGAAAAAAATTTTTTATTGTACATTTTTTTAATTTATTAAATTTGAAAATGTATATTTTTATATGTGTGAATTAAAATACATATTAATTCATTCATTCATTTAAGAGAAAGAGAGAGAGAGATTTTTAATGTTTTTATTATTTTAAATGTTTTGCTTATCAAACCTGCATTTATTTGATCCAAAGTACAGCAAAAACAGTACAATTTTTTTTAAGTATTTTTACTATTTAAAATAATTATTTTCTATTTGAATATTTTAAAATGTAACTTATTCCGGTGATTTCAAAACTGAATTTTTAGCATCATTACTCCAGTCACATGATCCTTCAGAAATCATAATATTATCATAATAATATTCTGATTTGCTGCACAAAAAACATTTTTTATTATTATTATGTTGGAAACAGCTGAGTAGATCTTTTTCAAGTTTCTTTAATGAATTTTTAGTTCAGAAAAACAGCATTTATCTGCATAAGCATGCTTGATAAATAAAAGTATTAATTATTTCTTCCCCGACCCTAAAAAAATGATACTGACTCCAAGCTTTTGAATGGTAATGATTTGAGAGTATAATGTTAAAAAAGCTTTTTATTTTTTGATAAATGCTGATCTTTGGATCCTTTGAATCCTGACAAAATGTACTCAGCTGTTTTAAATATTTATAATAATAATAATAAATATTTCTTGAACAGCAAATCAGCATATTAGAATGATTTCTGAAGGATCATGTGACACTGGAGTAATGATGCTGAAAATGTAGCTTTGATCAAAGGAATAAATTACATTTTAAAATATATTCAAATAGTAAGCAGTTATTTTAAACAGTAAAAATATTTCACAATATTACTGCTTCTGCTGTATTTTGGATCAAATAAATGCAGGCTTGGTGAGCAGAAGAAGAAGAAAAAAAAAATTAAATCTGAAATATATACACAGTTACCTTGATATACAATTACTCATAATTTCATAAATTATTGTAGTTATAGCACCCCTACTGACCGACACCATCATTAAATCACTGCTACCATCACCGTTATGTACCTGGACAGTCTGGTGATGGTAATGGCAGGTGTCTAGACAGGCACCATCACGCCACCCTGAATCCAACAAGCGTGTTATACCAGTCGGCAAACACACACACATACAAAATTCCATGACACACATAAAACACATCTGCTTCAATGTATCCAGCATGTAGAGCTATGAGAGCATAACTAGTTAACAGGTACACATATACTCAAAACTGCAGAAAAAAATGCAGACAATAGATACATCAATGAAGAATATTAATGAACTGTTAATTCACAAAATAAAGAAAAAAGCTGATAATAGCTAGAAAAAGAAAGAAATGTAAAGATACAAAGAGCTGTGAGAAGAAATCAGAATGCCGGTACTGCCCGTATCAGCCTGTCAGATTCTCACACACCTTATGTGCCAGAGCGTTACACACAATGACGCAGCATCTCTGCAGCACGGCGAGCAGGGAGGCAGAGAACAGGAGAGAGACAAAAAGAAAAGCGAGAAAGAAAGGCTAAAGAGCTTACCTGATGAGATCTGCTTGTAGGATCCTGTTCTTCAGCGTGTAGCACAGCGCAAGAGAGAGAAACACAGATGGACCTGGAGAGACAGAGACGAGAGGAAAGAAATGTGGCAGGTGAGCTCAAGGTGTCCTCAGAGTTCCCTCGTTTCGGTCACGTGACCTCGACAGCTACAATACACGTCCCTCGTCAATGGACAGAGACACATGTGTGAGTTTAGTATGCGCTGTTCATACTGCCACCTTCCAGTAAGTGGGAGAGCGGTATGAGAGAGGGGTAGGGCTGTCTGTCTGTATGAGAGAGAGAGGAAGTGTGTGTGTAAGTGTGTGTGTGACTGAGATGGTAATATAATTAACAGCCTGATAGACTGTAAGCAAGAGCCGAAGTAAAAAATTCATGAATCAGTGAGTGAGCAGAATGTTCCAGAACCACCTCAGATGTTCTCAAGCTACAACGGAGTGCAAATGTATAGAATGACATTGCACATAAAGGTTTTTCTACAATACAGGATCTCTCTATATTTTAACAGTTAAAGATAATGATAGTTTCCAAACAGGTTTTCCCAAACACAGGTTTACTGCCCACTCCACTGTGGCTTCAATCTGATATTGTCCACTTAAACACATAGCCCCGCCCTAAACTCACACCATTGGTCGAGGAGCATGCTCGTCAAACATCAAAAGTCCCATTTTTGAAACAGCTCTAGTAATAAAATCTGACAAAATATCATAAAACACTCTTTAGTTTAAATCACAAACAAGACTATTATTTCAGGCTGATACAGCTAATGTGTGTCCAATAAACAAACTGATGATACCAAAAGCTAGGGGTAACACGTTAGTTTTGCGCTGAGGGGAGCTTCAAAGGTTTCTATGTGTTTTTGCAATGTTAAGTAATGTATCACAGACATATCTCACAAACAAAAGGTAGAGAGAGAGATCGCGATGAACTGAGATGAGTGACAGCTTTTAATGATTTTGAAGGGAGTTTGTTAATGCAATATTGATTAAATACAACAGTTAAACAAGAAGTTAATATTATAAGTGACTTACATTGTCTGACTGTAACACTATTGCCTGATTTTGCTGTATTTCATCGTCAAAAAGTCTGAAACAAGTCACAACTGAGCCGCTGCACATCTCCATTCAAACACCGCATTGTTTAGTTTATGAATGAACGTGCATTTTTAAACGAATCCAGTGAGTCAATGATTCAATTTCCCATTCATAAAGACAGTCACTTGCTTTATTCCTGACTGAATCAGCCATTCGAACGAATCAAATGAATGAATGATTCAGTAATTAAATCAGTGACTTGCCGTCACCTACTGGCAGATTTAGATTAAAAGTATCTTTTCAGTTATTTAAATCTTTTAATATTTCTGTATTCAAAATGGTATATTTAAAACATTAATCTCAACATGAATATATGCATTTGATTGCACTTATGCCACCTCTGAGCCTCATTAAACATATGAAAATACACCTACAAGCCACTTTTGTGTTCTTCAATGCCACCTCTGTAGTACAAATTAATTTTGTTAATACTGATTTTATTTGATTGGTAACTTATTCTTATTCTACTTTTTCTTATTCTGTTGTTTTAATTAGAAAATGTAAAAAAAGACATAAAAGGTGACATACTTTTAATGAAGTGAGAAAAATGCCATTACAAAGGTAAAAACAAAATTCCCCTGTAAATCACTTTTAGGAGTCAAACATCACCTCGTAATGGGAAGGCTAATTTTTGATCAGATTTTTTGATTATTGATTAGAAGGTGCTCCTACATTTTTTTAAGTTAGGAGCATAAGTGAGTAGAGCCCTGATTAGCATGCCTATTATTACCATATCGGCTGTTTATTAGTACTTATAAAGCACCTATTCTGCATGACCATATTCTACATCTCTAATCCTACCCAATACTTAAACCGAACAACTACCTAACAAAGTATTAATAAGCAGCAAATTAGGAGTTTACTGAGGCAAAAGCCGTAATGGTTTGTTAATAGCGAGAACTGGATCTTAAAATAAAGTGTGACTGCAACTGGCTCTTTTAACTGTAAGAACAGATAGCTTTAGCAATGGTTAACATGGTATTACAACAAATATGGCTAATTCCATAAGTGGGGAGTACTGTACAAAAACCTTTAAAGCTTGAGCCCACATGAATTATGCATAAAGCAATCAGGTTTTCTACTGTGTAAAATATGTTCTCTTCTAATGCTCTATGGCTTTAATTGTCTTCAGAATTGTACTTTAATCATTAAGACCCTGATTACAGCAAAATCTGTTGAGGAGATTCAACTCAGTCCTTCTATGAGAATATTTATAAAAGTGTGTGCTAAATAGCTTGCATTTTTAATGTTAATTTAACAAATCAGGGAACTCCAATCTGGGCTTATTCTCACTTATTTTTTCTGCTGTACAAAAGTGATCTCTTCCCCCTCTATTCCCAAGTTGGCCACAGCTGTCACAGACCCTATGAAATACCAGAGCAATGCAGGCAGGAAACTTTGATTGGAAATATGGCAGTAGCTGGTGTTCAGATGGCCTCAATATTGACTCCCTCCCCTGACTGACTCAACACAATGCAATAAGTCCTCCAAACAGCTCTCTTGTGATCCTATACTGGATCGGAAACAGTTTTTTATTCAGCTGGATGGTATAACGATTGTTTGATTAAAGGGATAGTTCACCCAAAAACTAACATTCTGTCATCTTTTTTACTCAACCTCATGTAAATTCAAATCCGTATACTGTTAGTTTTTATGAAACATGGAATATACAACACATGCAGTTTACATCATGGTATTTATAGCTGTATTTTCGTCCTTTATGTGAGCTTCACAGCTGTGGTCACTATGAACTGTGGTCATACTAAAATGAGCTATATATGAAGAATCCATGTAAAAATAAATAAATACATAAATAAATTGTAATAAATATAACATTTATTTATGCTTGAAATTAGTTTTAGATTAGCTTTATAAATACCATTTTATATTAAAATTTTTGTAATTTAGCTTTTGCCATTTTTACTAGTTTTTATTTTTAAATATTTCTCATTTTAAAGGAGACGAGAATGTGACTGAAGTTTCAGCTCAAAATCCCCACAGATCATTTATTATATCATTTTGAAAATGCCTATTTTGAGTGGAAGCAGAAACACACTGTTTTCGTGGATGTCTCTTTAAATGCAAATGAGCTGCTGCTCCCCGCCCATTTTCCAGAATAGAAATGTGCCTTTACAGCTCATACCTCAATTATTCTGCCAAAAAATATGTTTGGTTTTGATTATTATGTCTGTCACACTGAAATCATGAGTTTTAAAGGAACACTCCACTTTTTTGAAAATAGGCTTATTGTCCAATTCCCCTAGAGTTAAACAGTTGAGTTTTACCGTTTTCGAATCCATTCAGCCGGTCTACGGGTCTGGCAGTAGCACTTTTAGCATAGATCATTGAATCTGATTAGACTGATAGCATCTCGCTCAAAAATGACCATATATAATGATGATATTTTTCCTATTTAAAGCTAGACTCTTCTGTAGTTACATTGTGTACTAAGACTGACTGAAAATGAAAAGTTGCAATTTTCTAGGCTGATATGGCTAGGAACTATACCAGGGGTGGCGAACTCCGGTCCTGGAGAGCCGCAGCCCTGCAGAGTTCAGCTCCAACCCTAATTAAAACTCACCTGCCTGTTGCTTTCAAGTAACACTTCAGACTTTGATTAGCTTGTTCAGGTGTGTTTGATTAGGGTTGAAGCAAAACTCTGCAGGGCTGCGGCTCTCCAGGACCGTCGTTCGCCACCCCTGAACTATACTCTCATTCCGGCGTAATAATCAAGGAACTTTGCTGCTGTACCATGTGTGCAGCAGGCGCAATGATATTATGCAGCGCCTGAAAGTAACCGGCACTAAGTTTGTGTAGATGCAGAGTTGCAGCCGGCAGAGTTGACGGCTGCGTAATAACATTGCGCCTGCTGCACACATGGTACGGCAGCAAAGTTCCTTGATTATTACGCCAAAATGAGAGTATAGTTCCTAGCCATATCGACCTAGAAAATCGCCACTTTTCATTTTTCGTCAGTCTTTGTACATGATGTACAGAAGAGTCAAGTTTTAAATAGGAAAATTATCGAAACTCTTTGGTCATTTTTGAGCAAGATGCTAACATTCTAATCAGATTCAATGATCTATGTTAAGCTATGCTAAAAGTGCTACCACCAGACCCGGAGATTGGCTGAATGGATTCGAAAAACAGTAAAACTCAACTGTTTAATTCTAGGAGAGTTGGAAAATGAGCCTATTTTCAAAAAAAGTGGAGTGTTCCTTTAAAGCCATAACAGTTTAAACTGCTGATACAGGGCTTTCTGAGCGCATACATTCGAAGTAGGTACACAGAAAGCGGCTGTCACACAGTATGTGAGTACTAAACCAAGTTCTCTTTCATGTCTTATTGCGCTTAAACTGTCAAATACACACAAGTTTATGTTAAAAACACACAAGTTACGAAAACAGTCAGTTATGTCTGTGAAGGTAGGCAGCTGGGAAAGAAATTGCATGTTCATATTAGATCTGTGTGGCAGCAGCGTAATATACAGTAAATAAATCAATATATCAACTGTTCTCTTAATTAGCATGTTAGCATGCTAACAGTTAGCATGCTTTGTTCGAACTTTTGCCATGCTGTTAGAACTGGTACACTGTTGTTACCTGCGAAAACATAATGGCGGTGCCCTGGGTTGAAAATTGCAGATTAAGGGGCGGTAATATTATAATAAGATATAAAAAATCTTTGCTTTTTTTCCCAAGTTGCAGAGAAAGGCTTACCAAAAACAAATGTACTGGCTTTTTCACGTTTTCTGATTTGGTAGATGCACCAGGGACCCAATTATAGCACTGAAACATGGAAAAAGTCAGATTTTCATGATATGTCACCTTTAAGTTTTTCATCTAACATTTGTTTTTCATCCTTGTAATAGCAGTTAACATTAACAACACTGATAAAGATTTGAAAAGATGTGAGTAAATTATGACCAAATATTCATTTTCGCTTGATTTATTCTTTCAAAACATTGGCTTCTCTCTAACATTTCTCTCTCTCTCTCTCTCTCTCTCTCTCTCTCAAATTGCTGATGTTTTGCTGACCGTCATTATTAGGGCAGAACAAAGATTTGTCTTCATTCATCTTTCCCCTTCGGCTGTTCATGCTCTCTCTCATCATCATCATCTCAACAATTGTGGGACTCTGAAGGCACTGCAGACAGACAGAGGGGCAGAGAGCCCTCTAACCCTCCTAAAAACCCCACCCCAAACCTCACTACGGATGGTTATCCCCCGACCGCTCAATGAATCTTCTTTCATGCTTATAGCTTCCAAGGCTCTAAGGCCCGCTTATTTTCATGCACTTTCTTGGTAACATGGGCGTCTGCCTTCCCGAAATAGCGTGTCTGATGGGTTTAGCCGTGTGTGGTGTGCCAGCGCCGCATGGAGTAGAATGAGGGTGGGCCATGGTAATTCAAAAACACATACGGTATGTCTGAGCAATGTAAAGCGAGCATGAGCGCTCCTATTTGTCTGAGTGCTGATTTGTATTGTTTTCCCTGACCGGCTTCCTTTATCGAGTCTTAAGCAGTATTCTGATTCACAGGGTTTGTACACAATGAGCAGGGAGTTTCTGTAGTTAACTTCAGTTTAAAAAATTAATTACTAGGAATGCCCTGCAACATCGTCAAACACTTGAGTCATGCAGATTAGTGGTTTCAAGTTATGTGAGCACATAATATAATTTTTAAATAAACCTTAAAATAAAAATAATTAGAAAGAACTTCAATTATTATAAAAATACTGTTTTAAACATTTTAAAATAATAATTATAATTACTATAAAATATATATTAATATGAAATTAATATAAAATATAAATATTATAAATATATATAAATATTTAATATATAATATAATAATAATATATAATATAAATAGTATAAAAACTACCATATATATTACATTTTTAATAATTAAGCAGATTACATACTGACATGCTTGCCACAGTTTTCATACAGTGCATCCAAAACTGTTCAGAAATTAGAAAAGAGTTACAGTTACAGTGGTTACAGTTTACATAAATGGGTTTAAATTATAGACATGGTCATAAACATCCAGTAAAAGCCCCAAAGTGTTGGTTAAAGAGCAAAGCATCCAGCCTTAAACAGTTCCAATCAATTATTTGCAACAAAGACCTATTAGAAACAGAGGTGGCGCTATTCTACTTAAAGAGAACGTTCGTCCAAAACTATTCATTGTCTTTTGTGTTTCACAGAATAAATTAAGTCAAATGAATTTGGAATAAAATGAGGGTGAATAAATGATAACAGAATTTCCTTTCAGACACTGTATGTACCGCTGTGTTGCCTTATACATAAAATTTAATAAATAAATAAATATTATTCAAATAATCTAAAAAAAATAAAATAAATTTTAAATATTAAATAAAAGTAAAATAAATAAATTTAAAAAATTATATATTTAAATACAATAAAATGTATATATTTAAATAAAATTAAATATATAAAAATAAAATAAAATAAATACATAAATAATAAATATTAAATATTAAATAATCTGAATATTTAATCATTTTTAAATGATATTTAAATACACACATTTAAATAAATATTTTTAACATATGCATAAATACATTATTTGTATTTATCAAGTCATTTGAATATATAAATAAATACTTTAAGTGTTGTCTGTCTTTGATTACACAGGGTCTTCCATGTCAACAAATAATATGACATTATATGAAATTATATTAAAATGACTTTTAAATCAAATCAAAAAAAACTTTTCAACAGGGTCAGAAATTAACTTTTCCATTAGAGGGGAATATTTTCCCCCTGGAATTAATTTACAGGGGCATTTTTTACATTCATGAGGGCAATTTTTATAATCACCGTATTATTATAATCACCATACTATGTTGTCTTTAATATCAAATACATAAATTTACCCAATTACTTTAATCAATATTTTAAAATGATGTCAATAACAACGGTAGACTATAATAATAGACTATTTAAAATTGTATCTAAATTAAACATGTTAAAAAAACAGGGCCTCATACGGCTCCAATATTATGACAAAAACCATTATTGTAAATTATTGCTCTTTATATTGTAATAATGATTGTTAATATCGGTATAGAAAACAATACAAACTGTTTTTTCGTTTTGGGCACATTTCAGTCTATGACGATAGCCTAGTCTAGCACAAGTTATGCAAAAACTCCCATTACAATCACTGAAGCTACAAAATTAATCTTTTATTTACATCATATCTGCGCTGTGTTATTTATGATGAGTGAATCTGCGAGCATGCGCACTCAACAACAACTCTGGGATTTTCAGCGCTAACTAATTGATTGGCCAATGCATTTCTAAATTCAGCAGAAATGCATTTGATTGGTTATAAAGCTCAAAGATGCACAAAACAGCGTGTAAAAGCAATCTGATGCAACGTAATTCTAAATGTAATTTTGCGAACTGACACTTTTAATTAATTTTCACATTTCATTTTAATCGCAACAGCCGTAATACATTGTTTAATTGTGCATTTTTTGCCTATTAGTCTTGAAATTATGGGGCATTTTAGTTCATTTTAGTGGCATTTTTGCCACAAGCCCTCGTTAATTTCTGACCCTGCTTCTCAATAAATGTGTCAACTGTCCAGCAATAGTCAAACATGAAGTGTTGAAATTCAAGCAATAATCAAACCTGAAGTGTTGAACATCTAACCAGATCCCTTAGACCATCTCATTCATTAGAACAACAAATCTATCTCCTCCCAAGCAGGATCTAGTCATAATCTTCTCTAGACCGGCCTATCACAGGATCCCCACAGCAGATGCTCATGTATACAGACTGAACCATGCCTCTGTTATGGTGGATCAATCCTAATTAGCCTGATGGCTATTCCATCCCACACGAACTCCAGACTGCGTCAAGGCGGACTAGCTGCCCCAAGGTTAGGCCTCCTGTGGGGTGAGTGTGAGGAGGAGAGACATCCTCTAATCCAGCAAACAGCAGCTGCACCCCGGATCTAATCCCCTCCCTCCATCCACAGCCTCAAGCACCGCCAAACACGAGCAAACTGTCAGGCGTCCCACCTGAGACCCGCAAATGTCAGACTTATTCATTATATCACGCACTTCTGCTTACAAAGCTGGTGTATTTGTCATCGAGTGTCGATTTAGGCCTCTCCTCTCTTGTGAGAAACTATGCTGTCTTTGATGCTGTTGTCTAATCTTGCAGTGAGACAGCTGAAGGTACAAACAAGGTTTCTCTGTTTGCTGTTCAATGTTAAAACACAAATCACAAATGCTTTTCAGGAGTCAGAGAGCATGTTGTGCTTTCATGTACATCCGTCTGTTTAATCCGGGGTTGGATGTCCCTTAACTGCGTATACTTTGTACTGCCATGACTAGATCTTCAAACATGAATGTGTCTCTGATTTATCTCAAGAATACAGTCTACATTGCATTTCATTCGAAATTCCGAAAGAAATTTCCAGAATATCTTTGGCATTACAAGATAGAACAACAAAAACACCAAGGCTAAGCCATTGACTGTGAAATGACAACTGGGAATATTGTCCCAGGCCATAGGATGTGGGACGTCCCACCTCATAAATATTTATGCTAATTTGCATTCTATTTAACACATTTTACCATATCTAAAATCATTTCTGCACAATTCTGCCAATTTGTACAAAAAATGCAGTTGGGGTGTAACGATGCACTTGTTTTCTTAATTACAAATCCTGCCAATGAATATGTATCAATCTTGAAACATGGCTTTTTGAATCATGAATCGATCGTTTCATTCAAAAGTTGCTAAAATTCAGAGAAAGTTGTGATTCGGTAAAGTATCACTCAACATTAAGTAAACATTAAATAACCAACATGCACAAATTGTTGTTTACAGTTGTTTACTAAATTGAACTAAATCATTCCTGACTCACACTGAGAACCTATGAATTGTGAATTGAATTGATTCGCTGTCTAACCAAAGTTTGCTAATAACTGTCCCTTGTTTCATTCCTGAATGAATTAGAGTATTTGAACAAATCGTTTAAGTGAATGAATTAATGACTCTGTCCTGAATGAATCTGTGTTTTTGAATGATTCACTAGAGCAATGATTCACTTGTTTAATTCTGAATGAATCCTTACGTTTGAATGAATTATTTGATAAAATAATGAATTCATTCACTCATTAGGACTGACCTACTGATATAACAATATAACTTTCAAATAAACGATCCCCACCACAATGCACCCAAATAAAGCCTGAAAACAAGCTAATAAATAAATAAACAAAATCTTTTTAATAATTAATAAAGCCTATCAGAATTGTACCTATTGTAAACATTAAATTACTATCATGCACAAATTGGAAACATGACCTCGGAGTTGTTTATTTCATTGTGAATCAGATCAAATTAAATGATTCCTGAATCAAACTGAGAACCTATGAATTGTGAATTAAATCAATTTGCTGTCTAACCAGTGACTCACTTGTTTCATTTCTAAATGAATCATTACATTTGTACGACGGCGTTTTAGTGCCACCTAAATTATAGTCGTAATATTTTGAGAAAAAAGATGAAATTAAGAAAATAATTTTGAAATATTTTGGGAATAAAGTCAAATATTTTGAGAATAAAGTTGAAATGTTTTGAGAATAAAGTTGTTGTGTGCGGAGCTGTTCATTTAATTGTAAATCAGATCAAACTGAATCATTCCTGAATCGAACTGAGAACCTATGAATTGTGGATTGAATCGATTCACTGTCTAACCAAAGATTCACACCACTACAGTACAGAAAGTCAGGCTTGGAGGGAGGGAGGCCCACTCTGGCTCTGTATTTTCAAGTGACAGACCTAAATAAAGTGACTTGCAAAAGTGGAATACCTTGGCTTCTGGACATTGGGGCTAAATGACACAGCGGTTGTATTCACACATTAATTAAGCCTTTTGCCAAGACAATCCTCCAAGTATTCCTCCAAAACAGCTAGCGAGCACATCTACATTCAGTCTCCACACAAACTAATTGGTCTCAAGCGAGGGTGGATGGATGAAGAGAGAGAGAGGCTGAGGTGTTTTACCACTGAAGCTCTTCAGAGCCATGCATAAAAAAAGAAAATATGGACTTCATTAACATAACGGGGCTTTCATCTGGGTCAGGCCTTTAATCAATACGTGCAGGTTAACCACACACAATCACATAATAACTGCAGAGGCACAAAGCACACGCGTTGACTGGCTAAAAGTTAAGAGCACGACCGATTCAAACACAGCGATTCACAAACACTGAAACAAACAACGTTATCCATACAACGTTACACAAACGTCTAAAAAATTTTGACATTTAAATTATGGTGCGGTAAATAAACAACGAGTAGTGGGAAAGAAGCAAATTATAGTATGAAGGAGTGGACGTACTACTTTCACCTTCAGAACAAAAATTTACAGATAATTTACTCACCCCCTTGTCATCCAAGATGTTCATGTCTTTCTTCAGTCGTAAAGAAATTATGTTTTTTGAGGAAAAAATTTCAGGAATGTTCTCCATATGGTGAGCTTCTATGGTGCCCACGAGTTTTACCTTCCAAAATGCAGTTTAAATGCAGCTTCAAAGGGATCTAAACAATCCCAGACGAAGAAGAAGGGTCTTATCTTGCAAAACGATTTGTTAATTTAAAAAAAAAAAGGACAATTTATATACTTTTTAACCTTAAATGCTCGTCTTGTCTAGCTCTGCGTGAATTCTGTATATTCCGGTTCATGAAAGTTAGGGTATGTCGAAAAACTCCCATCTCATTTTCTCCTCCAACATCTCATCATCCTACATCGCTGTTTTACCTTTTTTTGTAAAGAGTTTTACTTTTTAGAGAGGTTACTTTGTAAACACTGGGTCGATAATCTGCAGCAATATAGGGCAATTCTGAAGTTGGAGGAGAAAATGAGATGGGAGTTTTTAGACATACCCTAACTGTATTGACCCGGAATGTACAGAGTTCACGCAGAGCTAGATAAGGCGAGCATCTGAATAGAAATTGTACATTTTTTTTTTTTTTAGAAAATAACTGATCATTTCGCTAGATAAGACCCTTCATCCTCTGCTGGGATCATATAGAGCCCTTTGAAGCTGCATTTAAACTGTATTTTGGAAGTTCAAACTCGCTGGCACCATAGAAGTCCACTATATGGAGAATTTATTTTTTGGCCTTAAAAAAAAAAATTTTTCATGAGCATGACGTGAACATCTTAGATGACAAGGGGGTGAGTAAATTATCTGTACATTTTTGTTCTAGAAGTGAACTTCTCCTTTAACTTGAATTAAAAGAACACAAACTTTAAAGCTTTAGTTTTGCAGCATTGCAGGAGAGTGGAGTACACTGTTAATTTTTTTCATTTTGAACTCATTATTACTTGTATATGCTGAATTCATGGCGAAGAGCAAAGTCTTACCAAAATATAAAACAAAATTTTATTTAATACAAAAATAAGTAGTACGGACACTCATTATCCTGCTTTTTGGCCCACCTTATGGTCAATTTGGATTAACGATCTCTAAAGTGTTGACCACCCAATATAATCCCTTAGAAGTATAGGATAGATCTGACCCACGATGTGTCTGAACTAGACACTAATTCTGTGAAGCTCTTGTATGTAGAAGGCACTGACAACAACACTGACCTTAATCTCTTAAATGGGTGTGAAAGAATCACCTCTCCAACCAACAGCCACGGGTCACCGTGTTACAGATACACCTGACTTTGCTTTGACTAACTGATTTACAGCAAGAAGCACTAGAATCTACAGTCTAAAGAACACACGCAGATTTACAACCACACAATAATTTCTCCAAACATGATGGTTTAGTGGTCAATGGCATCATAAAATGACAATGCAAACATGCTAAACATGTTAATACAGCCGCAACAAATCTGCCATTTGGGGCAAGATTACTCTGGAGTGACTGACTAATATAAACTGCTTTAGATAAAAGCAATATCATATTAAACAAACATCACAGAAGCGAGAGTTGTTCCAAAAGTTAATACTGAGTAGCATTTTCGAACGAATGTTCTAAAATGTTTGAACGAATAGACTGAGTGAATAATAAATACAGTTTCTTGTTTTATTCCAGAATGAATTAGTGTGTTTGAACAAATCAGTTAAGTGAATGAATCAATGACTCTGTCCTGAATTGATCTGTTTTTGAATGATTCGCTAGAGTAAATGATTCAATGTCTCACTTGTTTAATTTCTGAATGAATCATTATATGTTTGAATTAATTGTTTGATTAAATACTTAATTGATTTACTCATTAGGACTGTCATGTCACCACCTACTGACATTACGATATAACTTGCAAACAAACTGAACAATCCCCACCACAACACACACAAATACATCCTGAAAACAAACAAATAAATAAACTATTTTTAATATTTAATAAATCTATTGGAAATAGAGAATTTACTGTAGAAAATTTAAAAATATGATTACACAGCAATTGATGCTGGCACCTGGGCCGCTGGGACAGCTTATACGATTTGACCCTGAGTAAGAGGGACAGTAAATATTTCATGACTTCTGCCAACTGAAGTACACTGAACGCTACATTGACGGGTGAGGTAATCACTGAAAGCAAACACAGCCACACTGTAACTAAAGCATTTATAAGACTTGTCAAACAAGTGATTCTTGAGGGGGTTATATCTCACCTCTATTAAGTAGGATAACAAGATTGCACACAGAGTAGTGGCCACACAACTAATATAGAGCAGCTCGGTGATACCTCTCCTCTTCTATTTCCAAAAGGTTGCTGGATGTACCTTCACTGTTGGGGATTTCAACTGGAAAATGATTGTGTTGGCTGTGCGCAGCTGCTAAGTGAGATGGAAGAGAGCATGTCTTGAAACTCCCATATTTATAACAAAATCAATCTTGTCAAGCTCATTCTTGTCTTGCGGTTTAATGTCTGGAAGAAGCTCTCAAATACAGAAATGTAGTGTTAAAGTCACTTGAAAACTCAAGCTAGCTCAGAAAAAGCTCCCATTTTGCAAAATCCAATGTTATCCATGCTATTTCAAATCAGAGAAATGGAAAAATGGGCCAAACGTTATTGAATCTTGACTTAAATCCCTGGAAAGATTATCCAGTTAGTTTTGATTCATCATTGAAGCTCAGAAGTGAAATTACCCAGGCTCATGATTATTAGAAATTATGAATAGCACAGAATTAATTAGAGGATTTAATCTGAAAAATATTCACATCTCTGTCTGGAAAAGCAGACAAATTAGTATGCCACAGATCAAACAATAGATACGATAGATAGATAGATAGATAGATAGAGCCTTTATAAAAGGGATAATGCAGTTTGGCAGCATCTTGTTAGGAAACTTTAGTGAGTTTGTCTCTAACTGAGAGCCTCCTGGACAGCAGATGGTTACGCTACTGCAGTCAGAAGTTATCAGCAGGTATTAGACGTCTCTCACTAAGACTTAAGCTTGATGTGATCAGTTATAAATGTCCACTTTAGTTAAACAGATTGCTTTACTCACTGTCACTCCATCCAGCAGCTACAGTTCTCAGTTATACTGGGTATAACTCTCAGTATAACTAGGTTTAGACTAGGTATAGAGCTGCTGGGCTATAGACCAAATTGGAGTAGATGTTAAAGTGACGTCACTTGCAGCTGCGCGCACATAGTGGTTGCAAAATAACACTGGTAACAAGTGGAGGTAAATGGGTAAAATCCATGGAACAAGAGAAAAAACTATATTTTTGTGCCTGTACGTGGGACATATTGTATTACCCCTACAGTTACAGCATGAAATATTATACTATTAACATTTTTCATAACATTTATTTATTTTATCTCACAATTCTGACCTTTTTTTCACACAAATTTTCTCCTAATTCAGACTTTATAACTCAATTTAACTCGATGACGAGCTGTTTTTTCTTATTAGAATTGTGAGATATAATCTCGGAATTGTGAGAATAAAGTCAGAATTTTAAAATATAAAATAGAATCTACCTTTTTTTTATTCTTTTATTCCATGGCTCCACTTGAAAACCGCCCACAAAAAAACGTCATCCCTGTTTCGGATCTGTAAGACTATCCCACTATCTAACATAAATTTTGTTAAATAACAGTGCTTATCGCTGGGTGACAAGCTCTTGTAATATGCAGAGAATATTTTGAAAATGACATCTAATCAATATAATCTATAATCTTTTAAAATCTAACTATTTTGTACCGTATCCGTGTAATTCTCTAGCCATTTTTTCTGCAACCATAATGCGCACATCCCAAATGTTTACAAACCGATAATTGGTCTGTATGTTTTAAATGTGATCCTTCCCAATGGGAATTGTTATTATGTTGGGTCCATTGCATTAAAATGTTTGAAATCTCCTGGCCCATCATGTGGGGGGAAGATCTTCAGGTGTATGACAAAAAAAGAGTTTAGTTGTGAAACAGAAGTATAGCTGAACCACTGTAGGCAATGACAGTGGGATTTGGGATCTTCATCTCATTGCCTGGAGTCCTGCCGTCTGTGAGATTCAGCCCTAAAGAGATAAACATCAAGACTGACAAATGGCCCGCAGTCGAGCCTGAGAACTCCAAGGAGCCAGAGGATGATGTCAGACCACATGGCAGACATGACAAGAGAAAATGTCATACAACCACAGCTCTGTGGCAGCTCTGTAACACCCAGAAGGCCCACAGGCATTACCACAACATGATTATTATTCATTTGTGAGATTCAGGCATAACTACAGTTATGAATTATACAATAACTCTAACGGCTCACTTTGGTTGCAACAGTGATTTATTTATAAAGGCCTTTATGGCACCATATCACACTACTCAAGACTAACAAAATCAGCACAACATGCTTACTGTTAATTGCACTGAATTTGTTGCAGTCTAATTGTATCAAGCTATAAAGTGATATGCAATGTATGGTTGAAAGGAGAACAAAGCATGATAGGATGATGCTCCTCCCGTCCCTTATCGTCTACTTATTGTTTTGATTATGTGCATCCATGTGTAAAATCAACCTGGAACAATGTTTTCAGTGTAACCCGTCCATTTGGAAACCTGCTCTAGCCTCATGCACATTCTGTTTCATAACTGGACAGAAGATCTGGCAACCACATCAGTGATGCAACACTTCTATCTGGCCAAAGAAAGGACAGACAGAACTATTCTGCACATGAATCCATTGCATTGCTATTAGAATACAATAAAATCTTCATCAGTGGATGACAAGGGCCAAAATAACCATATCTATTAATAAAAATAAATAAAATAAATGTTTTAATTGACAAATAAGTATTCCTAGCAGGCAATGGATGTCAATATAACATATTGACGTATGACCCTAACGTCAACAGATGCTGTATAGTGGTTGAGAATAAAAATCGGGCTGACATCAGCATTTGATGCCAATTTGACGTTAACGTAACAATGAATTTTGGTTACACAACCTAAAAACAACGTTTTTCAACGTAAACAATATGAACGTCAGCTGACATCGGTATTGGACATCAAATTAACATTGACGTTAGACATTGAATTGACATTGAACCCGACGTCGCAATCTTAGTTTAATCAAATATCAACATTGCGTCCCTGCTGGATTTATTTTAAATGCATTTAAATGCATCTAGACAGTGAATTAAAATACTAATAAATTAATTTTAAACTGACATACAAACAAAACATATTTGAACTTTTATTTGATTCATGTTTAAAAATGCAGCTGAATGCACCAGTAAAATAATGAATTACTAAATCACTTTTTAAACTAAAAACACACATTTCAAGCTTTTTAAAATGTACCAGTAAAATAATACATTAGTATAACATAATAACATAATACATAAGTAACTTTTTAAAATAACAAATACATGATCAACACCGCTTATTAATGTTTAAAATGTTAGTTAGATTCACCAAAAGTTAAAAAAAAAAAAAATCTAATAAAAATGTTTAAATACCGTAACAATCTGTTGGTTTTTCTGAAGCCAGCTTTTTATGTGCAGTTGCTTTTCTTTGGGAGCAACTGTCAACACTGCATTGTGTTACTGATATTTTGCATTAAAATCACTCAGATTGAAACATTTTAATTACTTCCTGATGCTTTGTCTCTGCAAATTACTTTCAGAGTAAATCCTCCTTAAAATGGCATTTCAGGGATAGTCCATATTAAAAAACACTATAGAAGAGTATATATCTGCCTCGCTCAAGGGTCCAAATGTGACACTTTATGGATAATCTTCTGCAGGGTTTGAACCTACAACCTTTAGATTACCTGCTCAGTTTGTTAAAGAAGCAAATAAATACCTCAGAAGCTGGCAGTGATGTAAGCACACTGCAGTCCTTTGAGTGGATGTGAAAGCAAACAGAACCAAAAATGACCGGTGGCGACCTGACAGGTCAAAGGTCAACAGGCTTCAGCGATAAACCTGTCTATTCAGCACAGGCACCCATATAAATATGACCTTACGCTTTATAAGAAAGAGAGAGAGGAGAGAAGTGAAGATCTAGCTGGAGTAAATTAGTCAGCTCAAGCCAAGGCGTCAAAAGAAGCTCAGAGTTCCGATTTCCTCTCTCTCTCTCCATCTCTGCCTTTTATAATCTGCCTCCGTTCTGCTTTGTGAAGAGCACAGGAAATTCCTCTCAAGTGAAATACTCATCCCATGGGCAGATTCAGAGCAGAGACTTATACATATGAGGGCGGGAGACTGCAAAGAGGGACAATTCTTAAAAGAGAGAGGGAATCCTGTTGGAAAATCAGGTTTAAACTAGTAACTGGGTTTTGAAACATGACAAGCCAGCTTGTTGCTGATGGTCTAGCACCTAATAATCTAAGACCAGCTAGAAACCATATTACAAAACACGCACATACCAACTTAAGCTGGAGTTTTCATAATGAAAAAGAACAGGAAAGCTGAATAAAACTTGAGGATAAAAATATATTACCTTAATATAGATGAAAATGTGAATAGACAGCATGCATGGTAAAACTTTTTTGGACTATTTTACTACCTTTCTGGGCCTTGAACATGGTAGTTGCGGTGCTGCCTATGCAGGGTCAGGAAGCTCTCAGATTTCATCAAAAATATCTTAATTTGTGTTCCAAAGATGAACAAAGATCTTACAGGCTTGCAACAACAACACAAGGGTGATTATTAATGACAGAATTGTCATTTTTGGATGAACTATGCCTAAACTGCATTAAAGGGTCTCAGCTTGGTCAAGACCAGCTAACTAGCTTTGAATGGTTTAAGTGTTTTTCAGCAGGAGGGTTTTCTCCTGAGGCCATCAGCTGCTTGCAAGGCATTCGAGTAGAATGGAAAAAGCGCCAAACCCCTTTATGGCCCAGAGCAACGCTCACCCTGCCCACATCACTGAACTCCAGGGTGCGGCCGGCAGCACTGCCCAGTTGGCCTGACCTGCAAGTGCACAAAACAACTAACATAACAGGACATTCCCTTTGATTAGTTCCATATAAAAACATCCCAATCCTACACCAACACGACAACTGCAATAAGATGTCCAAAAGGCTCCAATTCACCTTTGAGAGCTTTTCAAAGTAAAATGAAACATTAGCTGTTCCAAAACCTATTGAGATGCTTTTCTGCACTGTCTAAATGGAGAACTATCTTTTAAAACATAAAAGGAACACCATGTGACTTATTTAAATACAGTACATCACATAAGCTACAAATTGCTGCCACCAGAGAGACACAACAGGGTTTGATATTAGCATGTTACTAAGCTAACAATAAAAAAGCAGATAAATATTGTGTGAAATGTTCCATTTTGATCATATTTTGATCAGTTAGCTCTGACAAGTTCGATCTATATATGCACAGAGACTGTGGTGTTATGTGAAACGGGTTTGGAAAGGTGTTCTTAGTTTATTAAAGATCCAGACTTGTGTGTAATATTACATGTTGTGTGATATATGTGCATAACCATATGCTGAGCTGTTTAGTCCCAGAAGTGTAGTATCAACTTAAATGATGAAGTCATTATTGCTTTTCTCTATGCTGCAACTACAGTCTATGTATTGCTGGTAATAGTGGTAACACTTTACAATAAGGTGTCATTTGTTAACATTAGTTAATGCATTAACTAACATGAACAAACAATGAACAATACATTACAGTATTTATTCACCTTTGTTAATGTTAGTTAATGCTAGTAGCAAGGTAGCAATCGCTGCCATCACTGTTGCCAAGTCTGCATGGTTTTTGATGTCCCCGGGATGAAGCAACCCCAATAACACCATATTTAGCCTTTGGAATGCGAATTTACCAGGGGAACCCTGACAAAAAACATGTATTTTACACCCCAGAATGTGATTTTTAATGGGAACCCCCTTCAAAACGCGACTGGGCTAGTTTAGGGCTAGTTTTGAGTAGCAATTAGGCAGGGGTTTTTTTTGTGTGTGTGTGAAAACCTGGCAACCCTGGCTACCATTGACAAAGCAAGAACCATAACAATAATATAGTGCTCCAATCCGTTCTTCAAATAATGACATAAAACATTTGAACACTTAAGCAATGGAATTGTGCCCACAGCTAAAGTTTAGCTGCTAAACTGTAAACACTTGACAAAACAATAACGGTTGATACGTTAGCCGAGTGATAACGCCAGTAACTGATGAAACAACACAGTTTGTAAACCAAAATATGTCTATATTATTATTACATGAAGTAATTAGAACAACCACAGTCTACATTAATCAACACAATCTTAGGAAATAGTGGGTTCACAGTTAATTATCAGAACTACTTCAGTAAGACAGTAATATCGTGGTTTAAAGTTACCTGGAAACCTAAAGCACAAACAACTTGCTATTTTGAGCACTCAGTTGAGAATGTAAACATAACATATCAATCGCACTTACAGGTTGTGGTTCGGAGACGCTGGTTAGTCCAAATAATGAAGAGAAGCCAACAAAGATAAAACCCAAAATTAGACAAGCAGTCCATCCGTAAAATGACGAGCACAACAAAATGTTCTAATTGTATTGCTGTGGTATCGTGAAAAAAATATAACTGAACCACTGATGCTTCACATCATCATCTTTTGGCAATGAAAACAAAACAAACTCGTTCTGATAGCGCAGAATACACTAACTAGCAGCGTTTGCTGGCAGGTGGGGATTATGCAAATATTTTACCTAATAACGTAAATCGTAACGACTCCTTAAGGCGGCTCTGAGTCGACTCTTTCTTTTGAGAGACAATATCTTTGCACTTTTTTGATTAACAACTTTGGAGACTGTTTACATTAAAGGATAGCTACATTACATTACTGCCAAAAAAAAACATTTTTCGAAAACCCATATGACCTGGTCTCTTTCTAAAATTCCTTAAATGTAAATTTGGGAAACAACACTAAGCATAAGACACAAGACTTGTTTTTGTAGATCTGTATCTTAAATATAGACTTCAAAGTAATTTTATCTTACCGCTTCAAGCAGATCTTTCAATCATTTGACTGTTTTCAGTCGCTCAACTTTAAGACAAGTTAAAACAAGTAAAAGAATCTACTAGCAGTAAGACAAAATACACTCTTGGTGTTGTTTCTCAAATCTCATTTTGATGATTGTTTTAAACCATGTACAAGACAAAAGTTCTTTGAAGAATATGAATATGATTTTTGTTGTTAAGCAGCATTTTGAACTAGCTTCCACACGATAACTTCCTAAAATTGCTGCCCAGGTAGGTAGCTCACTTAAGTTTTGAACAAAGCCTCAAAGTACAGAGAGTTCTTTAAGGATACATCTGAAAGTGTGTGTGTGTGTGTGAGAAAGAAAGAGAGTACAGAGCGATACAGCTTTTCATGTTCTACTCTTCAACCAGCAAACAAAGCTTGACTTGTAGATCAATTCTCTGGTCTGTGCCAGTTGCATGACCTCTTTCCAGAGCAATTCTCTTCCAAGATTTTCTCTCTAATTTTAAGTTCCATTCACCCTCATTCAGAAATGGGAAAAGATCTGTCTCTTCTGAGTGGTCCTCGGAGTAATTAAAGACACACCATTGCGGCAAAGTCCTTCATCTCTTGCAAACTGCATCCATAATGAAGGTATTCCTCCTGAAAATCTCTAGTAAGTGTAAATGGTAATCCGCACATTTACTCTTGACTCATCTTCGCTGGCCACTCGTTTGCAAACAAAACTTGTCTTTTCAACTCACTAGGATTGCCAGTAAGCAACCTCCAAAAGACATTCCCAGGCCAGATTGAGAAATAATCTCACCCATTTTCCTTGGTGGAAATGAAATTCAAGCCTGGCTCTAGTTGAAATGGTAAATTGGGTAATTATTTAAGTTTTTTCCCTTTTGGAAAATCCAACTCATACTTATAACTGCAACATGGTAGGATAAATGATTTCTAGTTGAACTAAGATGGTCATAAATTAGTTCAAGCTGGTTAACAGTTAGAACCAGCCTGGGCACTTTGGTAAGTTACACATAGGTGGGTAAATTACACTTTTAACTTTTTTCCTGTGGGAAAATCCATCTCAAACTGGTAGCTGGAACATGATAGGGTATGTAATTTCTAGCTGGTCGGATAAGCTAGTTCAAGATGGTCATTAGTTACAAAAACCAGCCTGACCACTTTAAACTGGTATGACCAGCTGGTATAAGATGGTCTACCAGCTTGTAATGGTCAACAAATGACCAAATCATACCAAAATCTGGAATTATCTTCCTATTTTGGGGAGACAATTTGGTTTTTTTTTTGTCTATGTGATGTACGTTTTGCACTGAAAGACCCTCAATCACAAAGCAGGAAATGTGACCCCGACCCAGCTGCCATCCCACAGCTCCAATCCAAAAGAAAACACAGATACCGGACACCAGATGGCCAAATCACAGTGTTTAATTGCTCTACAATGATTTTCACTACAGCAATTCATTCAGAGTGTTTATGGGAGTATATGAAATTGTTTGCAGTGGTTTAAGAGCCACATCCACACACACACACACACACACACACTGCAGTAGACAAGGGTCCTTTCAGCAGGGTCTGTTTTCCTCTCGTAAACAGTCGTGCTTCTTTACTAAATGGGCTTCCACCCCCAGCTCCTCTCATATCCTCCTCACATATGGACTCCCCCACAGAGAATGAGAAGGAGGCTGTGAAAGAATTACAAGAGAGGGGGTGGATTCATAAAGACGTGACTGAAAGAGGAGGAAGAAGAAAGGAAGAGCAACATTCAGAACAGAATTATTTAAGATGGCAGTCCAGGACAATAACAGGGTGGGGCGTTTCTAAAGAAGTAAACGTTGAAGTTCAACTTGATGGTATCCTAATGCTGGGGAAAATGAAACAGGAGGAGGATTGCACTGTTTTTTTACTTTATACCTCATAACCTTCTGTCATGACTAAATGTAATCACATATCTGCTGTTCGACACTAACAATGCAACGGTAATCAGTTATCAGCTAATTTTTCTACATACCACAGCTCAGAAACAAAATCATTATGTTACATGAGGCAGCTTTAGACCAGCTGTAATGGCTCCATGGAATAGACTAGCAAAAAGGACTAATCAGCAGTCTGTGAATGTGTTTAAGGATTCCTCCCCAATTGTAAATCATCCCCACTTTCACATGCCCAAAAAAGAAAAAAAAAAGCCCCATGAGATCATTATTGTAACAGCCCCAGACACACATCCGGGGAGAGGGGATTTCACTAGCCATAGCTCACTCTTGACAGAGGAAGTCCCAGACTCCAGCTGCAGATCTGGAGAGGTGATGAAAACAGATGAAATCAGTTTCTGCAATGCAATTGATATAAAAATGACTACTGCCGACTCCTCTGGAGTGATCCTTTCATTCATTATACTAGGGGAAATTCAGGTGTTACAGTAGTTAAAGAAAATGAGGCATGGAAAAAGCATGGAATTCACTCAACGTGCAATAAATATAAATAAAAAAAATAATAAAACGATATAATATAGACTACCGTTAAAAATTATGAATTAAGAGCCAGGGGATGAAAACTTTTGAATTTGAAGATCAGGGTTAATTTAACTTAATTTGTCTTCTGGGAAACATATAAGTATCTTCTGTAGCTTCTGAAGGGCAGTACTAAAAGACAAAATATGATATTTAGGCAATGATAAAGGTAAATGTACACATCTTCATTCTGTTCAAAAGTTTTCACCCCAGGCTCTTAATGTATCGTTTTTTCCTTCTGGAGCATCAGTGAGCGTTTGAACCTTCTGTAATAGTTGCATATGAGTCCCTCAGTTGTCCTCAGTGTGAAAATATGGATCTCAAAATCTTAGAGTCATTGTTGGAAAGGGTTCAAATACACAGAAATGCTGAAAAACCAAAGAATTTGTGGGTCCTGAAGGATTTTTCTGAAGAATAACAGGCCAGTTTAACTGTTCAAGACAAACAAGGGACTCATGAACAACCATCACTAAACAAAAAAACACAGCTGTGGATCATTCAAGTAAAAAAACAGTATCAAGAATCAAGTATGTAAACTTTTGAAAAGGGTCATTTTCATCAATTCAACTATTTTAATTCAATTTAACTCTCATGTGGACTGTATGTAAACATGTTTAATGTAAAATATCTTATTCAGGTCAGTACTAAATAAAAAACAACATGCATTTTGCATGATACCTTATTTTGGTAAAATAATTAACATTTTGCAGATTCTGAAAGGTGTATGTTTTTGACCAAACTTTTGACCTTAACTGTAGCCTTAAGAGACTTAAAATACTTTTTTAAACAACTTTTTTAAAATATAAACCTCAAACATTTGAACAGCAGTGTACTTTAAGAAAAAAATGTAACAAAAAAATCTGCTACTGTGTGAACATAAACGTAAACAGACTAAAGTAGAATGCAACGCAATGTTTTCATAATGGCTGAGAATCCAAAGTTTTTGTTTTTAGAGGTTCTCATTAGCTCCATTTACATGGTCATTGATGATTTCTGAATGTACTGTTTAATGAACATAATTTCAACATAAAATTGTTGTAATTCAGGCCCTGGAGAAGCCAAACACATGAGCATCATTTACAGCTAGTATGATGACTTTAGATGCTGCAGGACCCTCCCAGGGGAACCTAATACTTTGGATCCACACGTACCTTCATTATCAATGATCCATGTCTGAATTATTTATTTAAGAGCTAATTAATGGATATAAATGACGGATCCTGACAAACAATCAGATTAATGAAGCATACTGTAAATACGACACTCACATAAACAAACGAGTGAACGAGATTCTGACTCGTAGGAGGGGGGTTTCTGTCTGCCAGGATGAATCACTCTCACGCAACTTCAGAACTTCTCTCCAATTGTGCTTCTCTTGATTCCAGACCATACACAGGGGTATTGAACCAGCGCTTGCTCGTAGAAAGAACCTAAACATTACCACATTGCTGTGATGAGGCTCTGCTTCTGCAATTACTGCTGAACATGGGTCTGTGAACCTCTGAGCATTAACCAGGCCAATAGGAGGGGCTGGGAAAAAGCCCAAAGCCATAGTGGTGTTGGGCGTGTGACATTAAAGGGTAGACAGATATTTCGCAGTTTCTTTACAAGCTATGGCATACGCAAGCTGAGCAATTACAGCCTGCCAAGCTAATGAAGTCTTCTCTTGCTAACAAGCAGACAGCCAATGATGCTTCATCTTGGGAGATCATTAGCATTTGTCAAAACATTTCTCGAACACATCACACAATATGAATTACTCAGCGAGGTGACACTATCAGGACTAAATAATGCTTTGGTGAGTTGCTAACTAAATATTAAAGGATTAGTTCACTTCCAGAATAAAGATTTCCTGATAATTTACTCACCCCCCATGTCATCCATATTTTTGTAGAAACGACTGATCGTTTCTTTAGACTAGACCCCTATTCCTCGGCTGAGGTTGTCAAGAGCCCTTTGAAGCTGCATTGAAACTGCAAATTGGACCTTCAACCCGTTGGCTCCCACTGAAGTCCTGGAATGTTTTCCTCAAAAACCCTTCATTTTTTTTTCAGCTGAAGAAAGAAAGACATGAACATCTTGGATGACATAGGTGTGAGTAAATTTTCAGGAAAATTTTATTCTGGAAGTGAACTAATCCTTCAAAGAAAAGTTTACAACCTTGTATGGCTTTCTACTTCAATGGAACTTAGAAGATATTATGAAGAATGTTTCTGCTTGTTAATAATGTCTATACAACATAGTCAATGGGCTTCAGAAACAAAGAAAGGTAGAAAAATTAATAAAAATATTGATAAATGCATCCATACAATGACTGCATCAAATATGGCAACACATACCACAAACTTCATTGTGTTTGGTCACATGATATGTGGGCACTAGGGCTGAACAATTAGTCAGTATTATTGCAAAATTGTCAAATTCTGTTGATCCCATATGACCTAATATAACCTGCAAGAATGCGGTTTGATGAGTGTGGCGCTGTAGCGCAAGACCGTAATTCAAGACTGAAACTGAACCGGTATCCACCTTATTTTTGCCATAAGAGTGAGCACGGTCATTTGTAAATGTTATGAGTCTGGCTTCTAGTCTCTGTATCGCTGTTTTACCTTTTTTGTTAAGGGTGTCTGATCTTCTTTGCATGTTCATTTTGCAAAGACTGGGTTGGTACTTTTGCAGCGATGTAGAATGATTTTGAAATGATTTTTGAAATTGAGGGAGAAAATACGATCAGAGTTTTTTGACATACCCTGTCTTGGGCTAGAATACACAGAGTTCAGGCAGAGTAAGACAAATCGAGCGTTTGAGATGAAAAAGTATTTGAATTGTATTTTTTTATTGAAAATATCCGATTGTTTCGCTAGATAAGACCCTTCTTTCTCGGCTGGGATCAATTACAACCACATTTGTGATCATTTGGAGCTGCATTATGGAAATTCAAACGAATGAAATTTTTCCTTAAAAAACAATTTCTTTACGACTGAAGAAAGAAAGACATGAACATCTTGGATGACAAGGGGTAGAGTACATTATCTGTAAATTTCTGTTCTGGAAGTGGACTTCTCCTTTAATGTACTACCTTAATTATGAACCCACTTTTTACTGTTTACACGTTATTCTTCTCGTTATTTCCCTATAGCGGCTAATGAACCGGAAGTCTCGCCCATAAGATTACTTCTGCGTTGTGGAATAAGGTGGATAGAGGGGAAGTTTTTACAAAATTAAAACAAAAAATGTGTATGAAAAATGCTGTCTTGTGTAAAGGCCTCGATGTACACAAGCAGCAGATTACTGTTAGTGAACATCCTGACACCGCTGAGAGCAGATGTATGTATATGAATATGTACAAAATATGGTCAACTCAATGTTCTAACAAACTGCAAAATCTGAATAATCCATCAAACCCTACTGATTAATAAATCATTCTAATAATCAATAATCAAAATTGTCTGTTGCAGCCCTAGTGGAAACCAATGAAGTTTGTGGTTTTTGTCGCCAAAATTGATGTAGTATGTGTATGCAAGACAGGGTTTTTATTTTCAAGTCAACTAACAGATGTCCCACTAAGAAGTTCATGTCCTTTTACACAAGAGGACGAAGTGGATCTGCACCTCATCTGCGAAGAGACCACTGACAGCAGCTTCCCGACAGCTAAAACAAGGTACAGGATGTATACATAGCCATCCAAATTACACATGACTTCCTCCCATCCATGCGGCGTGTGCCGCTCTCCACAGGCGGCCCACGCTTACCACATCTTCTGTTCAGACCCAGCTGGGATATCATTTACACAGCAGCGCCAGACGCTAAACCGCTAAAATTCATCACCTGCCTACAGCCATCCTCACTTAATTTCACTTAGGCTATTCATTAAAAGTGATGTCTTTGGAGAAATAAGTGAGTGCAGAACAATGCGAAGCCTTCCAGCACGATCATAACTAAACGCTAAGGCAATGAGAAGTAATGAGACTTGCCCTTGAATTAAACCAATAATATCCAAGCAAAATAATAAGATGTTGAAGATCTTCACAAACGGACACGTTGGGGTGTTTGTTTTGGCCAGCTAAGCTGCTGACTAACCCTTTCCTAAATACTGAGCAAAGCGGTTGTGCAAAGGCTCTTCTGCTCCAAGCAGTGGGTGGCTGGCAACCAGAACTGTTACCAGGGCAACACTCAGAGAGTCAGTCTCCATGGCGACAAATAACAGCATTAGGAAGACCTTCAAGAGAGCGGATGGAAACAAAAACCGCCGGCAGTAGTTTCTCCTGGGCTCCGAATGTCCCTCAGATGACTCGCTTTGATGCTTTGCCTCTCTGAGGATGGATAAATATACTGTAGCAGTCATTGCTATTACACAAATCCTGTATATTAAATCTGTTTCGATTTCACAGTCCACAGTGCTTTGGGAACTGCCTGCATCGTATGGAAAGGGCATATCAGCCTTCCAGGGTTGCGTGCCTTTGAGAATTGTATTGAGAATGGCTTTTGAATTCTAATTCAGTTGCTGAAACTGACTGCGCAGTTGCGATTCAAATTCAAACGAAAGGAAGTAGAATTAAAAATGAATTATTTTTCATTTTTACACACAGTTAGATAAATGCTCCATAGTGGAAGAATGAACAGATGGAGTTTATATAATTTAGTTTAATTTTGCCCAAAGGCTTCAAAATGAATTGAAAATAAACTAATTATTTAATAAAGGGTCAAAATGAATTAAAAATGAACAAATTATTTTATTTAAAATGCACAAACCTGAGACGACGAATTTTAATGTATCTTTTGAGGTCATCCCTTGATATTTGCATAGACAGCCAGAGTAATTTTTGGTCTATGGTTCCTGTGTGCCCATTTGTAAGTAACGGCATGGCGTGGCCATTAAAAATTCACAATAGTATTACTGCTAATTACCTCTGCGGTGCTTTGGACTGAAGCAATTTTCATATCTTTGGTCGTTAATCACCTGCGTTCATATACCTCATGAGATTCTGACCTCTGTCTTCACTCTTCTTTCTATAGAGGTGATCATTACGAACTGTGCTAGAATGATTTCATTTTTAACATACAGTACAACAATTAAAAACAACTATTTACACTCTTGCTTTAACACACAGTCTCAGGAGACAGGAACCAGGCTATTACCTGACACTTCCTTCTGGTAGCATGCATGAGCCAAACAGGTCATAGAGGTCACAGCTCCCGCTGACCCCAGGGCCAGTTTAATACGCGTTCCACTGAGAGCGATCCATTCTTTCCACGAGAAGGACTGTCTTTCACGGCAGTCAAACTCCAAACTCTGGGATGCACATGTCAATATCCACGGCCAGGAAACCAAGCAGAGCATGCAGCAGAGACTCCAGCTGAACAATGTCTTTACCAGCGCAAAATGTAAACGGGCTAGTTTTCAGCTTTCAAAGGATTTTATGTTTAAAGCTTTAAATCAGGATGTCCCACAGAAAGAGCACGATTGTCGGAAACACTAAAAAAATGGGTTAAAAAAGCCTGTATGCGTTTGGCTTAGTTAAGTTAGTTGAGATAGCTGATCCAAAAATGAAAATCTCTTTTAGTCACTCTTATGTTCTTCCAAAACATTTCTTTCTTTCGTTGAACACAAAGGAAATTGACCCTTTGCAAAGACCCTTTGCAAAGATAACTAAATAAACACTAACTTGGGGGAGGTGCCCCCAAGTTACTGTCTATTTAGTTACTATCACGCTACACATCATGTTCTCACGCAGTGAAAAATGCATTGTGGAGCAAAGAGGAACCTGACAACACGTCAACAGACAATTTTGCTAATATTTTTTCTGAAGAAAGATAGACATGTATAGTGATGAAAGCCAAAATATTTGGCTACTATTTTGTGGAGGGGGGTCAAAATGGCAATTTTCACTTGAGATTTAGAGCCAAACAAACATGGCAGCGTCATAATGTTATTTTTACACAGTGATTGGTAGTTCTGTTAGTAAAATCTGGTGACCATTCAAAAATGGGGAAACGGCACTCCAAAGTTTGCATGTCTGCAACTCAAAAAGTATTAAAGATATCTCAATTCCCTTTTAAATTTTGGGTCTTAACAAATTATCCGTTTGGCATCTTTCAGCCTGTAAGGTTCAGTTCCAGAGATATTACAATTTTATTATGGCTTCAGGAGTTACCTAATCATTAAAATGTACACATTTCAAAAACCAAATGTGAGTCAGTTTGCAAAAAATATGATACTACTTTTCTTTTAAAGAGGAATGTCTGAAGAACAAATAATGTTGAAACTAGAGATGTATCTTGTTTCCCTCTGTCAAAACAACCACACTGAACATAACTGAGTGCAATAACTATTATTTTTCCAAAGTTTGCGTGCCTATAACCCAAGAAGTATTAAAGATATCACAATAGGGTTTTAGATTCTAGTTGTTAATAACATTTTCTGTTGGAATCTCATTTTTCAAGGGCCTGTATCATTCAGTCCCAGAGATATGGGGATCTGAGTGAGGCTCCATGTCCAGATTGTTGAATATTACCCATTTTCAGTGGTTGAAAACCAAATGTTGGTCACTTTGTATACAGCTCATATTTATTTTATTTAAAGAACAATGTCTGAAGAAGAAATAACATTGAAATTAGAAATGTACCTTGTATCTAAGCAAAAGAAAAAATTGAGTGGAGGACCTCTGGTTGAGTTGACACGGAATGACCCTATGGCATGAAATAACCATGAATGAAAATCAAAATGTATCTTGTTTCAACCGCGGAAAGATGTCAAAACACAAATTTTCAAGTTCAAGTCCACTAACGTTGATCTACTCTCCTGTCTGGTTTGTCTGTTGGACAAAACGTTAGATTCTGGATTACGATTGGTCAGATCACCTGTCAATCAAACTCCTGGCGAGGAGTATATATATATATATATATATATATATATACATACTCCTATATATATATATATATATATATATATATAGGAAAACTATTTTTTTATTCAGTTTTTGCTAAATAGAGATCCAGGATATTTTGGTTCTGGTCAGCAATTATTATATATAACATATAAAATATAAATATTTAAACACTAAATGCTAAAAACAAGCATTTTCAGTGCAATTTAGGCATCAAAAATGATAAAGCATCAGAAATGGATATTCATTTTAAGATTCTGCTATAGATTACATTCATTAATGTTATCATTAAATTATTATTATTATTATTAAATACTAATTTTATATGAGCTTTCAATGGTGAGAATCTATATGGATAAATACGGCAAATGAGCGTTAAAAATATAGGTATATCACTATAAATCTCTAATATTCAGCCAATAATCAATATAGTACAAATGCATTATGCATATAATGCAAATACATTTTTAATTTTTGTGAACTGTTGCTTTAAGATTAAGAGAAACTGTCACAACTTAAACACTGTCTGCTGGATATCTTCAGTGCTGTTTTTAGATATCTGTTTCTTTGTCCCATGATACACTGTTCCTCTGCAGAATGCATTTAAAATTGTTTTCATGTAGAAGCATGAAAGCAGTAGAGATTCCCTCATCGATCTAAGCATCACATACAAGATGAAACATTACAGATTTAAATACAATCATAAGCAGATAGGAATGCAGATTATCTCTGAGGTAAACACAACTATATCATAGTGCTTTCACTTCATTTCACTCCACACCCATTTGTCTTTTCCAGTCCAGCTTTTGCATTCTTCAGAGAGTCGCAAAGAACCAACTCTCATGGACATTTCATATTCCTGTCTTCTCTTAGTGGGGTTTTTAGATGTAATCCACTGGGACCTCACAGCAGCTCTGATTGGTTCAGCTACTACTTTCCACAGAAACCACACAAATCAAAGCTATGTGTGAGGAGAAACTACGGACAACTTAAACAAGTTCAGAGGGGAAACGCACTTATACAGTCATGCCAGCGCATACAGATCCATTTGATCCTAAATCAAGTTCATTTCAAAGACTTTTTAATCGGCATGGCCTGTCAGCAGCTGTGACTTGGGAGAACGCAAAGACGTTTTTCTCAGGGCTTCTCCTTCCTCTGGCATTTGGATCGACAGCTAGAGATGCTTCAAGAAACATATGCCTTGGATAAGCAAAACAGAGCACTGACACCGCAAATAAAAAACACAAAGCAGTTTCTATTTTCAATATAGGATGTTGTGGGAATAAAAACACAAGAGCATAAAATAAGTCAGTCAAGACGTTTTTTGTCACTTCTCATTATATGTTTTTCTAGTACCAACACATCTGGGAGTGAAAACATGAATTCAGTGATGGCTCTATATTGCTCCTCCAGAACCACAGAAAGCATCATAAAAGAATCATAAAAGTGATCTATATAACTTGGGTGTACTATATTCCAAGCCTTGTGAAGTCATACGATAGCTTTGGGTGAGCAAAAATAAAACTGAATTTTTGCAGTTACTCAGCTGACAACCAGTCAAATATAGCTCTCTTTAGTAAATTCATAAGAAAATTAGAGATTTGTAAACAAACCATTGTTTATGTTTGATCTTTTCAGTGAGTCAGCAGATCCAGAACAAGAATAGTCTGAATCATTAAGCAAATAATGAATTTTTAAATCATTTAAAGGTATAGTTCACCAAAAACATTAAAATATAGCGATTAGGTTCAGTTTTTTTAAGTTTTCATTTTTGTGTGTGAACTATCACTTTAAGTTTTTAACAAATTGGAGATGACAGTAAAAGATCACTGACTGATCATGATGACTGATCTTGTAATGGAGTTTAAAGGGACCTTTGAAGCTCAAAGCTTTGATTTGCTTGGACTGTTCCCAGAGCCGGATGGAGGAAGACATATGATGTATGGAGGTAGCTGGATCCTATAAACATGATGAGAAAATAAGGAGAATTGGGGGACACAATTCATGTTTAATGTGGAAATAAGCGCAGTGTATAAAGACATGTCTTTTTAAATAACACAATTCTCATGACTGAAGGAGTCTGGACTGCAGCATGGTGAACTCCCTTGCTCAAAATCTGCTGCTTTGTGATTCTATATACAATACTGTTTAAAAGTTTTTTTTTTCAAAGAAATTAATACTTTCATTCAGCAAGAATGCATTAAATTGATCTAAAATAACAGCAATGACATTTACAATGATATTAAGATTTCCATTTCAAATAAAAGCTGTTCTTTTGAACTTTCAAAGTACTCTGAAAAAAATGCATCAGCTTTCAAAAAATATTAGGCAGCACAATTGTTTTCAACACTGACAATAATTTAGAATGATTAGAATGATTTCTTAGGGATCATGTGACACTGAAGACTGGAGTAATGGCTAGTGAAAACTCTTGGTGAAAATTACATCTTAAAATTTATTGAAAATGAAATACAGCTATTTTAACTTGTAACATTATTTCACAATATTACCCTTTTGACTGTAAAAACATTCCAAAAACAAAAACTTCCAAAAACATTAAAAATCTTACCAATCTAGTATAGTGTATACTAAACTTCATGACATCCTCCACAGACGTGATCTGAGCAGTGTAAAATGCTTTTACTGTCACCATAATTTTTAAATGCCTAGTCACAAAATAGCAGATTAAGAACACATAGGGCCAGAGTCAGTTGTTCTCTTGATTCACTAATCAAACTGTGATTTGAGTGAGTGATTGTGAGTGAGTCATTCATTAATCAGAGTTTAACTTATTGACTCAATCATTCATTCTCAGCTGTTCTAAGTGCATGGTCTAAAGCGCATGGCGCAGGTGCACTTAGGGCGTGTTCGAATCCACTTTAGCTATTTTAAGGACGGGAAAAATGGTCAGCGTGCTCTGCGCACAGTCTAAAAAGGTTGTCCCTATTCTCTTAATGAGTAATGGGTGCGTTTTGGGCGTAACGTGCATTAAACCAATCAGAGTCTCACCTCCCATTCCCTTTAAGAGGCAGTTGTGCTCGCGCCATGCCCGATTCGCTATTTACACGATGGAATTTGCTAGAACAAAGACTGAACGCTTCTCCGGAGAGCAGTGCTGGCGCCAAGGGAGGCATTCACGGGCCGAGGCCCCTCAAATGAGTTACTGTGCACCCCCTTTCCATCCTCTCCCCTACTTTCTGAACGTGATTGTTTTCGAAAGCGAAAGTGAAACCAAAAAACAGCTCGCATAAGAAAGCGATTGACTATCCATTATGACATGTAGGCATTTTTATACTTATGTACACAACAATAATCTATTACATTGTAATCCTTTAATGTTTTAATATTCGGCATGTTTGTGTCCCGCTGCACATCCCTGTGTGTGTAATAAGTAGAGTGTATGTGCATTGTGCACCTAAAGGCGCATATTACCTATGTGCTCTTTAAATAACAAAAAAAAAAAGGTCTATTTCAGTTGCCTCAAAACTGCAACGCGCCAACAATGCGCCAGAACACACCTCATTTTCAGACGCAAATGCATTTGCTATTTAAACGTGGCACAGGACGTGAAAATGTTAACTGCATTGGGCTAAAACTAGCAATAAACACTTGCGTTGCACATGGTGCTGCATTGCGCCGGGTGCATGATAGGGCCCCTTGAATTAAAGGGATAGTTCACCCAAAAATGAAAATTCTGTCATTAATTACTCACCTTCCTGTCGTTCCAATCCCGTAAGACCTTCGTTCAAATTCAGAACCTAAATTAAGATATTTTTGATGAAATCTGAGTGCTTTCTGACCCTGCATAGACAATAACGCAACTACCAGATTCAAGGCCCAGAAAGGTAGTAAGGACATTGTTAAAATAATCCATGTAACATCAGTGGTTCAACCATAATGTTTTGAAGCTACAAAAATATTTTTTGTGTGCAAAGAAAACAAAAACAATGATTTTATTCAACAATTTCTTCTCTTCTGTGACACGTGTGTGGACCCAAGGTTCTGATGTAAAACCCGGATACACTGCATCTTGTTTATAAGCCAGGCTATACATAAAACAATCTTTGTTAACATGTTTGAAAGTTTCAACAGAGAGGATGACTTGCAATCTTTTGCCCAGCCTTACTTATTTGAACCAGAATACACAGACAATGAATTAAGAGAGATAGACATTGTCTGTCTACCTGCATCAACAGCACCACACGCATGTGTTGTGGTACACATTTAAAAATAAAGGTTCCAAAAGGGTATTTTTCCAGTAATGGCATAGAAAACCATTTTTGGTTCCACAAAGAACCTTTCAGTGAACAGTTCTTAAAAGAACCATCTTGAAGAACATTTTAAAAATCTAAAGAACCTTTTTGACTATAAAGAACCTTTTCTGCATTTGAAAGGTTCCATGGATGTTCAAGGTTCTTAATGGAACCATCGATGCCAATAAAGTGCGTCAAATGCGTGCCAAAGACACAGAAAAGAAGAAATTGTTAAATAAAGTCAGTATTTTTGTTTTCTTTGTGCTCAAAAAGTATTCTTGTAGCTTCATAACATTATGGTTGAACCACTGATGTCACTTGGACTATTTTAACAATGTCCATACTACAATGTCCAGTTCACAAATTCCTAAATGATCCAATCATAATGGTTCTCAGGATCACAACATACATTTCAGTCCCTCCAAAAAATCAATGTATGGCTGAAGATTGAATTTAGAGCATAACTTGTATAGACTACTTTTTTAGCACTGTTCTCATTTTAAATTCTAAAACAATGACCTCTTTTCACAAGATGTAACGTAAGTCTCTAATGTCCCCAGAGTGTGTATGTGAAGTTTTTTATAGCTTGTTAAAATTGCCACTTTTAGGGTATGAGCCAAAACGCACTGTTTTTGTGTTTGTCCCTTTAAATGCAAATGAGCTGGTGCTCCCGGAGAAGAGGGCGGGGCTTCAAGAGCTCACGCTCCAGTGCTGGCCTTTGCAAATAAACATTCCACTATTAGTACAAGCCTATTATCTTTACAGAAAACATACTTGGTTTAAAAGTCAGTCATCTGATTGGACAATGCATAATAAATGTGCATTCAACTTTATAATCTTGTGTAACACGTCTGGTAACACGTTACGGCAGCTTAACAGGCAGAGGCAATGGTAACTTAGCTTTAGCAACATTAGCCTTACAGAGTGCCAATACGCTCTTTCAGTAAGGCAATTTGGAAAACAAACGCGTGATACTTACTTTGTCTGAAGCAGACGTTCATGCACAAAGCTTTGGTATTGATCTCTAAACATATAAAGGATGATTTTTTCCAGGACAATTCCTTTGATAATGAAATTTAACCACAGTGTCCTCAGCGGCTCATATACAGGGAGACTCCTGTGTTTGTTGGTGCATCAGAAAATACAACACTTGTAATGCCTATTTGGCGCTGACATTGTATGTCTCCAGTAATGGTGGACTGCTGCTTCTCACTCCAGGCTGTGTCTATGCTAAGAGCGCGGAGATTGTCACAAATGGGCGGGACTTTTTCCCTACAATGACTTGTACGTAGGGAGAATCTGAAATTGCTTGTTCTGAGAGACTGTTAAAGATTTATTGGGATTATAAAAAATGAGTGGGTGGATTTTTACCATTATAGGCTGGTTCAAACACCTTATAAACAGGTACAGCAATGACTGAATGAATCATTGGGTGAGCTATTGCTTTAACATACCTAATTAAACACAAAAGATGTGAGCAATGCTTCATTAGTCAGTTTACAATCTTAACATCAGCCCCTTCATAGGCACAATAAAGCTAAAAACATTTTGCAATGGAAGCTTGTGAAATTGTTATTTGTGCCGCTGAAAATTCAGTCACGATTCACAGAAACCTCGAGCCACCTTGCGCTCGTGGCACGCTTGAGAGTGGTCCGCCCCCGACAGATGAGGGGAGAGCGATCTCACAGGCCTGGCTCTTTAACAATACACATTTACAGAGCGGCAGCCCACACACTGCTGCCTACACATGGGCGTCACATCTCCCCGCACAGCTCTGACACCCCTTCTGGCCACACCGTTTGAGACAAAACGATGTGCGGAATTCTGGGTAATGGCAAAATGAGTCACTGTGGTCACTCTGTACCCCTCGGCTCCACCTGCCTACCTGCACCTATTCACAACCCACACAGAGGACGCAACACACAGTAACGTCTTTCAGCCCACACATTCACTTCCAACACACACACACACTTGTCTTTAGCCCACACACAATCAAGTAGTTGCTCAAGGAACGTCCTACGCCTGCCATTGCTGCTCCTCAAATGGCTTGCAGTCTCTAGGATGTCTGTCACAAAACGCAGTAAATGCATTCCTTCTTGCCTTTGAGAAACAATCACTATAGTGGGCATAATGAAGCTTTGTGAGAAAGTGAGAAGTGTGTTAGACTAGATAAAACTGCTTCTTTACCTAACTGTACAGGGCACACTTGCTGTAGCGATGTGAAGGAGTCAAATTTTCAGTGGATGAAAAAAATATATATTTCAAGGATGAATATATATTTTCTGTATAGGTAAATTTGACACTTTCACACTGTGACCAACTAATAGTTTGGGGTTAATAGGATGGATGCAGTATTTTATTTATTTAATTTTATAATTTGTTTTGATTTGATTTGATTGCATTGCAAAGTCTTGTATTTTTACCAAGGCTGCATTTACTATCAAAACTGTCTGCCCATAATGTTTGCTACTGTTTGCATAGAACAAATTGCTAAATGCTCCCATACCAAATTTCCCAAATCATAACAAATATTTTTGTACTGATGAATCAATATTAGTGCTTAATATCGTTCTTCACATTTCTGCTTTTAAACCCTCCAGGACGCCCCACTGACTTTATTTTAAGTGCGTTACTAAACAGTAAGCTGTTTTTGTTTGCTTTTGCAAATTGCGGGATGAGTACTGATACCACAGATGCTTTCAACAGAGCTGAACTCACACTAAACCAGGAATATTTACAAAAAAAAGGTTTTTTTTTTAAAGCAATCAAAACACCAGAAGTCACTATTGACATATAATCAGGGAAGTGTTTCTCAGAAGTGTAGAAAACCTCAGCATGTCATAAAGCAATAAAACATAGCTTCATGAAATTGAGTGCTTGCTGCCACATGAAGGCGATCGCACAGCCATGTTAAAAGCAGGCCTTTGGCTGTCTCATACTGCACAATTTAAACTCAATAGCAGATCTATATCACCACAAGTCATGCATTTCAACCATATACTGCAGTTACTGCCCTCTCTGACCTTGGTATTATAAATTTCTTTTACTGTGTCATTAATTTTTTTACATCATAATAGGTCTCAAAGTGCTCTTTATTTAAAGCATCCAAAGATCCAAACATCTGACGTTAGCTGCTACATCCTGCACTAGTATGACAACGACCATAAAGTGCCAATTTGTGGCCACTTTATTTGCCAAAAACAACAAGAGACCACATTTCTACTGAGGCCGACTATATTTTTTCACTGATGGATGACTGGCTACTGTTGTAGATCCTGTTAATGAAGAATATGAGTTTGAATTAAACAGGAAGAAACATACAAGTTGTAAAGGAGTGTTAGAATTAGCGGTAGGTGATATACCAGTAGACACGATTAACAGGCAGAGATTTTAGAGATTTTGGACTATCGTCTTTATCGCGGATACAAGCTCACATGACGTTGCTGTGCTACATGGTCACAAAAACTTGTCATTTGCACACGCTTTTAAGGATTTCGGTTTAAAAACAAGGGATTTTAAGCCACTGAAATGCAATCAGCAGCAAAAGAGAACTCATTTCACTATATGCACATGCTGTCCGAGAAACTGGCAGTGAGCACTGGCAGAGAGGCACGTAAATGGTGCTTATAGAACGCGTGAAGACTGAACAGAGTTATTTTTGAATTGCTATATAGAGCAATTTAGAGTAGACGTCACAGTCACCTTTGGCTGTGCGTGCATTGTAGTGACAGAAAAACACTGGTAACAAGTGGCGGGAAATGGGTAAAATCTATGGAATAAGAGAAATCTATTGTTGTGCCTTTCGATGTCAGAATCAGAACACAAATTATATAGAATACTCACGTCAAAAACATAACATATTTACTATTTTCTCTCAAAATTCTGACTTTTTTTTTCCCACAAATGCCAGTTTATATCTCCTAGTTCTAACTTTATAACTCGATTTAACTTAACAATAGCAAGTTTGTCAATTCTGAGGAAAAAAACCCAGTAGTGTGGACTCGTGATTCTGAGCTGAGGGGAAAAGAGAGAATGACGTTGATTTTTCTTATCAGAATTGTAAGACATAATCTCAGAATTGTACGAACAAAGTCAGAATTTCGAAATATAATCTCGAATGTACCTTTTTATTCTTTTATTCCATGACTTTACTTACGCTACATACATACGCTACTTGAAAACGGTCATTTTCAGCGATGGGAATAACAGTGTTATAAATAAACAGCGTTACTAACAGTATTACTTTTCAGTAACGAGTAATCAAACGGATTACTGTTTCCCCCGTTACAACGCCGTTATCATTACTGACAATAAAAAGTGGCGTTACTATAATTTATTATAATATTATTATAATTTTTATTTTTCAGTTCATCTGAATGGATGGCCAGAATACCTGTATTTGACAAACTGTAAACTCTAGTGTGAAGGCACATGAGCCATTGTTTTGTCTCACACACACACAAAGAAAGATACAGAGCGAGTGAATCTTATACCATGTAGAATTGACGCACACCATGTAAACGATATTCATTGTATTTTGTTGTCAAAATAACATAGTTCCTTTGGAATTCTTCAGCTTTTAAGAACTGCCAGTTTCTCCAGTAGTAGGCGGAACTAATGTCCAAGGGCAATCTCATTGGCTGGCGCTCATCTATTATCGTCCCTGTTTTGATTTCAGCAAATCAGCTTGAGCGAATGCAGACAACATGATTAATATTCATGAACCCAGAAGCTCATTAATACCTAGTGTGTTTTATATTGTCATTAGTAGTAGAATTCGTAGTAGTTTTGTTATCTTATCAGTATTATTTGTATTTTCCCCTTTTTTCATAGAAACACTAAATTACAAACAATATCTTTAGCACCACCACCAGTCTTAAGTTCAGTCACCATGACAAATATGCATTCATACATGGTTATTCTAATTACTTAAGTTCTAATTACTAAAGTTTAATGCTAAATTATCATAATGCCATATATGCATATGCATATTATAATGATTTACTGACTGATGCTAAATGTACTTTCAGATATTTAAAAACTGTGCCATTCAGCTTTATATATATATATATATATATATATATAAAACAGTATATCTGATATTTAATATTAGTCTGGTGAGTAAACTAAAAATTGAATTCATTTCATTTAAATTTCATTCATTTAATATATTTATTATTGGGGGCATTCAAGTTATTTGACATATTGGAACATTTTCCCTGGTAATTAGTTACTTTTATAATGATGTTACTAATTCAGTTACTATTTGTGAGAAGTACTAGTAACTATAACTAATTCCTTTTTTTAAAGTAACATTCCCAACACTGTTCATATTCTGCCACCAGATAAGCTCCACCCACAAAAACATAATCAAGTTTACAAACACCGAATTGGTCTACAGGCCTTAAACGGTTAAATACACACACTTGCATGTGTCAAAATGCCCTTCTTTTCGAGTATTCTCGTAACAGTACAGTAATTTAGGTCTTAAATGAATGCAAACAGCTGGGAAAGAAAACTGTAACAGTATATTGGATCCAGGCAGCTCTTAAAGTGACAGCAGTCATTTATGCTAATCAAACAACAAATGAGAGAAAAATTCTCACTGCTCGACTAAATCACTTTTGTAACTTTAATAAGAAGAAATACTTAATTTACACAGTGAAGAATATGCCATGTTTTTATACATTTGATTACTTCATACAATTATACTTTGCTCTACTGTAGTTTTTTGTCCTTTTGCTGTATTTAGATTCTTATTTAATCACTAACTGTTTACTTGTGTAAAGTGAGCATGAGGTTGTTTGTTTGTTTTTCTTTATTTAGGCTAGCATTAGTTTGTGATATTGATGTCACGTATCGTGTGAGGAAGGGGCGAACGAAGACGAAGGTCAAAGATAAAGTCTTTATTATATTCCACAGGTAAATCCAAAACAGGTAAATCCACAGCAGGAGGGTAAAACCATGCATACATTTACAAGACCGGACAACAAACACTGAACCAAATGCAACTTATAAAGACAGGTGATTACGATGAACATAATTAAGGCACAGGTGACACAAGGTTAACTAACGATGATTAAATGAGGACAGGAAACAGGAACAACCAAATATGGGCACAAGAGGGAGAAACCAACATAAACAGTCCACAGGGGTGTGACAAATGACACCGGTGAGAAGAATTACAAAATTTCTATGGTATCAAAAACCTTGACATAAAGACCTTATTTAAAGAAAAAATAACTATATTGTGATGTATATTGTTACTGTGAAATAAATTTACTTACAAAAGAATGAACAACATTCCCAGCCTTGAATGCAAAGCAACTAGCGTTTACAGTAGGGCTACAATCGCAATCACGTCTGCCAAATAAAACTTGACGGTTATTACAATCAAAGTATCTGGGTTACAAATGAGTGGTTTCTCAGTGGGTCACAACTGTCAGTTATACTACGCCTTAACCCCATTTCACTTGCAGGGTTTCCCCAGCGGCCAATCTAGCACTTGAACCGAAAGTCCAGGCCACGTTCTACAACCTAAACGTACTGTGATCCCAGGTCCTCAACGGTTTACTTCCACATGGACACATCTTTGTAGAGGCTCCTTTGTGTGCTCCACAGTCTTCATTACTCTAGAGTCACATGGCTGCTGTTTCCATGGCAACAGCTGCCATGGTGACGCATACATTCAGACCATTAGAGGTTTGCGCCATTAACAAATGGCACTAATGCTTATATGCTAAAGGGCTTCATTAAAGAAGAGAAAGTTTTATGTTCCTTCAAATTCCATTTAAAGTTTTGTGCTTTTCATGCCTCACAGCTGTTGAGAAAGCATTTCGGTGTGCCGCTAAAAGATCTGACCAGCACAACGGAAAGAATGTGTGTTCAATGGAGGCTGATAATTAACAAACACAAAAAAACTGGACAAGGTCATTATAGCGCAAACAAAATGAAAGTCAAGCAGGAAGGAATCTTTAATTGACTGACTGATTAGTGAGAAAAATGTACAAAGCAATACAGCATTGTTATCAGACAAGCTTCATGCAGAACGCACACAGATTTATTAGACGTTATCAACAGAAGAGACTACAGAAGATTATTGTGTGCTATTCAATACGCATACACTGAGACATCCAACATTAGGCTCGAATACAAGTATGTAAGTATTATTATTGAATATTTCAAGTATTTAGATTTTCAAGTCATTTTTACTTGTGTCTTTAGTCAAAATGTAATTGGAGAAAATGTACCCGGGGGAACTGTTTCACAAGATGTGAAATACATACATTGCCATGTACTGATGTCTACTGAGTGGCGCTATAACTCTAATGCTCTGTGACGTTTTAAAATAATGTACCATCTGCACTACACCTAAACCTACCTAACAGTATAAACAAAAGTGAATGTGACGTAAAAACGCAATCGCAAGCATGCTGTTTTAGCTTGTTTTTTGATCTCTCACCTTTCAGTTCTTTCATTGTGAGTCATGTTTTTCATGGGCTTCGTACCCAAGAATTCTGCATCCTAAGTCAAATTCTGTGAGGACTAAGCTACCAACCAAGCTTGTTACATTTGGAAAGCAATACATTTGGAGCTATAATAATAACTGTGTATGAAAACGATTACAAGTGCTTGCTGTTTTACGCCTCTAGTGTGAAAAATTCCCAAAGGTACTTTTTCGTCATGAGATCAGGTAGCAGGTCAAGTAAATCAGCATTTTTGAATGAATGTAAGAAAGTAGTTGAATCTAAGTGTGCAACTTGTTTAGTTTTTAATTAGTCTTCTTATTAACGCTGTTATATTTTGGTCATTCAGACTGATTCATGAACGCAGAATGCGAACACAAGAGGCGGGATTTATTGCATGAGCCAATCACAGCTGAACATAACCAATCATATCCAATCATATCACAATGGAGGCATTGCCTCCTCTCACGTTACATTTCCCCTTTCATTCTCAATTACCCCCCACCAAACTCAGTGCATGCTTTACGTGCACGGTCTGTTAAAACTCTATGGGCTCAGGAGAGGTGAGAGAGACATGTACTCCCGCTTTAACTTTACCTGCTGGTGTCACAGTCAGATAAGGTTTCTTTAGAAAAACGAGTGATTTATACACTTTTAATGTTATATATTGTAATATTTGCATTGTTTTATTTCTTATACTTTTTTGTGCCTCTGAAGATACTGTTCAAATGTTTGGGGTCAGTGAGATGTTTTAATGTTTTTAAAAGAACCCTCTTATGACAAAATTGTACTCGTTTATTATATTTAAAAATGCTATTTATTTTAGCCATAAAAATTCAGCCATACTCCAGTCTTCAATGTCACATGATGCTTCAGAAATCATTCTAATATGCTGATTTGGTGCTCAAGAACCATTTATTATTATTTTATCTTGTATTCAGTATTCAGTATTCTCTATAATAACCAGAAAGTTCCAAAGACTTGGATTTTTTTAAGTAGAAATATTTTGTAATATTATAAATGTCTTTACTGTCATTTTTGACAGTTGGCATCCTCAATGAATGAAATTATTAATTCCTATTAAATTCTTTAAAAAAATCTTACTGGCCCCAAGCATTTGAGCAGTAGTGTACTCTAGATGATATTTGTACTGTAGATGGTAAGTTTGCTTGAGTAACAAGTGCACATTATGCAAGTAATAGCATCTGCATTTGTGTACTTGCCTATAGTATGTTTCTGGCCTCAGCATTGACTGGAGTGACGGCTCAGTTGGAGGTCTTGTGTAAGCGCCTTCCAAGTGAGGCTGAGCTACAGCAGCCAGATAAAACTGTCTGGAGCCCAGACTCTGACAGGCTTAGCTTCTGCCTCACCCTGCTCTTCTGCTAGCACAAACCAACACCCACATACTGCTCCATAAACCACCAGCATTCACTGCAAGAAAGGGGAACATGCTATATCTCACATTTGTTTACATGAAATTGACACTTCTATTCACAAGGGATGTGTTTAACTAAACAATTATATTGTTCTATTAAATGATGATCTGTTCTTTCTATTTATTAAAGAAAAAAAAAACTATCATGGTTTCCACAAAAATATTAAAGTATAATTCTGTCATTAATTACTCATCCTAATATCGTTCCAACACCATAAGGCCTTTATGTTTAATGAAAGCTTTCTGACACTGCATAGACAGCAACACAACTGACACGTTCAAGGCCCAGAAATGTAGTAAGGACATCGTTAAAAAAAGCCAATGTGACATCAGTTGTTCAACCGTAATTTTACGAAGCTATGAGAATACTTTTTGTGCTCAACAAATATATATATGTATAAATGACTTTATTAAACTATTTCTTCTCTTCCATGTCAGTCTTCGATGGTTTGGTATTTTTATAGTATGAGATACTTTGGTTTGCCAAATGAACTCAAAACAGATCATATAAATAAATAAAAATACTTTAATTAGGTGAACATTCATTTAAACTGTAAAATATTTTAATTACATTCCATAGACTGGAAATGGAACAAAGCATCGGTTATGATTCCTTTAAAAATGTTCTTTTACAGTTTTTCTTTTACAGACTTTTTTAAAAAGTCACATAACATTACATTTTCAAAGATTAGCATAAAAAATGTGACACATAAAAATTCATTTTCACCTCTTGTGTAAAAAGAATTTTTTTTTTTTCCTTACTTGCTTAATGCTTAAATGTCAACCACCCAAGTTTCTTGTCTAGGATGACAGTTATTTAATGTACTCAGAAGGTAACTCCTGAAGTCTCTCTAAAAATGTTTTCTGGAGCAGATCCTGGTCTGGGACACACACACACACACACACACACACATACACACACTGCATGACATAAGGCTTTGGCAGTGAAAGGGATCATTGAGGCTGCAGTTATGCAGGGCGGGAAGAGTCTGTTCATGGATTAGCTGTACGTCACCATCACAAGTTACGTAAATCCGTGCCATAAGCGTTACATGCTGCCTGTACATAACAGGCAGAAGCATCCAGAGCTCGATCACTTCAAAGAGCTTCACTCTGCCACTCCAAAGCCTACAGCAAAGTCAATAAACACCATCACCCAGAACAACCCAAGGGTCACTTACTGAAACTTCAGTGCCCAATATAAGTTTCTGACTCACCTAACTCTAATTATTTACCTGGAGTGACAGTGCAGTCACACATCTAACAGCATGAAGATGCCTGCTAGTCAATTTAAGGCATGTAACAAATTCAAAGGAAGCAGTGAAAAGTGGCACAATATATTTTATGAGATATAACAGCAACTCGACACTGGCTGAGCTCTCATATAAAAATATGAAAATGCCAATATTTCTAGAGAGGGAAATACTGTATCTGAAACAAAATAAGTGAATACCGTGGGCAGTTCTATTAATGAAAGTCAATACTGGGGCTGTCAAACTCAAAAAATAACAAAAAGCAGCATAAAAATAGAGCTGTGGCAATAAATCGATGCATTGCGATTCATTGATCGATTCCGAACGTTTCGCAATTCTCTCTGGAATCGATTGTAAGCTTATAAAATAGCTTTACACTAATGAAAGAAGCGACAATGTTCAATTTATATACAAATCTTCTTTTTAAACGAATCAGTTGATCCACAACACCTGAATGGTTAATTTATGTTTCTGACTGATTCAAATTCACCTAACTAAAGCTAATGCGAATAATAACGAAATAAAGCTATTGTATAGTATACACTGTAAAAAATAAAAAACACAATTTGTTGAGTCAGCTTAAAATAATTTATTACCCTGCTGCCTTAAAATTTTAAGTTCAGTGAGCTAAAATAAGTTTAGTCAACTTGAAATGTTAAGTTGTACTAAGTAACAACTTAGATATCTGTGTCTGCTAAACTTAACAGATGGGTAAGTAACCCAGTTGCCTTAAAATTTTAAGTTGATTCAACTTAAATATCTAAGTTGTCACTTAGTATAATTTAACATTTCAAGTTGAATAAACTTTTTTTGACTTGACTGAACTTAAAATTTTAAGGCAGCCAGGTTACAAATTATTTTAAGTTGACTCAACAAATTGTTTTTTACAGTGTAGAAACAATTTTATATACCATTTTATAGAACCATTTATGGTACTTTTTTGTCTTTTGGAGTATTTCAAAGCACCAGTTCACTATATTAAAAAAAGGAAGATATTCTTCAAAGGTTTGGGAAAACATGAACAATTATTTTTAAATGTCCCTTTCACTGTGAATTTATTAACCCTGCTGAAAAAGCCAGCTAAAACCAGTCTAAGCTGGTTAGCTGGTCTAAGCTGGAAGTAGCCGGTTTTAGCTGGTCTCACAGCCTGGCCAAATTGACTGATCACAAGCTATGTTTATGGAAGTTCAGGTTCAAGACTTTTCCCTGCTAAAAAACAGCTAAAACCAGCTTAAACTGGTTGGCTGGTTTTAGCTGGTCTCACAGCCTGGCCATGCTGGTTTTAGCTGGTTGGCCAAGCTGGTCTCCCAGCATGACCAGCTAAAAAAAAAACCTCTAAAACCAGCCTGTTGACCAGCTCGACGACCAGGCTAGACGACCAGCTAAAACCAGCCAACCAGCCTAAGCTGGTTTTAGCTGTTTTTTAGCAGGGAAAAGTCTTGAACCTGAACTTCCATAAACACAGCTTGTGATCAGTCAATTTTCATATTGATAAAACTATAAATGGTGCACTTTAAAACACATTCATGCCCACGTCACATCAGCCAAGCTCTGAATCGCTCACTACAGTTGCCCAACTCAATACATCATTGACCCGTGTGAAACATGTGCACGCTAAAACACTCCCAGACACACATTTATCTTTCAGGCAGATGAGCTTACAGAGAACATCTGCCTGTATGACAATAACACATTCATCATGCCCAAACTGAAACTGATATCCAATGCTGCAAAGAAATGTTCTCCTTCAGAGGTCAGACACATAAAATGATTATAAACTGGGTGTGAAAGACCTTCATTACTAATGCTGCCCTCCAGCCCTGGGGAAATTATAGGGATATGGATCAGATGGGGTGATGGCTCTCCTGCTGATAACCGGCTTTCTCTTCATCAGCTGCCTACAGTGCAGGTTCAAGGTATAGAGAAAGATGCCGGTCCTTTGTTCTGCCCCATGCTTGTTGGGGGAGGGTTACGGAGAAAGAAGAACCCATGGACGGCTCAGAGTCAAACAGTGGCAGACAGATTAGACCACTAGACAGCTTAGTGCAATCCAAAATGACAACATCTAACTTGAGACACTCCCAGCAAAGCAGACATGTTTCCATCCAGCACACAAGCTTAGTTCACATTTTGTAAATAAATAAACAAATACATTAAATATAATGCATATAATAATTATTATTAATGTAAATCATAAATAATAATAATATATTATAAATTATGTTTTATTTTATTCTCTTCAGATAATAAAGAATAAATAAAAAAATTAACATAATAAATATAATTTAGATGTTTTTAAGATTAACTGTTAATTTCTTACATCTTAGTTAAGCAATTTGAGTTAATATGTTGTACATGCTGAATGATAGTTAAAAAAAATATTATTATTATTATTATAGGCTTTTATTAATATCAATAATATATTCTGTCCAAACAATAATGTAGAAATAAAATAATTAAGAAATAAATATAATAAATATAATTTACATTTTAAATCTAACTGTTAATTTCTTATTTGTTTTTTAATAAGAAATTATATTTTAAAAAATGTAAACAATTTGAGGTAATATACTGAATAGCTGTTAAACAATATAAGAAGAAGAAGAAGAATTATATGATGATGATGATGATGATGATGATGATGATTTTATTAATCTAAATAATATATTCTGCCCAAATAATAATGTAGAGGTAAATAAATAAATATAATAATTAAAATGCATTGAATTATAACTGTCAATTATATAATTCTATTAGTCAAACAATTTGTTGCTGGATGATTTAAATAATAATAATAATAATAATAACAGGGTTTTATTAATATTAATAATATATTATGTCCAAATAATAATGTAGCATTAAATAAATTTAAAAAATAAATATAATTTAAATGCTTTTAAATCTAACTCTTAATTTCTTATTAGTTTTTATAAGAAATTATTAAAAAATCAATAATCAGTAAATACCAATAATATATTCTGTCCGAAAAATAATGTATAAATAAAGAAATAAAAAATATAATAATTTAAATGCATTGAATTATAACTGTTAATTATATGTTATTTCAATAAGTCAAGCAATTTCAGATGATATACAATAGATGCTGAATGGTTGTTAAAATAATAATAATAATAATAATAATAATAATAACCTGTGTTTTATTAATACAAATAATATATTCTATACAGATAATCATTTATAAATAAATCACTTATAATTAATATAAATTAATATCATTTCAATTCATTTAAATGTATCTAATTATATATATTTTTATGAGTCAAACAATTTGAGTTAATATAATATAGGTGCTAAATAATGTAAATAAATAATTACATTGTTAAAATAATGTGTATTTTTGTTGTTTTCTGAATGCGTACATAGCTCACATTTTTTTTACACATTTTGACATCTATTCCTGTGCAATTTAATTCCTTATAATGGAAAAAAATGGCAAACGTGTAGACCGAGGCAACACTCATTCTACATTTGTGGAATGTGCATTATCTAGTGTTAGATGCTTGCTGTAATTGGGTGTAGAGGTGACCTGCTTTTAGGGAGTCCACAGGGAGAACAGTGAGATCATTGTTTTGGGGTCCACAGCACTGCAGCTCATTTTCCACGAACAGTTCTCCAGTGAGAGCCCATGCCCATGCTCATTTACACAAGCCGAATGAACTTCCTGCTCTCGCACACACTGACTTTACCTGCTCAAAATTCATGTAAATTCATGTGGTACCAAAGGTCAAACCTGTCAAAGACACAATGCCTTTGTTAAACCTGAGAATGCCATGTACTATACAAAATGGCAAAGAACATTTAACACATTTCCCTGACTTCAAACAGTATAGTAAGAAAAGCAGAGATTTTGTTCTTATTAGCAGCAAGCAATCAAGGCAAATTAACCAAAATCCCCATGATTCCGCTAACTTCAAGCAGTGCTAATACAAGTTAAAAACCACATGCCAGATCCTGCTGCCAGGGCAAAGCCAATACTACAAAATTACAAGTATAGTGACTCAGATTCTTCTAAGTCTCCCTGAGGACTCATCATGTCAAGACCTGAGCATTACATCTCTGCCTGACTCAGGGAATGTTCTAGACCCTACAGCCTCATTGATCCAGCGAGCATGATGTGCTGGGATTAGTGCCCCGCTACCATTTCATTAGCAATGCACTATGCATATACCTGCATCTTCAGAGCATTCACGGCCAATGGAAATCAATGATCACAACATCATACTATGCAAATCTAATCAGGCTGGGTATATGACTCAATCTCTTTTCTGAATAACACAGCTAGTGCTTTTTTACATATTCCGCTTATACGGTTTGTAATGGAGTAGTGCTCCAATATCCGTGTTCATAACAGGTAAAACCAGGGCACAACAACCACTTCACTATGACAGGCTGTCATACAAAGGTGCTCTTTGAGTCCGGATAAGCAGAAAATGGCCAGACAAGGACAAAGACCATTCTCTTTAAAATGTTAATGTAATCATAACACTGACTGAAGTGGAGGCAAAGCAATTGTTTGAACAAAGGTTGTAATAATGTAATTGGGATCTCTTTGTTTGCACAATACACGACTTGTTTTGTATGCTCAGTGTTCCCCCTATAAACCCAAAAGTGCAGCTCAAGGACAACTTCATCAATGCGAAACGTGTTTCTTTAACTCTCACTGGATATCATTTTGCCGTACTTTTAGATTTTAAATCAAACAATCAATAAAAAAATCAATAGTCTGGGTAAAAAGTGACTTACTGTACACTACCAGATTTTTAATGTTTTTTTTAAAGAAGTCTCTTTTGCTCACAAAGGCTGCATTTATTTGATCCAACGAACAGCAAAAACAGTAAAATTGTGAAATATTTTTACTATTTAAAATAACTTTTCTATTTAAATATATTTTAAAATGTAATTTAGTCCTGTGATTTCAAAGCGGAAAGCTGTCACGTGATCCTTCAAAAATCATTATAATATTCTGATTTGCTGCTCAAAAACATTAATCATTATTATTATGATGAAAACAGCTGAGTAATTTTTTTGTTTGTTTCTTTAAAGAATAGAAAGTTCAGAAGAACAGCATTTATCTGAAATAGAAATCTTTTGTAACATTATAAACATCTTAAGCTTTTGAATGGTTTTATTTCAGATAAATACTAATTTTTGGCTCTTTCTATTTGTCATAAAATCCTTAAAAAATGTACTAAACTGTTTCAAATATTGATGATAATAATAAAAATATTAATAAATGTTTCTTGAACAGCAAATGAGCTTTTAATTATGTTGAAAATTTAGTTTTGATCACAAGAATAAATTACATTTTAATATATATTTAAATAGAAAATAGTCATTGTAAATAGCAAAAATATTTCTAAATTGTACTGTTTTTGCTGTACTTTGAATCTAATAAATGCAGGCTTGGTGAGCAGAAGAGACTTCTTTAAAAAAAACATTAAAAATCTTACTGTTCAAAAACTTTTTAACAGTAGTGTATATTCTTCTACAATGGCATCCATACAAATTACATGGAACACAAACAAAAACCATTAGGTTAATCAAATTTCAGAAACTTTTATCCAAAAACGACTTTTACTGCATTAAATCAAACCCATGACCTTGCCAATGCTAGTGCCATGATCTACAGTTTGAGCTACAGGAAGGCTAATTATTTTTAATTATTATTAATAAGAATAATCCATTATTACTTTTAATATTTATTCATGATCAATAATAATTATTATTAATTGTTAGTATTTTAATTGATTAATTTTCTTGTTTTTACAGATTTTATAGGCAAAATAAAGACCTCTAAAACCTGCTGAGTGATAGTTGACTCAAAACTGATGTCATCAATTGTAATCGTAATTTACAAAACTTATGTCATCCCAAACATGCATCACTTTCATTCTTCTGCAGAACACCAACACATTACTTGAAAAACATTTTAAACATTAGGACCCTTTAGAAAACCTGAAAATTACCTACATTATGCAAACCAACAAGTGTCCCTGCGAAGAAATTTCATACTAAACATACTAAATAGCATCTTAAAGGGATAGCTCACCCAAAAATGACAATTCTGTCCTTAATTACTCTCTCTCATGTCGTACCAAACCCATAAGACATAAGAATTCGTTCTTCGTTCAACACAAATTAAAATATTTTTGATGAAATCCTAGAGCTTTCTGGACCTAAATAGGCAGCAATGCAAATTAACTGTTCCCAGAACCAGAAAAACCAGCATAAGACCCAAATAAAATAGTCCATGTGGCATCAGTGGTTCAACCGTGGTTTAGTTGTTGAATGAAGTCGTTATTTTAGTTTTCTTTGCGCACAAAAAGTACTCTCGTAGCTTCGTAAAATTTTGGTTGAAACACTGATGTCACATGGACTATTTTAACAGTGTTCTTACTACATTTGTGTTTCTGGGAACATGTCAGTTACATTGCTGTCTGAGTCAGCTGTTGGATTTCATCAAAAATATCTTAATTTGTGTTCTGACGACGAAAAAGGTCTTACGGGTTTGGAACGACATAAGGGTGAGTAATTAATGACAAAACTGTCATTTTTAGGTGAACTATCCCTTTAATGAAATCCTAAAATGCAAAAAGGTTTGTGTGAGGGTTATGTTTAATTGTATGAACAGAAAAGTGATAGAAGTCAATGGAAAATCCTCACTAGGATACGTGTGTGTGTGTGTGTGTGTGTGAATGCAGGGGTCCAACTTTTTGTCTTCTTTTGAACATCTGTTGTATTTAATGAAGAGGGCAGTCTACTAACAGATGGTCAAAGCGTCTGACCAACGGTGTGGCGTTTAGACACGCTAACACTTGGATGCCATTGGACTTTATAGGATATATGGCTCACACATATAGGGACACAAAGACTGCGCAGATATCAGTCATCCAGTGCAGGGCGCTGCATTAAACCTCACAGCTCTTTTTTCATGAATAAGCGTGAGCCGGCAGACTGCCAATGCAGGAATGCATCATGCCTTATCAGAAAAAGCATCATCATCACTGATAGAGTATTTTATATAGTCTCAAGGCGATGGTGAAGAAAGCATAAACCAATTCTTATCTTTTTCAGCATAGCCTTTGATGGCAGGTGTATAAAGATGGGAGAAAAATGCACTTATCAAAGGCAACCACAACCAGCTTCGTATATCTTCATTTCAGCAGAGACAATAGGATATCAAAATCAGTACTGGTAAAAACAGGATATTTAGGTGCAGAATAAGTCAGCAGTGCTTAATACTGGGTAGCTGTTGTTTCAGCACCATCTCTGCTGGACTGCAAAATCTCTTCTGCGACAAAACCAAATCATGAGCAGGTCCCCTCCTTTTCATGTACAGATCAGATTCGTTTTATTAATAAAACACTCCCTTAAAGAAAAAGACCCAGATCGATAGATTTCAGCACAAAGAAGCATTTTTAAACAGATGAAAGTGAAGAATTTAAGCACTTCTTTAAGAATGAAATGAACTTGGCTCAAATTCCCAAAAGTTAAGCATTGTATCTGAGGGAAATAAGGACTGCTGTGTGTTCTAGCAAGGTGTAGCACAGTCTCTATCAGCACCATTGCAGTGAATGGAACAATGCGTCCTTTCTCAAGCAATAAGGATTATCTGTCCCATTAACATCTTCAAAAGCGCGGATTAGAGGAATTGAAATAGCAGCGTGTCAGGGAACTTCAGAGAATATGCAAATGCACCTATACAAATTCTGCTGACCGTTTAAACTCGATATTATGGCTTTCTGTAAATAATGAAATATAGCGGTTTACCTGTTCGGCGTGTTGCGTCCGCTGCAGGCTTCCTCTCGGAGCGCAGTGAACGCCGGTGGTGAAGAGCCGCCCACGCTAGATCCCGCCTACTGCCGCGTAACCCCGCCCACTACTGAATAATTACCGTAAATCACAGTGTGGACGTTCCCACGTAACTGCTGCAGTGTGTTGCTGTACATACAGACATCCAGACAAGAAAGACATACAATGTATCGAGGCAAAATAACAATGCTAAAATAGGTATTATTAGTAATATTGCAACATTACTAATGCAACATGTAAGCAGCACAACTGTTTTAAATTTTATTTTAACAGATATTCAAAGAAGCTGTACAAAACAGCAGTTTTGCTGCTTGATATTGCAAATTGGTGTGTCTTCTCATGTTATTTTAATGTGTTATCTTAATTATGAACACACTGGTTTGTAGTGCAAACAGCTTTACCGCGGCCATTTGTAAATTTTATGGGTGTGGCTTCCGGTCTCATTAGCGTCGGTCTATTTTTAGCTGTAACAAAACAGCTGGTGTTGCTGTTTAAAATTGCAAATTGGTGGGTTACCATATTATTTTATTGTATTATCTTAATTATGATCATATTAGTTTGTAGAGCAAACAGTTTTACTGTTTACTGCACGCTGTTATTCTTCTCATTATTTCCCTATAGCAGATAATGAACTGGAAGTCTCACCCATAGGCTTACTTCTGCACTTCTGCACTGAGGTACTCGAATGTAAACAACAGCATTAACTGCTCGGTTAATGTACTACTGAATATGTTGTTTTGTTCATTTATGCTGTCTAAACCAAGGGAAAAAACATATGGATATGGCTAAATCATATAAATGACTAAAGGGAAAGGGTGCAATATTTTGACAAACTAAAGTTAATAGGTGGTAAAGATACATACAAGCAGTATTAATTAAGATATTAGCCTAATATTTCACCTACCTGACTGGAAATGATAAGAACAAAGACGAATGTTGTCAGGATTCTTGCCCTGGAAATCCTGCTTCAGTTTGGCCAACCAAACGCCTTTTGTTCCTCAGTTTTTGCACTCTTTTCCTTGATTTGTTATAACTTTTGGCAGTACATAGTACTTCAAATGTTTTTCCCGGTCTGAACAAATTAGTACAGCCCAAAACATGACAGTAATTGACCATTTTCAGCAGCAATAATCAGCAAAATATGCAAGTTTGTTCTGTTTAGAGGCATTGTTTACATTCAGTGCCGCCAATATGGCCGATTGATGTTGCGTCGTGAAAAACACTCTGTAGCGGCTAACGAACCGGAAGTCCCGCCCATATGCTTATTTGAAGAATAAGGTGGAAATAACTTTTAAATGGTAGTGTATATTTATGTAGTGTATAAAACAGGCCTACATAAAAATATAACAATTTCAATTTTTTTGGCATGGTGAATTATCCCTTTAAGTACTAAATGTGTCACCTTAAATTGGACATAAAGCCAAACCCTTAGGTTTAGGAGCATGTAACACACCCTCACTTAGGCTAACTACATGTCTCAAATGTTAGGCAACACAATCTCAAACTCAACGTAACCACATTCATCTCTGGGCGGAAATTAGAGACCTATAAATAATGAATGAACCTCGAGAGACCTGTTAAAACGACTGACATGTTTACACCGATGTACATTTTAGTTGATAGTCACAATGGGTTTTCTTTTCCAGCTCAGTAAACAAACGCCGCCCTTCAAGCCTCGGAAGCTTGCCTGCATTACAAAGCTAAATTAAAAAGATACTGTTTGAGTCATGTTGTCATAGAGACAAAAATATAGTGGCGGCAAAGTGAGAGAGACACTCAAAGAAATGAGACGCTCTTCCGTCCTCTCCACTTCCTTAAATCAGAAGAGCTGAATGAAGGCCCTGTGCACATCAAGAGCCCTTATCACTATGGAGACAGCTAGCCCTGCATCCAAGCAGGCAGACGGGGTGAGACTTGAGCGTGCATTAGAATTTGATTGAGGCGAGTTATTGTATCATGTCTGTCATCTCTGTCTCTCACAACAGTCGGGGCTCCGGTTTAATCAGCTGACATGTACAGAGAGCTGATTTTGACACATCAGTGTGCAGACAGAAAACTCTCAAGAGAATGAACCTTTCAATCACTACTATTGTCCACCAAAAGTGAGTAAAATGTAGGGGCAAAATTGTTTATCTGTTATCAAATGTTTTATATTTGTATATTTTCGATAGACCAACAGTCACATCATATTGATTCTACAAATGTTGTGGATTAAATATACATCTACAAATGTTAGATTTGATAATATTCATTTTGAATTATCTTTTATATTTAGCTTTTCATTTTTATTCAGTTTATTTATTTTCATTCAGTTTTAGCTTTTTTTTACTTAACTACATTAGTTAATGTAATCTAACGATGAAAATACTTCTTAAGCATGTATTAATCTCAGTTCATATTAATTGCAAGATTTAATAATACATTCAAAATTCAAAGTTTTATCTGTTAATATTAATTGGACCTGAGCTAATAAGATTTATAAGTACTGTAACAAATGTTTTGCTCATTGTTAGTTAATATTAGTTAATGCATTAATTAACGTTAACTAATTTTAATATTAACCTTATTTTAAAGTGTTACCAGCATATTTTAGTACTTCAACTTTTTTCAGTTTGTTGCCAAAGGAACCTTTTTTTTAATTTATAAATTTTGTATAAGTTTTATAAGTTATACACATTGTTTTTATTTTTATTTATAATCTACTTATTCTGTTTTTTTTGTTTGAATTGTAAATATATATTTTTTTGTTTTGCTTTTAACACAGTTCTGTTTAGTTGTAATTTATTTTTCTTGTAGATTTAATAATTTTGTACTTTTTTGAGTTTTTTATTATTATTTATAATTTTTCTGATTTTTTAAATTTTATTTTGTATTTTGTTTATCAGCATTATTTTTAATAGGTTTTTGTTTGTTTTTTTAACGGGGCTGTGTATATATATTTTCAGTTTTCATTTGAATTTTTATGATTTTTCTTCAGGTATTTAAGTTTTTAATAGTTCTATTTAGCTTTAATTTATTTTTACTTTACTTAATTTTGTACTTTTAACTTTTTTCAGTTAATTACCAAGGTAACATTACTAATTTCTAATTTTTTCAATGTTTTTAATATATATATATATATATATTTAACAACAGTGGTAGGGGCTGTAAATATATATTTTCAGTTTTCATTTGAATTTTTATGATTTTTTTAATTATGTTTTTCTTTTAAAATGGTTCCATTTAGCTTTAATTTATTTTTATTTTAGTTTTAGTAATTTTGTACTTTAACTTTTTTTCAGCTAGTTGCCAAGGCAACATTTATAATTTCTATTTTATTTTTCTTAAATGCCAAAAATCATTAGGATATTAAATAAAGATCATGCTCCAATAAGATATTCCATTAAAATTTCCTACAGCAAATATATCAAAACATATTTTTTGATTAGCAAAATGCATTGCTAAGAACTTCATATATATATATATATATATATATATATATATATATATATAAAATTTTTTTTTTTTTTTTGAACCCTCAGATGCCAGATTTCCAAATAGTTGCATCTTGGCCAAATCTTATCCAATCCTGACAAAACATCAGTGGAAATCTTATTTATTCATTTTCAGGTGATGTATAAATCTCAATTTCAAAAAATTGTTTTTGTGGTTCAGGGTCACATATGTACATATACATTCATCACACAAAGTGAAAAGCCTGCTTCAGTGCATTATCAGCGCACTGCACCAAAATCCCTTTAAAACTCCCCCTGCTGGCAGAAGTAAATCACTGTGCTTCTCACTGGAGCTATAAATAATGATCTCCATTCTCAGAGTTCCCAACAAAAGAGAATGGGAGAGAAAGAGAGGCCTATGGAGCTCTCAGAACAGTGTAGATCAATACAGTAGCTATGCGTCACACACGCCGGCTTTATTCACTTACTCTGCAGCAAAACACAGAGTCCTGACAGCACTAGCGAGAGAGAGATTTCGGATAATGTTCCAAAACCTGAAGAACCGTCTACCAGCATTTTAAGGCATCATATAGGCTGTTCCAAAATATCTTGTTTTTGTCAAAATCTAAGGCATATGTATCTAACGTGGCATTGGGAATCCCAAAATGTACAGCAGCGAGCATAGTAAAAAATGCATAGGATGCATTATAAAAAGGCAGCTCAAAAAGACTATAAGCTAATGTTATGAAGAGTGTACAGACTTTTAAAAAGTGCAGTACCAGGGTGAAAGTCATTGAGCTAGAAGAATGAAAGCAAGTGAGATAATATCTGTCCTATCTCATGGACAGCAGTAACCTTGACCCCTACTTATAGCCAATTAGCCTTTCCCCAGTGAGTGTGCGCTGCTTGTGAGATGGCCTAATCAGCTTACTGCTGAAAGAGATCAAAGGCTACACACACACACACACAAGCACTGTGCAAATACACTCTCAGGATCAATGCAATAGGATTTTGAGCTGTCAAAGCTTGACATACGGACTGGGAAGAATCATCAAGTACTTTACAGTGTTTACAAGTGGTTTCCTGTTTTGTCCACTAACAGGCTGTTTCTTGCGAATGCAATTTTCAAAAGCAGATGTGGCGCATTAGTGCCTCTCTGTGGTGGATACAAGCATTGCGTGCATGTATTTATGCCTGTTAAAGGAGTAGTTCACTTCCAGAACAAAAATTTACAGATAATTTACTCACCCTCTTGTCATCCAAAATGTTCATTTCTTTCTTTCTTCAGTCGTAAAGAAATAGTTCTTTGAGGAAAACATTTCAGGATTTCTCTCCATATAATCGGTATCTATGCTGCCCCTGAGTTTGAACTTCCAAAATGCAGTTTAAATGCAGCTTCACATGGCTCTAAACGATCCCAGTCGAGAAAGACGGGTCTTGTCTAGCGAAACGATTTTATTTTCTAAAAAAAAAAAAAAGTACAATTTCTGTACTTTTTTAACCGCAAACGCTCGTCTTGGTCTAGCTCTGCAAATACATACCCTAACTGTTATAAACGAATACACACGACAGTTCATGTGTATTCGTTTATAACAGTTAGGGTATGTCGAAAAACTTCCATCTCATTTCCTCCTCAAACTTCAAAATCGTCCTGCATCGCTGCAGAAGTACCAACCCAGTGTTTACAAAGTGAACATGCAGAGAAAATCAAATGCTGTTCGCAAAAAAAAGGGAAAACAGTGATGTAGGGCGATTTTGAAGTTGGATAAGAAAATGAGATTTTTTCGACATACCCTAACTGTCATTAAAAGGAATACACACGCAGAGCTAGACCAAGACGAGCCTTTGCGGATAAAAAGTATAAAAATTATATATATTTTTTTGAAAATAACCAATCGTTTTGCTAGATAAGACCCTTCTTCCTTGGCTGGGATCATTTAGAGCCTATTGAAGCTTCATTTAAACAGAATTTTGAAAGTTCAAACTTAGGGACACCACAGAAGTCCATTATATGGAGAAATCCTGAAATGATTTAAAAAAAAAAAAAAAACATAATTTCTTTACAACTGAAGAAAGACATGAACATCTTGGATGACAAGGGGGTGAGTAAATTATCTGTAAATTTTTGTTCTGGAAGTGAACTACTCTTTTAAAGGAGCAATCTGGGTTCAGTATGAATGAACAAATTTTGAATATACAGAATATAATAAAAATGTTATTTTCTCTCCATTGACATTGGGTTGTAGTTAATCTGAAATAACAAGGACTCCATTACATTCACACAATGTGATAAAGGAAGCCTGTTAACTTCTAAGTGTGGTAGTCTGAATCACTTTAATGCAGTATGAGGTAAACTTACATACATTTACCAACACTTTTCCCACAGTACTGGATAAATTCTAGTAAAAGATGAGATTTATAGGAAAAATCATAAATCATTTGTCCTATTTTTTTTTTTTTTCAAAAATGTGAACACAGACCAATACATTGTACTAATATTACAATAAATAACAAAATAGGCTGCATAAATACTGTAATGCCTTACAGTTGATACTGTTAAGGGTCTGGCTTAAGATATTTAATTAATTACACTGTAAACAAATCTTTCAGAAAAAAAAAAACTATGGAGACATATGGAAACTAAGGAAACAATGTGAAAAATATCTGTCAAAACTCTTTAAATACTAAAAGAGTGTTTTATCCAAAAGAGTAGAACCAGGATGGCTGAGATTCTGCCTTATTACAATGTCATTTCCTGGTCCACCTCTGATGTTGTGCTTTGGTGCTCTGGAAGTCTGTAAACAGTACAGAATAATCAGTCAAAACAAATGACCAACAAAAAAGCATTTATTTTTCTCCACTGTATTTAACACTTGGTTCCAATTTCTCTCTCAAACTTTAACTGTAGTAAGTGCATTTTAATTAACTATAAAGAAGTACAAAACTGACTCTGTGTCTAAACGTGGTTCCAATCTGAAATGATTTACACTAACGTTTAAAGGTAATGTTTTTAAAAGAAGGCTCTTACTCTCACGTATTTAAAATAACTTTTCTATTTGAATATATGTGATCCTGGACCACAAAACCAGTCATAAGTTGCACGGGTATATTTGTAGCAATAGCCAACAATACATTGTATGGGTCAAAATTATTGATTTTTTATCCAAAAATTATTAGGATATTTAGTAAAGATCATGTTCCATGAAGATATTTTGTAAATTTCCAACTGTAAATATATAAAAACTTAACATTTGTTTGGTAATATGCATTGCTAAGAACTTCATCTGGACAACTTTTAAGGTGATTTTCTCAGTATTTTGATTTTTTTTTTTTTTTTTTGCACCCTCAGATTCCAGATTTTCAACAAACCATACATCAAAACCATACATCAATGGTAGGCTTATTTATTCAGCTTTCAGATAATGTCTAAATCTTATTTTTAGAAAATTGACACTTATGACTGACTTTATGCTGATTTGGTGCTCAAGAATAATTTCTTATTATTCTCAATGTTGTGCTGCTTAACATTTTTGTTTAAACAGTTACTTTTTTCAGGATTCATGAATTAAAAAGGTAATTAATCAGTATATATATTCATCAATTTAAATGAATACATCCTTGCTGAATAAAATCATTAATTTATTTCTAAAAAAAAATCAGCTCGCACTGAGCAGTCACTATAATGTGTGCATGTTATTCCTAGTTCTGACACTTTATAGAGGGCGTTATCTAGCTTTATTAAAATTTATTAGGAATATCCAGATGAATCAAACTCCATCAAAATAAGGATAGTGAAGCAATATGGCACTGATTTGAAACGCTTGATTAAGAAGCAAATTCTGTTAGACATGCACGTCTTACTTTGAGCTGTTCTCGCGTCTCAATCTTGGATCCTTTCCTCCTAAAAGATAAGATCTAAGATGCAAGGAAAGGAAATAAGGATGCAGAATTAAATAAAACTCTTATGTACATCACACCTCAAAGCTTCCTCATCTTCACCAGTCAGGGGGAATATACGTCTTCTCCATGGTTGCAGTGGCTACATAAAAGAGAAACAAATTCATACAAGTTTAATAGAAAGACAGATTTCATTTAATTTTTCACTACTGAGAAGGTTTTACCTCTTGTTCATCCACACTGGATTCTGATGGATCTTCAGAAGGACTGAAGGTCCAGGTGAAGGGAACAGGAGAATGTACAAGTGGGCGACAGTGAGCAAGATGGTCTCTCACAGATACTGAAGAGCAACTTTTCCTGGATGGCCTGTGGGGAAAAAAAATGTAATAGATGTAATATGTACTGGAGAACATATGTGCCATAAAATAGCTTCACAATAAATCAAAATACACACAGACCTGATGCTGTGTCTTCTATCCTGATCCCAGTAGGATCCCAGTAGTTTCTCTCTATGCTCATAACTCTTGTGCCTCTGAAAGAAATCTTCATCTGACTTGAGAGAGATAAAGGTCATCACTCAACAGTTGCCCATCACCATGACGTTTCTCACCATTTTTATGGCCTACAATGAGTTTATAACTATAAGAAAGTAATAAACCAACCATCCTTTCCTCCTGCTCATCCTCGTCTCTTTTCAATAAAGGCAAAGTATTCACCTTTCGCCAACTGATGAGATTAAAGACAATGGAATACAGGAAAGGGGGGGAATGAAATTCAAACCTGAATTTTCCACATCTTTATGTGACAGCCAAGTTTCTGAAAGTGACTCACTGACAATCTATCAAGCATTACATGGGTAGATGGTAGGAGCAAAAGCTTACATCACAGTATTGATATATATCATTATATAATTATTTTTCTATGGGAATTCAATACAAAAACGGTTTGAATATACAGCTGCTTAGTAACAAATGAAACAGCTGTTCACAAATTAAATGTATTTTATTATTTTTGAACTAAAAAAAAACAAAAGATTTTACAAATTAATGATGAATCTAATTACATAAAGGGAATTAAAAAGAAAACACAAAAAAAAACTCAGATTCACTTCCAGTCAAAAGTTTTTGAACAGTAAGATTTTTAATGTTTTTTTAAAGAAGTCTCTTCTGCTCACCAAGCCTGCATTTATTTGATCCAAAGTACAACAAAAAGAGTAAAATATTGATATATTTTTACTATTTAAAGTAACTGTAAATGTAAATAAATGTACAAAAAAACATTTATTACTATTATGTTGGAAACAGGTTTCTTTTATAATAGAAAGTTCAGATGAACAGCATTTATCTGAAACAGAAATCTTCTGTAACATTATAAACATCTTCATCATCACTTTTGATCAATTTAAAGCATCCTTGCTAAATAAAAGTATTAATTTCTATAACTTCTTTCACAAAAAAACAAACACACAAAAAATATACTGACTCCAAGCTTTTGAATAGTGTATAATGTTACAAAAGCTTTTTTATTTCAGATAAATGCTGATCTTTGGACCTGACTATTCATCAGAGAACCTTGAAAAAAAAATTTACTTAACTGTTTTAAATATTGATAATAATAAAAGTAATAGTTGTTTTGACTAGCAGTGTACAGCCATTTTTAAAAAAGAAATTAATACTTTTATATAGCAATGATGCACTGAATTGTTAAAAAGTGACAGTAAAGACATTTATAATGTACAAAAGATTTCTATTTCAAATAAATGCTATTCTTTTGAACTTTCTATTCATCAAAGAATCCTGAAAAAAGTATGTTAAAAAGTGAGTTTTGCCCCAAATCATCATATTACATTGAAAACAATCATTTTAAATTGTAATAATATTAACAATAATACTGTATTTTTGGCCAAATAAATGTAGCCTCTGTAAGCATAGGAGACATCTTTCTAATACATTTAAAAAAATCTTACCAACCCCAAACTTTTTTTTCTACAAAGAAAGACAAGGGAAAGGAAGAAGAAATGAAGACAACTAATTTGAAGGCAGTATAGACAAATTATGGTAAAAAAGTAACCTACATAAGGGTATATATCTACATAATCTATATAAATGGTTCGTTCTATATAAGGGTTTATCATGATTTATGACAAAGAAGAATCAATTTTCCTATTTAAGTACTGACCCCAAATTTTTGAACAGTAGCATAACAGTAGATCTACCGCAGTATAAACAGTTACTGATGTCTCTGTGATGTCATTTCTGAATGAGAAAACAATCAATACCTGGGTGTCAAAATGTCCTTATACAGAAGTCTTTCCACTTTCACTGATGCGAACAGAGACATAGGAACGACAATGTCATCAGTGCTGAAAATACTCTCACAGTTTCTCCTGCGCGATGAAAACTACAAAAAAGAACAGTATATGATTATTTTTTTATCAAAATATTAACCTCCAACCAAACAAACATTCACTTCAAGGTACTATACCACAGAACCAGCCAATTTACATTTATAAATCATCTGAAAGCTGAATAAATAAGCTTTTCATTGATGTATGGTTAGGACAGGACAATATTTGGCCGAGATACAACTATTTGAAAATCTGGAATAAATCAAAATATTGAGAAAATCTCATTTAATGTTGTCAAAATGAAGTTCTCAGCAATGCATATTACTAATCAAAAATTAAGTTTTGATATATTTATGGTAAAAAAATTTTACATTTTAATTTTTAAACTTTAAATATCTTAATGGAACATGATCTTTACTTAATAATTTTTGGCATAAAATAAAAATAGATATAGATATTGTATTTTTACAAATACAATATATTGTTGGCTACTGCTACATATACACCAATGCAACTTATAACTGGTATTATGGTTCACATTTAGCTATGTATGCATTAGATCAAATTGAAATATTCAGTATTTATCATGAGGTCTGTTCAAAGGGCAGACCTGTGAGTTTCTCTGTTGTGTAGGTGTACAGTAAGAGATGGTCACATCCTCTGAAGATTCCTCTACATGACTGTCATCACTCTGGAAGACCAGATCAGACTTGGGTGTAATACTGGAGATGTCTAGAACAAAGCAGTATTAGTACCTTAAACAGTCTTTGGACAAAAAGAGGAATTAAACACATGTACCCATTGTTCTTTCAGAGCAGCGCCGCCTCCTCTTGCCCTCCCTGTAATCTTGACTGTGGTGGTCTCGGGTACGTGCCCATCGTATAGGAGTGCTCTCCCTTCTGTGTCTTTTCAAACGCCTCTCGTTTTTCAGCTGATGATTGCAATCTGTAATCATTAATTGTAGAACATACAGACATATTCCTACTTATTAAAACAAGTACTGTATATTCCTAGAAACAAAAAGCATATCTATTAAAGATCACAATCATTTGATATTGTATTAACAATATTAATAAAAAGAGGAGATGGAAATCCTAATAGGGTGATAGGACTACAATATATTTTGGCTATAAACAATTTGACCCCACTGAAAGGTCACTGGCATATGTGATTGAGTGTGTGTAGGTGTGTGAGGTGCCTTCAGGCTGGATTTGTGAGCTACTGTGATTTGTGAGTCTGTGTTGATCTCCACTCATGGTCTGGAAGCTGCAGGACTGTGCATAGACCGCCTGAGCCACAGAGATAAACATAGACAATACACCACAACACTATGACTAAAGCCACCCGGCAGCCTACACACACCTTACATCATCCCACACACTGGACTCCTAAAGAACTGAGATTAAAACATCATACAAATGCAGGTGATGTAATGAGAATAGGAATGAGATGATTGTGAAGAAAATATTCCTGACATTCATTTTCAATTCAGTGCTTTTGTAGTTATTTTTTTTGGAGTTCGTTCACTGACTCCAGGGGTGCTGCAAAGCACTGACAGAAAATCAACTAAACAGCATGAGGTGTGTTTTTACTTTAGAAACCCGTACCTCACTTCCATTCCAGTGCAATCACTCATTCGTCCTGACAATCGCTCTCTGTTAAGAATAGCATTGCTGTTTCAGGATCATTAGCCCCCCTAGTCAGACGATAACCAGCAGAGCAGAGGAGAGTGCCAGACCATTAATGATTGGAGCAGATGAGTCAGAGTCCAGTGCAAGGGCAGCTCAGTTCAACCCCAATACTGCATTAAAACTGTGGAGCAGCTAATGACTTTAGTCAAAGACTATAGAATACCCAAGACTTGTCACTCACATAATTTTGAATGGGAAAAGTTACAATCTCATTATGGTCGCAAAGCCCCGCCTTCTTAATGTAAGAGCCAATCGTTGATTAGTAAAGTCAGCGCGTCACTGCAGCTGCCGTTAGAAGTCCCGGTTGCTATAGAAACGGTCAGCGTTCTGAGACATGCGCTATATAATAAGCTTTTTTTAATGCTACTGGAGCATAAGAAACAATATTTATGAGATAGTTCTTGTCCAATTTCATTGGTGAGTTCAAATATCAAATTTAATCGTAAGATTGGTGAACAGTTTTAGAGAATTTGATGTTTCCCCATTCAAAAAGATAGGAGCTACACTTGCCTGCCCGAGAGGCGTTTTAAAGATGGCCGCCATGTGAAATGACTTAAAGCAGGCAACTATTACTGAAGGTTCAAACACTCACTGATGCTTCAGAAGAAAACACAATGCATAAAGAGCCAGGGGTGTAAACTTTTGAATGCATTTTTATTATTTTGCCTAAATATCATATTTTTTTTCCACTTAGTTCTGCACTTCAGAAGCTAAAGAAGTTTCTCAGAAGACAAAATAAGTTAAATTTACCCTGATCTTCAAATACAAAAAGTTTTCACCCCCCACCCCAGATCATTGTGTTTCCTTCTGAAACATCAGTGAGCGTTTAAACCTTCTGTAATAGTTGAATCCTCAGTGTGAAAAGATGGATCTCAAAATCATGCAGTCATTGTTGGAAAGGGTTCAAATACACAAAAATGCTGAAAAACAAAATAATTTGTGGGACCTGAAGAATTTTTCTGAAGAACAGCGGGCAGTTTAACTGTTCAGGACAAACGAGAGACTCTTGAACAACTATCACTAAACAAAAACAGCTGTGGATCATTCAGATAACAACACAGTATTGAAGGAGAACTCCACTTCCAGAACAACAATTTACAAATAATTTACTAACCCCCTTATCATCCAAGATGTCTTTCTGTCTTCAGTCGTAAAGAAATTATGGTTTTTGAGGAAAGCATTTCACGATTTTTCTCCATATAATAGACTGATATGGTGCCCCGATTTTGCACTTCCAAAATGCAGTTTAAATGCAGCTTCAAAGGGCTCTAAATGATCCCAGCCGAGGAAGAAGGGCCTTATCTAGCGAAAAGATCAGTCATTTTTTTGGGAAAATAAAAATTTGTATACTTTTTAAGCACAAAAGCTCGTGTAGCACAGGCTCTTGGATGCGCATCCAACATTTTGGAAGTTCAAAATCAGGGCACCAATGAAGTCCATTATATGGAGAACAATCCTGAAATGCTTTCCTCAAAAACCATAATTTCTTCACGACTTAAGACAGAAAGACATGAACATCATGGAAGACAAGGTGGTGAGTAAATTATTTGTGAATTGTTGTTCTGGAAGTGGAGTTTCTCCTTTAAGAATCAAGGGTATGTAAACTTTTAAACTGGGTCATTTTTATAAATTCAACTACTATTTTCTCTTGTGGACTATATTTAAACATCTTTTATGTGAAATATCTTGTTTAGGTCAGTATTAAATAAAAAATAACATGCACTTTGTATGATCCCTCTTTTTTGGTAAAATAATTAGCATTTTGCAGATTCTGCAAGGCGTATGTAAACTTTTGACTTCAACTCTACATATTTTACATTTGTATACAAATTAATCCACAAACAAATGCCTTGAGATGACACTTACGGAATAAAGAGCGGGAGACTCTGCCTCTGGAGCTGAGACGGTAATGAGGTCTGGAGTGCTCAGTTTCAAGGAGGAGAGATCGCTGAAGCAAACTGTCTTTAAACAGAGAATTTTGCAGATGGAAGGATGATGGAGTTTCTGATGAATAGAACAGACAACACTTATGTAACAAATGACACAATAACACAAACAAAAGAAAAACAATAGCAGAACAAAAGCGAATCGCACTTAAATATAGCAGTGACAGATATAAGGCTGTGGTTATTTAGTAAACATTTGCACATGAGAAACACATTAAAATACCTTGCCAAAATGTCAAAACAATATCATACATAAAAAATGTCAGACTTGACTGGATGTTGCATTTGAGCCATATTAAAGTATGAACTGAATGCTGAGGTTTTATACTGATGACAACCAAGGCTAATTTGACCTACCTACTCCGCATTCCTGCTGCTACACACAATCAGTAAAACAGCAGGAACGGCACAGTTTTGACATGCTGAAGGAGTAACAGTCTGATATGAGACAATTTATTCTGACTGAATTGAAATGACAGCCTAATGCAGTGAGATGGAAGAGTGATTAATGGATTGCTGTAGTATTAACCATTAAGATCATAACATCCAATTACCTCACCAAGAGTATGAACACTCATCTACTGCTTAAATAAGCTCTAATCCAAAACCTAGTGAGCTGCCTACATAAGAAGCATTTCAATGCATCTAAAAGAGCATCACATGTATCCTTTGAGGAGAAGGTATCCATCCAAAATGGTAGATGGAAGAAGAAAAATGCCAATTCTACATAAAACATAATGCATTCATCTCTCTCTACCTGAGGAAAGTGATAGAACAGGATGCACTTTGCCATCTGTTCTCTCTTTTCTGTGGTGACATGCAGGATCACAGGATGCACAATTGGGACAAAGAGAAGAGGAAGACTCCAGAACCTGTGGAGAGAGAGAGACAAAGTGGATGTATCCAAACAGGCAGGTTTTCAGAAGTTAAGGGAAGGAACAAATCCTGAGAAGCATAATTGCTCAACAAATATCTCTTTCTTATGCTAAAGGTCTGACTTGCATTTAGAATCTAGTGTTGATTTGTCCAACTGAGCATTAAAACAAATAAAAAGAGGTGGACGTAAACAGCTAAGCTAATAAAGGCCAAATCTATGACACACAGTGCTCTTGGGAACCACTGCGACATAAGCAATGCATGAAAAGGAAAATCATGGCAGCCAAAATCAGACATCTATAAGAATCATAAACAAGGTTAAAGGAAGTGCACCAGGCACCAGCTAGAAAACAGACTCAAAGCATGGCGTGAGTCATAGTGCAATGTGAACAGAGCTGGTACACACACAAATAACTGCTTTATTAAAGGACTAGTCCTGTACTCAGAATATTCTGTTGTTTACTCACCCTCATGTTAGTTGTAAAGCTGTTTAATTTATTTTGATAGGCTACAAACAACTGCTTTGTCCAATAAGATTCAACAAGATTAAAAGAGAAGTCCACTTCGAGAACAACAATTTACAGATAATGTACTCACCCCCTTATCATCCAAGATGTTCATGTCTTTCTGTCTTCAGTCATAAAGAAATTATGTTTTTTGAGGAAAACATTTTAGGATTTTTCTCCATATAATGGACTGCTATGGTGCCCCGAGTTTGAACTTCCAAAATGCAGTTTAAATGCAGCTTCAAATGACCCCAAATCTGAGTTTTTCGACATACCCTAACTGTCTTGAGTCAGAATACACAGAGTTCAGGGAGAGCAAGACAAGACGAGCGTTTAAGCTTAAAAAGTATTTAAATTGTATTTTTTTTAATGAAAATAACCAATCATTTCGTTAGATAAGACCCTTCTTCCTCAGCAGGGATCGTTTACAACCGCATTTGGGATCCTTTGAAGCCGCATTTAAACTGCATTTTGGAAGTTCAAACTCGGGCACCATTGAAGTCCACTATATGGAGAAAAATCCTGAAATTGATTTACAGTGGTTCTTAATTTTACCTCATTATCATGTGTACAATATTGTTCAAAAGATTGGGTTAAGTAAGTTTTTATTTTTAAGGAAAGAAATTAATACTTTTATTCATCAAGGATGCATTAAATCGATTCAACAAGTTTTTTTGGACTTTCTATTCACCAAGGAATCTTGAAAAAATTATTGTTGTCCACATTAATAATACTAAGAAATGATTTCTAAAGGATCATGTGAAGACTGGAGTAATGGCTGCTAAAAATTCAGCTTTGCATTACAGGAATAAATGGCATTTTAAAATATATTAACAGAGACAGAGAGATTTTTTTTAGTAGTTCACTTTCAGAACAAAAAATTACAGATAATGTACTCACCCCCTTGTCATCCAAGATGTTCATGTGTTTCTTTTTTTCAGTCACAGAGAAGTTATGTTTTTCGAGGAAAACATTTCAGAATTTTATACTGGATTTATACTGGACTTCAATGGTGCCCCCCATTTTGAACATCCGAAATGCAGTTTAAATGCAGCTTGAAAGGGCTCTAAATGATCCCAGCTGAGGAAGAAGGGTATTATCAAGCAAAATGACTGGTTATTTTCTAAAAAAAATGACAATTTATATACTTTTAACCTCAAACACTTGTCTTGTCTTGTCTGCCTGAACTCTGTTTTTTCTGGCTCATGACACTTAGGGTATGCCAGAGTTTAGGCAGATGAGACAAGACTAGCGTTTGAGGTTAAAAAGTATATAAACTGTCTTTTTTTCTTGAAAATAACCAATCGTTTTACTAGATAAGACCCTTCTTCTTTGGCTGGGATTGTTTAGAGCCCTTTCAGCTGCATTTAAACTGGATTTTGGACGTTCAAAATCAGGGGCACCATTGAGGTCCAGTGTATGGAGAAATTCTAAAATGTTTTTCTCAAAACACATAATTTCTTTACGACTGAAGAAAGAAAGACGTGAACATCTCATGAACAAGTGAACTTCTCCTTAAATTAGAATAATATTCCACAGTAACATTGTTACTTGAGTAAAGAAATGCAGCCTTGGTGAGCAATAGAGACTTCTTTCAAAAACATAAAAAAAATCTTTCCAACCACAAACCTTTGAACAGTTCTGTATTGCTATGCCATGCTGACTCATTATCCGATTGGAGTCCCAAAAGTTAAGACACTTTAACGTTCAGAATTCAGCTTAAAAATGCCAACCTGCTCTTTATGAGACAATGGGTCCATGACGAAAAGTCTAGGCTTGTGATAAGTCAGAAGGGGTCGAGTCCGGGCTGACATACTGGTGACATCCACCTGAGGGAGGTACTGTCGTCTTTGACATGTTCTCTTCCTCTTCTGCCTGGCCTTGTGTAAACACTGTGGTCCACTGGGAAGAAAAAAAAACACTTGTGTGGGGATAAAAACTTCAGAAATCTGATAATACGACAAATAAGGAGAGCAAGAGTTATTAGTTCTCTTCTGCACTCAAACTCTTTCATCTTCATCTTCCTTCTTTCTAATTCTTCTCAATGTCTCACCATTTCAGTTTTCCACAGAGCTGAATGATTCATCCTGACATTCACATGAAATTTACATAAATTTACAAAATTATGTATCAGAATGAGGGTGCTTCTACAGTGCTGTGATGAATATAAAATGCATGAATGAAATCAAGACACACTGCTTCCCCTCAGGTGTCTCTGGAGCTTACGTATGACTAAATAAAATGATTTATAATGCGTCAAAAAAAAAAGTGAGTATTTTTCAAAAAATCTACTTTCTAGAACATCTAGCAACCAATGCTACAATAACGATTATATAAATTAACAACAACTGCTTTTTTGTTTTTTGTTTTTTAAATGAATGACACTGTGAGGTATTTGAGGTTAATTTTAGCCTGTTGATGAGCTTGTATGTGCTTGTTAGCTTCTCACCCACTGTAAGCTGTTTTCTGTTGACCTCTCCAGTGATTGCAGGATCCTTTAGACATTGGTGATGAGGAAGGAGAGGCACACAAAGATGGCATCAGGCTGTTCACAATCTGAGTCAGCTGGGCACTCTGAACACACACAAACATGAATTGAATTTACATTTTTATCTGACATTTTTATTGTCTTTTCTATGTTCTTGTCTATATGCCTGGTTTTCTTTAGATTCACCTGTCTCTCAATGTTCCTCAGAAGGCGAGTTGGGCTGCTGGGCTCCATCTCTAGATCAGAGTGCAAATCTTGCATATTGCCAGCTGTGAATGATAGATCCATAGTCTCTGTCCACAAGGTGTGTTGGATCTGCTTGTCCGTCAGGGGCTGAGACTCCGCCAAAATCACACGACCCTGGAGGACATGTTAGGAACGCATAGAGTAAAAAAAAATTTTGCATCTAAAAACACTCAAGATTGAGAGAACAATTTTGAGTAACAAGTAGATTCAGAATTGCAATTTTTTTGTTTAATTGTTCTTGAGTCCCTTGTTCTGAACAATTAAGCTGCCCGCTGTTCTTCAGAAAAGTCCTCCAGGTCCCACAGATTCTTTGGTTTTTCAGCATTTTTGTGTATTTGAGATTCATCTTTTCACACCGAGGACAACTGAGGGACTCATATGCAGCTATTACAGAAGGTTTAAATGCTCACTGATGCTCCAGAAGGAAAAACAATGGATTAAGAGCTGGGGTGGAAACTTTTGAATGGAATGAGAATGTGTACATTTTTCTTACTTTTCTTTCATATTTCATTTAGTACTGCCAAGCTACAGAAGATACATACATATTACATATACATGTTCCCCAGAAGACGAAATAAGTTAAATTTACCCTGATCTTCAAATTCAAAAAGATTTCACCCCCCATTTTTGGAAAGGGTTCAAATACACAAAAATGCTGAAAAACCAAAGAATTTGTGGGACCTGAAGGATTTTTCTGATAAACAGCGAGCATTTTAACTGTTTAGGACAAACAAGGGACTCATGAACAACTATCACTGAACAAAAAAACAAAACAAAACAAAAAAAACACAGCTGTGGATCATTCAGGTAACAACACGGTATTAAGAATCAACTTTTGAACAGGGTCATTTTTATAAATTAAATTATTTAAATTCATTATTTTCTCTTGTGAAATATACATTTTCTTGTGAAATATCTTACTCAGGTCTGTATTAAATAAAAAAATAACATGCATTTTGTATGATCCCTCTTATTCTGGTAAAATAATGAACATTTTGCAGATTCTGCAAGGTGTATACAAACTTTTGACTTTAACTATACATTTAATTTAAGCAGAATTAAAATATACTGAAAATCATCAAATGAAATTAAAATAACAGGTTCATATAAATGAATTTTATTATCATAATTTTCAGTATGAATTACATTTCAGAAAACATTTTTGCTAATTAAAATAAAAATATAATTATACTTAAAAAAAACTAACAAAGTACTTTATTTCAGCTAGTTGCCAAGAAAGCATAAAAACACAAAATAATCATTATTTAATATTTAATGTGTAAATTAGTGCATTCTGGGAAATTAAAATGTACTATATTATATTAGGTTTTATTACGAAATCTAATTTACTCAATATATTATATAATCAACCGATTAAAACGTTGCTGACAGCATTTTTATAAAGCTATATAAAACTTTGCTGTATAAAAAAGCTACATAAAAGCTATATAAAAAGCTATATAAAAATTGTTTTAATTACTCCACATATTAGAGAAGAACAGACATAGCAAGTCAACATTTATAATGCTACTGTTTATGTTTAATGTATGTTATGTACAACATTTATATTTTGACTGTTTGGACTTCAGTCAGTTCTTTTTTAGTCATTGCAATTCACCATCCTCTGGTTATGGCCAATTCAATTCAAAATTCTCACATAAACTGAAAGAGAAAATCCTGAATTTTGCCCCAGAGTGCTACCAACACAGCCCAATTTCCCTCATAATCTACTAGATGCAGTGTTATTTCTTTACCTTATTAGAGAGGATCTGCTGCCTGAGTTTTCCAAGCTGCTGAATCTGAGAGTCCAGCTCAGACACTCTCATCTGGAGCCACGTCCAGCGACTGCAGAGTTCAGCTCTGTCCTTCAGCCATCTCCATTCACAGACATGACAACTACCCTCCCACAAAGACAGGGACAGAAAAAGTTAGAAAAGTTCATTTAGCTGCAATTTTTTCCAAAGTTACTTTACCAGGACCAAACCTGGTAAAGTGTTTGGAAAACAGGTGCATGAAACTGATGTAATAGTTTGTTTGGTTGCTCATTAACCTGTGATTCTAGTTTTATTTTTAAACCCAGAGGCAATGGAAGAGGACCAGACCATAAAGATATAAAACAGTCTGCCTGTCTTCCTCTCTGCAGATATATAGATTAGTGTAGACTCTCTCGCTCTCCCACACACACAGGAAAATTCCAGGAATATCTACAAAGCAGTGGAGCAGCAGTGAAACCATACAAATACACTGGGAAGAATGAGATCTCCTGCTGGTGCAACAGTCCTCCTGGTCCCTATATAAACAAACACATCACCTCTCTAGCCAGCCTACTGCTTAAACAAAACAAGTCATAGAACAAGTAACCAACCAAATAGACCATTCCAGAATTGAAAATATGAGACGATAGATGGCTTTGTTGCTTCCTCGTGTCTTTATTTAGTGCCTCAAGGGTGTTCAGACCAAATAATATCACTATATAAACTCTTTATTGCATTGCATATATTCCAGAGCCAACTTAGCAGACCCTTAAGCTCTGCTAAAGCTTTGGGCCCTAGTTTTTTCAGAATTAAGTGACCACAACTTAACCACTTCAAAACGTGGACATCTGTGAAAAGAAAGAGAGTACTGACGTCAAAGGTGCTGCTCCCGACTGGCTGAAAGCCTAATCTCAGTCCACAAAAAGTGCCCTTAAGCAATTCTGTGGCCAAATAACTCATCTGAAACCCTATAGCAATGTTCTCATATTCAGCTTCTCCAGAGAATCAAGAGCAATGGCCACCGGCTCGAAACTCTGATGAGATGCATAGATGGTAATTGAGATTGCTGGGACATATGGAAAAGTCACTGAAACTATTTTGTCATGGCCTGAGGAGAGGCAGAGCCAACAACCACAGCTGCTACCGAGACTAAAGGGCGTTCACTTGTACAGCAATTTACAGCAGCAAAGTAATCGGAAGTCATTCATTTTCAATGACAGTTGTTGATTTGAGGCAACTTGAGTACAATGGGACAAAGTTTAACAGTTCAGATATATGCAAGTCAAGGTTATTCTCTCTCTCTCTCTCTAAATAAATAAATAAATAAATAAAAGCAATAATGCTTTTTGTTACATAGAATAAAATATATAAATATACTTTTTCAGCTAGTTGCTTATATAATTAAAGTCAAAAGTTTACATACACCTTGCAGAATCTGCAAAATATTAATTATTTTACCAAAATATGAGGGATTATACAAAACGCAAGTTATTTTTTATTTAGTACTGACCTGAATAAGATATTTAACATAAACAACGTTTTAGTCCACAGTGGAAAATAATAGCTGAATTTATAAAAATGACTGTACATACGCTTGATTCTTAATACTGTGTTGTTACCTGAATGATTCACAGCTGTTTTTTTGTGACAGTTAAACAGTTTAAACAGTTAAACTGCCCGCTGTTCCTCAGAAAAATCCTTCAGGTCCCACAAATTATTTGTTTTTTCAGCATTTTTGTGTATTTGAACCCTCTCGAACTTCAGAAGGACACATAACGCATTAAGAGCCGGGGACTGAAAAATTTGAAGATCAGGGTAAATTTATCATCATTGAGCATTTGAACCTTCTGTAATAGTTGCATATGAGTCCCTCAGTTGTCCTTAGTGTGAAAAGATGGATCTCAAAATCATACAGTCATTATTGGAAAGGGTTCAAATACACAAAAATGCTGAAAAACCAAATAATTTGTGGGACCTGAAGGATTTTTCTGCTTGACAGCTGTGGATGATTCAGGTAACAACACAGTATTTGGAATCAAGCGTATGTAAACTTTTGAACGTGGGTCATTTTTATAAATCCAACATTTACGTCTTTTATGTGAAATATCTTATTTGTCAATACTAAATAAAAAATAACATGCATTTTGTATGATCCCTCTTATTTTGTAAAATAATTAATATTTTGCAGATTCTGCAAGGTGTATGTAAACTTTTGACTTCAACTTTATATATACACGCATTTAAGTACTTTTGTCATTGCATATATAAATGCCATTTTTGTATTTTGAATAGTTCTAATAGATAGGATAAAAAAATGCTTATCATCATTGACCCATATCATTATCATAGTGATAAGTCTTGACATGTCTCTCAATAAAAATCATACTGAATGAGGAATTAGAAAAATTCTACTAAAAAGCACTTCAATAAAACATTCCCATTTACTAGAAGTTTCCTTAAAGATATAGCCCCTTCACAGATGTGTATTTTAAGACTAGATGTTCTTGCATCTGCACATATGCTGCAATCTTACAGTGTAAGTGCAGAGTGGGCGAGGAAATCACAGAGAGGGACATGAAAGCTCTGATCTACGGGATGGTGAAGGGCGGCCTGATCTCTATTTATTTACTCATCCCAGGGAAAGGAGAGTGCAGCTGTCTGTTTCAGGGAGGCTGCAAAGAAACAGGATCGGAGGAAGAGCCAGCTGCACATGAACACACTAAATCTTCAACATGGGGGGGAAATATGGTGACAATTTCTCAACAGCTGTGTACTGAACAGAGTGCCTCTGTTTTTGTGAGCAAAGATCCTACAGAAACATGTAACACTGCCAGAGCCAAATGCTTCCTCTCTACATCTTCTATGGAGCTGTTTTCCCAAACTTGCTGTTACACTCCCTTTCTTCTTGCCAAAGACTCACAGCCAGTCATTAAAAGTTCTTTACTGCCTGGCAACTACCAGGTAGAGACTAATTCTACCTTTCAATTTACCTATTTTAGGATCTCACTCAATGTTGTTTTTTGTATTTTAAAGCTAGAGACTGAGTCTTTCATGTTTTGTCTATAGCCATCTAGCATTGTGACTTGCATACACTGTAAAAAATGACAGTGAATTTAATGGTAAAAACCTGTTAAGTAGCTAACGGTAAGTTTTTTCTTATCAGTTTTGTACTTTAGGGTTGTTTGTTACATCTAATGTTGTTAAATTAATGTTTATTGCATTATTTCAGTTTCATGTGTGTTACCATGATAGTGTTTAGTGTTTGTGTGAATGACACTGTCATATAACAATATATATATATATATGTTAATATTTAAAAGTTAATATGTTAATATTTAAAAGCTGCTTGTGATAATTTGGTTCATCATGTGACTTTCTCATCACCACCTGCTTTTGGTGGTTATCAGTGTATTACAAGGATACAAAAAGACTTCCACTTTTATGGTAATTTTTGTCATTTGCACACTTTTGAAATTGAACCTGAATAAATAAGCTTTCCATTGATGTTTTGTTAGGATAGGATAATATTTGGCTGAAATACAACTATTTGAAATTCTGGAATCTGAGGGTGTGTGAAAAAAAAAATCCAAATATTGAGTAAATCACCTTTAAAGTTGTCCAAATGAAGTTCTTAGCAATGCATATTACTAATCAAAAATTCAGTTTTGATATATTTTCGGTAGGAAATTTATAAAATATCTTCATGAAACATGATCTTTACTTAATATCCTAATGATTTTTGGCGTTAAAGAAAAATCAATAATTTTGATTCATACAGTGTATTTTTGGCTATTGCTACAAGTATACCCGTGCGACTTATGACTGGTTTTGTGGTCCAGGGTTTGGAACTAGAAAGACATGAACTGGTATTTCTTTAAATATGAACTGTAGTTGTATAGAAAAAGCTCAACATTTTCCCTATTGTGCTCTACCAAAAAACAAAATCATAGAGGTTAACTGCAATAAATAATGCAAAAATTGTCATTTTTAGCTGACCCATTCATGTATCAACATTCACCTTGATTAAAAGGTCAACGTTAATTAAGAAGTCCATTTGACATCACATCATACTCACTGTGATTCCACTGAGGTCCCTTTGGTGTCGTCATGGTCCCACTCTTCATCTGAGCTGCTCAGGGTGGCATCTGAGTCCAGAGCCTCCAGCACTCCATGCAAAACAGCATGACCATTGTGTGCTAAATTCTGCAAATCCCTGGATTCCAGAGGCTGCTTATGTGCTTGAGGGTACTGGAGGTTTCTCATAAGAGCCTGCTCTACATCCTGCATCTCTACAGCATTAAAAGTCTCAAAAAGATGCCCTGATGTCAACTTTGGAGAACAATGTGCTTCAAGAAGTTCCTTCTTCAAACCATCCAGTTGGTGGTTATAGTGTCTACAAGCATGTTCACCAAGCATCGCCAACACCCTCTGTTGTAAACAACTGGCTCGATTCGCCAACGAAACGTGCTGGGAGAGATGCCACAATGACTGAATCATCAATCCTTCTTTTATTTCCTCCACACTGCCAACCAGTGTTTGGTTTAAAGCATTGTTCCTCCTGCTGCGATGTGGTGCTTGCTCTAAGAAAAGTGATTTGCTGCCAGCTTGGCAATCTCTTGTAGAAAAACCATGTGTGAGGTTGTGACCGTGCTCTACCCAGTCTTGTTCATTGTCTTCAAGAGTGGGCATCTGTGGAGCACCTAATGGAGTACCCGGTGAGTTTCGGTTCAAGGAGAGGAGGGTGAGTAGTGGCTCTGGGCTTGAAAGCAGAAAGGCTTTGGGACGTGAATCCTGAAACAAAGGCGATAGCAGCATCTCTGGGAGCGGAGGAGAACCCTTAGAAGACAGGACATCCAGATGGACCATGGATGGGAGGTTCTGCCAAATCATCTGTCCAAAACTATTATCCACATCCAAACCTAGTGCAACACCGCTGCAGTCCATATTTCCTGAAATCTGGATTTAATTACTTTTGAGCTGATGTGTGGATAAGAGATGGACTCATTCCCTATCCCACGTCCTGGGAGCCCTGGATATAACCTCAGACCCAAGGCTTATAACATTAGCAGAAACTGTAACTCGAGCGACAGTTCTGTTAAAAGAGACGCCGAGTATTATAATAGTTACACAAGCGATGTGACTGAGAAAGTGAATGTTTTTAATATCCTCTAACTTTATCAATAACAATCGTAATTTAAGACGATCTGTTTAATTATAGACACCAAGTGAACAACTGAATATATTTGTAAACGGATAGACTACAACTATTTTTCGCTCCAGTGATAAGCGTAATGTTAGGAAAATAACGGCAGAATTGGAAAAATAACGTCATCATCTCACCTTTAACAGCCGCTCATTTCACTAAACAAAAAACGCACGGTCCAGACATAGACGACCATCAGTAAATGATCCATAAAATCCTGCAAGTGACAAAAATACTGATTTGTCCGTTTTATGAGCAGATATTGACTGATCCCGTCCGATTTTCTTTCACACTGCTGAAAAGCCTCAACCGGAGAGCAGAGAAAGCGAGCGAGAGTGAGAGCGCGTGAGTGAGTGAGTGTTTATGTACACTGTTGGTTACTTTTATTGGACGCAGCTACAAATATCACATTAAAATAGTTAAAATAGTTTTTTAATCTAACATTTATAAAAAAATATTACAAATACAGAGTATATTTTGCCGGTATCTTTAGTTTCAGTTTTCTTTTCTTTTAATATTAAGTTACCCAGACATTTCGCAACTCGTCGTTTGTTGTTGACAACAACAACGAACCTAGGTTTTTTGTGTCTGCAGTCATAAAAACAACTGAAACAATAATAAGCATATCAGCCATTGCTGGAGATATTTGGCATTCTTGTGGTTTTCAAAATTTTTAACTCTCAGGTGAAATTACTCTTACACGTATTTCATATGCACATAGTACACTATTGATTAATTTTAGTATACTTTATGATTTCTAACGCAAATAAACTAGATTTGTGCTCCGCAGTTTCTGGTAATGTCCCACCCTTGGATCCCACACATTTTTCTTTCAGATTGGTCAGTGAAGGAGGGTTTTTTGAGAGCTGCTTTCAGTGTTTGTTTTGTTTTCTTCTTACTCAGTGCTTGTATAGGCTTGAAACGCAGGGAGGCACTTCTTCGAACGCTTCGGCTCTGATCATAAATTAGTTGTAATATGCATTCAGTCCACCAGGTGGGACTAGAACTGTTGAATTAAGAGATGAAACAACAAGGGCACGTCAACAATAAGAAGTAATCTAATTTATGAGAATAATTTACGGAAATATATTTCTATAATCACTACACATGTCACATAACATCTGAAACAATAACTGATGATTAGGACGAAAAAAAATTAAACAGCCTAAGTAAATAAAATAAAAAAAAAAAAATAACACACAAGTAACCCTGAATAGAGCACAATATAACAGTAAGCAAGGTCGTTTGTATTATATAGTCTATATTTCTGAATAATCAGCACAAAAATTCTAATCAAAACTATTTAAAGCAAAAATGACTAAATACGTTTTTAAAAAAGAAAACATGATTCAATATTCAGTCCACAATAAGTGTATTTACTGCATTTGGGTCAAAGACATTAAGATGTCCACATCAAAAGAAACTTACAAAAATGATTTCAAGTCCATTGAAAGCACATTAAATGTAAGTAAAGTGTCTACTTTTAAGGTTTCAAATAAGTTTTTGGAGAATGAAATGTCAAAATTTGGTTGAAATAATGTTACATTGTCATTCCGTGTAACACAATAATTATGTTAAAATTTAAACAACATGCTTATTCTGACTTGTATTAAAATGTATAAAAGAAAAAGGGAACATATAAAATTTTATTGTGTTTTAATTGAGTAAAAAATTCTTACTGACAAACAGGCAAAACCTGTTTTTTGGAAAAACAACAATTTAAAGCATTATTACACATTGTTTTTATGCTTAAACCCTTTTTCATCTTTGACCCATTTACCCTTTTGTATATAAAGAGGAAAAGTGAGTTTGCAAATGTCACAATTACATATCCATTCAAATTTCTGGAAATTATGTTATTGTACTAACAGTTTTGTTACATAACATCTTGAGTTACATAATTTCAACCATAAGCCATTTTTGATATCTTTTGCGACTTATAATAAATTAACTAAATCATAAAGTACTTTATGTGTTTGACAACATCAACATTTTAGAACATATTAAACTAAATTAGTTTGAGTGCTTTCCCAACATCGCTTTTCTTTAAATAATGCCTATAGATCCATTTGCTGGCAGAAGTGACTTAACCAAAAACTGACTGATGAAGGCTTTGTAGTTTTCTGACAATATTTTTAGCCACTAGGCGGAATTTTGACTGACAAACACCTAAAAGGATGGTTGGCCCAAGAGAGTACAGTGCAAATCAAATGTCCATGTGAATTAAAAAAAAAACACACACACACACACACACACACACACACACACAGCAAAATACACAAAGAACTCTTCTGTCATGAGCCACCCTGAAGCAAGAAAGTAGAGGACAACCTGTATAATGCCCATGACTGTCGGCCATATAGTTTTTAAAAATCGAATATTTACCAAAAACATTTATATTATATGTAAATATAAAAACCACTGAATATATATATATATATATATTTATATAGTCATATAGTATTCTTTCAATCTTTAGTTTTCACTTTTCTTTTAATATTTTGTTTTTGAGACCTACATCTTGCAGCTGATCATTATGCTTCGTTGTTGTTGATAACTACTAGTAGTTTTTTGGGACTACAGTCATGAAAACAAACTGAGATGGTATCAAGCGGCCCAGACACGCCATGAGATATTTGGCATATTTGTGCCTGTCAGGTGAAAATATACTTATACATATTACAGTATGCACATACAGTATGCTATTGATTAATAGAAGGACGTGAAATAATCAGATGATTCCTGTTACTTCTAAAAGACATAAACCAGATTTGTGCTCTGCTGTTTCTGCTGTCCCATCCCTGGATCCCAAACATTTTTTTTAGGTTGGTTAAAGAAGGAGCGGTTTCCTGAGAGCTGCTCTCAATGTTTGTTTTGCTTTCTTCTTGCTCTGTGCCTGTATTGGCTTGAAATGCAGGGAAGAACGTGTTTGATCGCTTCAGCTGCTCTGAACGTAAATAGGTTGTAATATGCATTCAGTCCACAAGGTGGCACTAGAACAAATAAATTAAGAGCTGAAACAACAAGGGCATGTCACTAATAAATAATGATCTCATTTTTGAGAATAACTTATGCACATGTATTTAAAAAAAAAAAAAAATGAATTAAAAAAATACCTAAAAAATTTTGGCAATGTCAGAATGACAACATTAGGCTAAGAAAACGTAGAGCATGTGAATATCTGAAGTATTAAGCAAACAAAAAATAAATACTTTACACATGGCAAGTAAACTTGAATAGAATACAACATGACAGTCTGAATTTCTGAATACTGTCTATTTGGATTATGTAGTTTCAAGCACATGAAAACATTTTGCATCCACCCACACTTCAGAACATTTTCAGAGTGATTTAGTTTGAGTGCTGTCCAGCAATGCTTCCCTTTAAATCATGGTTATAAAAAGTGTTGGCAAAAGTGACATTTTAGGCTTTGTAGATATTTGCCAATATGTTTAACCAATAGATGGAATTTTGAATGATTAACCTAAAAAAACACCTAAAAGTATTTTTAAAAAATCAACTAAATATGCAAAGAGCTCTTCTGTCATGAGCCACCCGGAAGCAAGAAAGAAGAGGACAGTCTGTATAATGTCCAAGACTGTCACTCTCATCAGCTGCTTTTTATGTTGGGCAGAGAAAGAGCTGGTGTTCTCCAGTCTCTTCATGTGATTCTGCAACTGCTGAAAATACCAGCATAATGCCCAGAACAAAGGAGAACATAGTAAGATCTAAGCCAAAAGTCTGACTAATGTTTCTCTGGTGATATTCACATCATCACTGGTTGAATTAAAGTCCATTACAGACATTCCCCAACTTTCCAAATAACATGTATAAGGAATTCAAATAGAAAAAAAAAATCTGCCGACAAACAATGGCAAGTACAGAGACTCTAATGTGTGTCTTCATATAGATCAAAAAGGGCTGCCATGCAGAAAATACCTGGCAGTACGAACAAGTATTCAGAGCAAGGGAGACAATAAAACCAGTCCACATGGCAAAGAAAATGTAGGCTAAAGCCATGGAGCTGGGTCAACAAAGTTAAAAATATTAAGAAAAAGATTCCATCCAATAAGTGACCACAGTAAAACATTAAGCGGTGGTTTTACGCTTTTTACTGGTCTTTTCTGTGAAGAAATCACAGAGTGGATGAAAAGTTATTCATTAGATGTTCATTAGAATAGTGGCAATAGAAACAGGCATATTTACAATAGCAAATGAAGTTCGTGTTCACAATAAACGAGAATATTTTTACAGTGGTTTCTAATATGCACAACAAGGGTGTGAAGGCTCCACCCACCCTTTAATTTAAATATATTTAGAATGGGGGAAATAACATCTGCAAGATCTATGTAACATGAAATAATAAAACAACGTTTCAATGTCAATTTAATTATTATTATAAATGCATTTACTCTTGTCCACAGCTCATTGGAAGAAAAAAAAAACTATAACTTCATCCTTTTGGTTTTTTTCTTGCATTTCGGAAACCAGAGGGCACCATAAGACTGTGGACATTGGTGCACAATGTTTACAAAATTGTAATTTAACGTTTCTCTGTCTTATTTACTCACCATCATGTTTTTTTTAAAACGTATGACTTCCTTTCTTACATGGAAAATTGCCAAATGTAAAAATAAAGTCCCATAAAAGTCACTGTACCGACCTCTGCACTATATTCAAAGTCAAGTGTGCTCCAGCTGTGTATCCACCTTCTTTAAAGCGGAAGTACGCCTATGGGCGACTTCCGTTTTATTAGCCGCGAAGAATAACAACGTGCAGTAAATGGTAAAACTGTTTGCACTACAAACCAGTATGTTCATATGTTCATGTTCATAATTAAAATAATACATTAAAATAATATGATAAGGCACACCCATTTGCAATATCAAGCAACAAAATGAGCTGTTGTACAGCTAAAAATAGCTGGACGGATGAGACCAAGACCCATAAAATTTACAAATGGCCGCGCCCGCTTTTACGGGTAAAATAAGGTGGATAGGTCTGGCGCCATTAGACGCATTTCGCGCCAGAACTATTTGCGTTGAAGCGCCTTTTTGTACTACGTATGTTTTTTGTATAGTAGGCCTATATATTTTTGCAGTTTATTAGCTAATTTCTACAGAAGGAAAATTATTAGAGAAAAGCTATTTATTTCAGTTAAAAGTTATGGTAAGGTTGCATAAGACTGCATAAGATGTAGAGTAGCTCATAAAACATATTTAATAAAGTTATCTTAGGTCATAAAGATATCACTTTTGAGTGAATAATTGTTTAAATAATTAATGAAATTAACAACACAAGTGAAACAAACACAAACATAAGAAATCAAACTTTATTTCTCTTTTATTGTACAATACAATTCTGACTACAACGCCAGATTCAACTGACCATCCACAGAGGAGGGGAACAATGCTAATGAGGAAAGCAGTTTCTGATATTAAAGATTACAAATAAAGCACAACTCACAAGAACACACATTAGATAAAACAGACACCTGGAACCAGGTGGAATCCATGCATCACCAACCATCCATTCAAACACATGGGAGGTCCTCCAGATATGACTACAGTATCTTTATCTGAAACAGAAAACTTAAATAAAATAAATTAGGAAACAAACAAGGCAGCACTGCATTTTATGAATATTTACTGTTGTTCAAACAAACGGTAATACCTTGTGGCAATATTTGCTACATTTCACACCAATGCTGCATCCAGTAATATTGTGTTTCAAAATCCTACCAGCTTTACACAGGTTTAGTTCTCCAGCGTAAATCTCACAACAATTCTCTGATAAAAACCACACCACTACAACGCATTAAAAGGATGGTTTACTCCAAAAATGTTATCATGTCATCATATACTCACCCTCATATTGTTCCAAACACATATGACCATTTTTACAACATGGAACAAAAAAGATGTTTTAAACAATGTTCACACTGCTCTGTTCCATAGAGTGTAAGGGATAGGGATCTTATGCTCTAGAAAGGACCATAAAACATCCTAATAATGGTCAATAAGACTTATGCAGTATAATCCAAGTTATCTGAAGCCCTATGCTAGGAAAAAGAGTCTGAAATTATTTTATAGACAACATTTTGTTAGTAACTCTTTTGGTGTTCAACCTAGAAATGAAACAATGAGTTTTGGGTGAGTACATGATATCAGAATTTTCCTTTTGGAATAAACAATCCCTTGACGATGACTAACATACAGACAGACATCCAGATAAACCATCACTCACAAAACACAGTACAAACCAGTTGGGTACATTATTCCAAGTATAAATATGATACATTTATGGCTTTTTCCATTTGAGATAATATCTAAATTTGAAGAGTTCATAGTGCAAACTTTTATAATATAAAAGTTATACTGTAGCTCAGGCATCTTATGTTATTCTAAATTCACTGACTTCCACCTAAGCATAACGCTCTGCAAGGAGCTATGAGAACATCAGTTCATCAGCTCCACACCAGAAACTAAAGTCTTATTGTGGCACTGTGTTCAAATGCTAAATTGACCCCGACAGGCCTCTGCGGCTTTTTTCTAGTCTCACAGATAATGGTCTTTTCCTGCCAGCTCATTTTCACATTCAAAGGCCTTTAGTGGTCAGTATCCAGCTCCAGGATCTGCGACAGGTCCAACCATGCCGAGAAAGAGCTTATATGCAGTATCAAATTGCACGCCTGCTGGGTGAGGCAGTCAAAAGTAGTCTCTTCGCCGTGAATCGTCGCTTATGAAGGAAGGATTCCACTGAGCAGGGTAGATGCAGGAATGCCTCGAACCGGGGAGGCCGGAGAAAGGATACAAGCCATTACGCTCCAGGTCAGAGTTCCTCAGTGCAGGCTAAAAGACAGAAAAGCAGTCACATATTAGCTAATCATGTGGAAAATTTAATTCAGGATATGTCATTAGACTATGGAAGCTTTTTTCCATCACAGAATATAAAAAAATAATCTTAATAATTCTGACTATTTTTTTTCTCAGAACTGTGAGCAACAACACAACTGCAAAAAAAGTCAGAATTTTGAAATTTAAACGGATTGTAAGAACAAAAAGTCATAATGACCTTTTTTATGTTTTTATTTCATTGCAGAAATAAGCTTCTATATTAGACTAATTCGCAAACCAACGTCTCAATAAATGCCATAGCTCATTTCTGATTTTTGTAACTGACAATAATCATTTTATGATTATGATAAGTGCACTTGATCACATACCGAGTAATAAATGTCTGTCATTTGCAAGAGATTTTTGGTGCTGCCGTTCTCCTGCATCTCAATAGTCTCTCGGCCCCATTCCATAGACACACGATTACCCTTAGGAAACTCTGCGTAGGGCGACATCTGAAGGTCTCCACTTTTGAAAATGATTTTGTTGATGTCATTTTTGTCCTTTCTGAGGATGCAATGAACAAAAATATTTTTAAAATGTGTTTTGTAGTTTGAAATATTCCCAAGATATTAATCTGTAAAATTTAGAGGAAAGTTGCATATTTTTATCATGATCTTACTTGCAGCAGGTGACTATAAGAGCAATGACAACAATCAACAGAAGAGCTCCTCCGGCAGGGGAAACCACCACAGCGATCAGCTTATAGACTGTTAAACACAAGATCATTTTACTGACATCAAGATCTTTTCTGGTACTGAAACACAAGTCTGAAAATAATACAATTTAGCTGAATGAGATATATTTTTTACAAGCTTTTACAAGTTAATAAATAAATAAATATTTTAATCATAATGCATTTATAAAAAAAAAACATAATACAAATTCAAATAAAATCTTACAATTACTGCAGTTGAAACCTCCAAATCCAAACATGCACCTGAGAAATAAAAAGAACTTAGTGTTTTGCTTCAAAAATACATATGTGTGAAATAAATACTAATACACACTACCAGTCAAAAGCTTGGACACAACTGACTGAATTTGTTTCCCACAACCTAAAAAGCTTTTGATCTAAAGGCTTATGCTTAAATGCCTAAGAGTGGAAATAGATGAGTTGGACCGGATAGTGAAGAAAAGCAGCCAACAAGCAACAAGCATGCCCAGCATAAATAGGAACTCCTTTAAAACTGCTTAAAAAGCATCTCAGGTGGCACCTCATGAAGTTGAGAGAATGCCCAGGGTGCTTAAATCTCTAATCTAAGCAAAGAGTGGCTATGAAGAAGCTAAAATCAGGGTTTTTATCATTAACTAAAACTAAAACTATAAAAAAAAAAATACATATCAACTGAAAAAAAAAAAATTATGTATAAAAATTACTTTATTTTGTTTCATTTAGTTTAAGTTTAAGTACTAAAATACCAAAAAATAAATAAACCCCAACAAAATAAAATGAATTAATACCACATTACAAAATCTTTACCTAAAATTAAAGTGAAAACAGAAAATATAAAACTAAAATCTAACTCAAAATATCACCAAAAACTATGACACTGGCTAAAATACAAGATTTTATTTTTAACATTTTAACTAATTCATACTTCAAATTGTGCTATTTCATCATTTTGAACGACATTATTCTTCTAAATTGTGGGGAAAACAATAATCTATAATTAGCAGGTGTGTCCAGACAATGACTGGTTGTTTACAGGAATACAGGGTATCTGCAGGATTTTTAAGCTTAATGTTTATGGTAACATTAAACTGGCGTCACACCGACAGAGGCCCCTCCCACGATAGTTGATTGACATGAGCATCTTACCTCAGACCAGCTGTAACAGTCCGCCCTCTTCAACTTTCAAATATTATATTAGTGTAAACAATTATTATTAATCATTTAAATTAATTAAATAACATATTTTACTGTCTTAATTGTTTAGATTTATATACTGCATTATCTTCTTGTCGATCCACCAGTTCACATTTACAATCCTGCATGTTTGCAGCATAAAAACATAGGTTGATTTTCACATTGGTCTGAGCAAAAACAGCAGACCCCCTATTGAAAATGCAAATTCATTCTCTCACAGCAGGTGGCGCTTTTGGAATGCCAGAAATATAGCGGTTTTGATAAATGTAGAACTAAATGTAGGACTTTTAAAAACCTGCAGAAACCCTGTAATATTTACTTAAAATGCATTTTAAAAAACCATATACTTACGCAACACAGCTGCCATTAACAAGCTTGTGCCCATCTCCACAGTCTAAAAAAAAAATTGCAATTTTTAAATAAAATAAATATTTCAAATGAAAAACGTGGCATTTATTTGCAGTGTTGGGTAAAGTTACTTTTAAAAGTAATGCATTGCTCCATAAAAAAGTAACTAATTAGTGCATTATGTTACTTTTGCATTACTTTGTGTCACCTGAGCTGGTCTTGCTTATTTATTTTTAATAACAAAAACCCAAAAGTTAGATTTTTGGCAACTGTAAAGGCTCCGTCCCACTAAAAGTGAAATTAAGTGCCTCTTTCTCTGCACCTCACTCCCAATTTCTCTCAACATGGGGACAGAAGGGTTGTTAGTAAATAAATGGGAAAAGAAAGTAACTTGCATTACTGAAAAAGTAAGTAAACTTTTCTTGTAAATTTAAAAGTAACGTGTTAATTTAATAGTTACTTTAAATAAGTAATCTGATTACATAACTTGTGTTAACCCCAAAAATGTTCATTTGTACAGTGCCAGCAAAGTCCCACAGTTTCCCACATATTTAATGCAAAGAACTGAAAAGAGACAAGCGAACGTTGTACCTCTGCAGGTCATGTCCCCTGGATTCTTTTTAAAGTATCCTGGTTTGCACTGACAGTATGGAGTCCCGCTAGTGTCTGTGCACTCAGAGTACGACATATCACACTTGGTCTTCAGGGCTGCACACAGGCTCTCCGCTAAACAGAAAGAAGTGCTTCAGAACAAATGGCTTCTCACAGATAAACAGAGTGACAAAGAGCTTTCCAAAATATTATTTTAGGAGCCAAGAGAGCCCCCCTCAAGACTGTGTTATCTGTGTATATTGCGTGACTGGTATTATCATATCTCTAAAGTGGTGGAGTGGAGTGGAGTGGAGTGGAGGATAAAAACAGAAGGGATGGATCTGAGATAAAAGTATGAGGCAAACAATGAGTGCTGAACGGTACCTCGATAGAAGAGATGGTGCTGAAGCTTAATGGTGCAGTGTGAGTATGTCCGGCTGCAGTTGCTCAGGGACATCCGGATGCTCTCGTTGACATCCATGCTGGTCACATTGGAGGAGGATGAAAACATGTTCACTGCTGAGATCTGCACACCATCTCCATCTCTGCACAAGGCATATGCATTCACATGTGAGAACAAAGTAAAATCATGTCATGAATTCAAGTTAGAAATGAAAATATAACTTACATATAATTATATGAATTAGTGAAACATTACAACAGAGAGGTGTACAAAATTTCTACTGATAGAATGCATGGAAATTAAATGCTTTATCAATTAAAGAATGGATATATTTATATTATTTACTGTAAGTTTGGGATAAGTAATTTTTTTTTGTTTGTAAGAAATACTTTATTTCAGCAAGGATGCATTAAATGAATCAAAAGTCACAGGAAAGACATTTATAACATTACAAAAGATATCTATTTTACATAAATGCTGTTCTTTCAAACTTTCTATTAAATCAAAGAGTCCTGAAAAAAGTGTCCATTTCCACAGAAATATCGAGCAGAACAATCATTTTCAACATTACACATTTCTAACAGATCATGTAACACTGAAGACTGGAGTAACGGCTGCTGAAAATTCAGCGCTTGCCATCACAGGGATACATTTTTTTTGTACTTTTTTAATTTTTTTTTTAAATGCAGCCTTGGTGAGCATAAGAGGCCTTTCAAAAATAAGCCAAAAAAAGATTTTTAGACCAGTAAAACTTACTTTTGATGCAAAGTGGAGCGTCGGTAACCATGAAAGATGGAGAGCGAGGCATTGAGCTGAAAAAAACAGTACACAAAATTATCAAATTAACCTCAACTCCATCACTCTATCATGTTCAACCAATTACATTCTCTATTTCCATAATGGTTTCTGCATTAGCTTATTGGCTGTGGGTTGTGAGGCTGTCAGGTGGAGAAGTCAGGTGCGAGATGAAGTACAATGTTGCATACCAGCAGTGAAATCTCTCTGTGCAGCTCATCCAGACCTAAACTTCTGTGATGCATTGAGGTGTTGACGATGAAAGTGCCCAAAAATGTCTTTACTGTAAGATAAAGCCAAAGCAAATACAGTAAGGGTATCATCACCAAAATATATGTATGCACTCTGGACATTATTTTACTGTGGACAAGAGTCCACCTACCTTGTGTGCAACTGCGGCCATCCTCCAAGTCAGAGCCCAGGGCACATTGACAGCTGAAAGAGCCACCTGTGTTGACACACACTGAACCCCGGGGGCACGGACTATTCACACACTCATCAACATCTACAGAAAAACACACAGCCTAATCAATTCATTTTTGTCACAAACCCTGGTGAAAATAATAATTTAACATATTTATAGTATATTATATGTGGTCAATATTTCCAATTTCCTCCATTTTTTAAAATGAATTTCAAGATATAATTTCATAATATAATTTGTCCATAATTAATCACATTATGGCCACAATATATCGACTAGCCTGTCAATAGCCCATGACTAGCATGACTAAAACTTTTAATCTGATATTACAGCATTAGAGCTGTGGCATTATGTCAATATATTAAGTCAATATGACTTACATCCAAGATGAAAGATGGTCCAGTCTAGTTGTTCGTGTACATTTCAGTGGGCTTCTTACCTTCCGTGCAGAAGGGTCCTGTCCATGCAGGCAGACACTGACAAGCTGATCTAACACACTGGCCTCCATTTGCACAGGTTTGAGGCCCACACACATGATCTACAGAGGAGAAAGAGATGATTCAAATTGTTCAGAAGTAAATCAAATGAACAGGTAAATTCCCAAATAATGTAGCTGTGCACAGTGTAACAACTGGTAAAGTTTTTTACTTTTGCAAAAATCACCTTTACGACACTACTGTGGTCACTAGAGTGGTTGCTAAGGTATTCTACGAGTTTTTTTTAACACCATGCTACCCAGTTTATTTTTGTCACAAGAGTGAGTGCGGACATTTGTAAATTTTATGGTTCTGGCGTCGAGCTATTTATAGCTATACAAAACAGTCTGTTTTGCTGCTTGATATTGCAAATTGGTGTGTCTTACCATATTAGTTTAATGTATTATCTAAATTATGAACTGGTTTGTAGTGCAGACAGTTTTACTTTTTGAAAAACCTACTTTTGCAAACTAGTCCTAGATTTTTCGCCTGATCGGAACCGAACAGGTGCAGAAAGATTCTCTGAAGAGTGAATATCAATAATTATCAAAAAAAAAGTTGAACTTTCGACTCTCCGTAAAGGGACACCAAAACGTTTGAAAGGGACAGGGCAGCCTTTACTAAAACGGCTATAACTTGGTGGTGCTATAAGAGAGAAAAAACATAAAAATGGCCATAACTACGCAATTGTTTGTCCTATCAATGTGAAAATCAGTACGCACGGTCTTGGTCCAAAGTGCTGCAAGTGGCTATAAAGACATTTGCGTATCTCAAAAAACATGGCCTCCATAGGCCAGAATAATGGAAGTCGTTCGGAGCGAAACTCTGTGGGCCTATTTGACTTAAAAGAAAAGATATCACATATTTCAAGAGCGTAAGCTATTGTATATTGCTTAGTTTTTCACACACGCACACGATATTCATATCATACGATAGACCTTCTCATTCCGAACAACTTTACCTCTAGAACCACTGCTGTCAATCAAACTGTTTGTTAAATGATTGAGAAAATGTAAAAAAAACGTACTTTTGCAAACTAGTCCTGGGTTTTTCGCTCAATCTGGAAGAACTGCAGTGCAATTCTCTGGGCTCTCTAGGTCAATAATTATGAAAAAATTTTGAAATTTACCCTTTGGGAAGCTATAACAAGGTTGTTTAAAAAAGGGGTCTGTCCAAATTTACCCAAAAGCCTGTAAAGTCTAAACGAAACCTCAAAACTTCACGAAACCTGGTGAGCACATGCGACAGGTGATTCTCAAGCATACAAAGTTTTAGGGAGATCAGACCACAGTTGGTATTTCTATATTCATATTTCTATGGCTAATTACCTGTATTTTCCAAAAATACTTTTTAAAATCATTTATTCAAATGGCTACACACTTGCTAAATAACATTTAATGTCTTTTTTCATATGTGCTTAAATACCTTAAACTGCTTAAATCCTGGTAATCACTGCTTGCAGCTATATTTCTTCTCATTATTTCCCTATAGCGGCTAATGAACTGGAAGTCTCACCCATATGCTTATTTCCATGTTGAAGAATAAGGTGGATACAGTTACTAGAGTGATTACTTTAATTGTAACTTTTGAATGGTAGTGTATATAAATTTAATATTGCCCATTTATCATTTATTGGGCCCAAACTGTAATATTGGTGAATCCTAAACAAGCACAATTAATAATATCAACAAAAATGATGATTTGAATGATCCTATTTGCAAGCCACTGTATTAACTCCAAAAGTCAAACACACCTGGTGATTCTGTAGACCTAAAAGGGATCTGCATGGTTGTCATTCCCATCTCTGTGGTGCTTCTGTCTGTGTGATTCTTGGTGGTTACCACCACAGTGGTCTTGGTTGGGGTGTTCTTGCTGTAAGGTGTTGTTGCACGTCCGCCATGTGCAGTAGTGTTCCCTGGCGTTGCTGTGCTGGTTTCTAAATGCACGGTGGTGACATCAGCAGAATCAGATGTACTGGGTGCCAGTGGTCCACCAGTAGGCGAGGTAAGCGGGCTCTGGGCTGTGGTGGGTGTCGTCCGCAGAACCTGAATAATATCTGTGGTAACAATGGTAGTGCGTTCTGTTTGGGCTTGTGGTGTGGTGCTCGGTTGGAGCTGACGGGTGGTGACAGGAGGAATCATTGTAGTGAAAGTCTTGGTAGAACTGAAAACTGTAGAAGCCTCTTCAGTGGCTTCCTCCGTAACCAGTGGCCTCTGAGTTGCTGGCATGGCAGATGTTGGCACCACTTCTGTGTTGGTCTGATCATCAGTTTTTGGGACGAAGGGCGGTTTGCCAGCGAGGAACTTCGTAAATGAGTCATCGATTGTGGTGGCTACATCATTAAACACTGGGGGTGCAGTGGTCAGGCCCTGAATGGTTGTCTCCTCCACAGTGTGGGTCGGAGACCCTTCGGGCTTCTCACTGCCAGTTGAGCTAACAGATCCAGTAGAAAACTCAGTGGAAGCATCAGTATCCAAAGAATAAGTCATTGTGGAATCACGGCTCTGTTGGGATGTACTAGTGGCATTGTGTTCACTCGAGGTAAAAGGTGGGATAGATGAGACAGAATCGCTGGTTTCTGTATAAGACGTCCTACCACTCACCGACGTGACGTCCGTTTCTCCTTCATCTCTGTGCATCACTGTCAGAGGGGGTGTTGAATTTGGATTGTCATTATCAGACACCTGCTCAAAGGTCTGTCCTGTGACACTAGATTGTCCCGTTTCTGACTCAGTCCCATGGGTCAACGTTGACCGCTCGGTCTCCAAAGAGTGGCTTTGAGTTGCATTGGTGGCAGTATGATCTTCAAAAGTGGGCTCAGTCTGTTCAGACAATGTTGATACATCTTCTACGGTTTCCTCCTTGCCCTGGGTGGCTCCTGACGTTCTCACTTTCCAGCTGGACGTCTGAGAAACAGCATCGGTGGAGTTGGACTCCTCAGTGTATGTAGAAGTGCTGTTGCAGGTCACTGAGAGCAGTGTGCGTTCTCTGACTCGGTTGGTTGTGGAAATGTAGGTGCTATCAGTGTGAGAGACAGAATCGGTGGTGTCAATTTCTCTGAGATCTGTTACGGGAACCTCTCGCACTGTTCGAGCCTCTGTTACGGGATGGTGGCTGGTGATGCTGTGCGATGCTACTGATGAACCTTCCCACTGGGCTGTGGCATTATGGGTAAACTCTTTATCAGTTTGTAGAAGTTCGGTAGAATCATCTGAGGTCATCCTCCAGTCAGCTGTATTTGTAGAGATGCTTAAAGGTTTTTCTGAATGCCCTGGTTTGGAAAAATAAAGAACAACATGTTGGAAAACAAAGTATGTATTTGAGAAGCATGTCCACTAGGGTGCGCTTCACATGGTGTGAGCCTTGGGAAACCTCATGAACTATGTGAGATGTTTTCAGAAGTGACTGCGGATGTAATGATTTTGGGTGGAGAACAATTGGCAGCCAAGCTCGTCTAACCTAACAAAAGCTTGGGCCCTAAAAATGGAGGAGATCTGACCCATAGGGACCTGCTGTTTCCTTCCTTCAGCTGACATAGCAAAGTCCATATTACAGCGTTGTCACTGGCTGCATAGAGTTCATACATAGGCAAAACTATAATCAAGAGGACCTCTGACTATTCAAGCTATTTAAACAGGGTGGATAAAAACATATTGAGTAGCATTACCTTAATGGTTCAACAAATCATACTCCAATATGATACAAATAAAGAAACATGCTTCTTACCCAGTTAATTAAATATTTAGCATTTCTGATGCAGAACATCAATTTCATTTTTTTTTCTTTTATATGTGAATCAATTAAATTAAGTACAGCAAGATATATTTTGCATTGTTGTAACATGGCTCTGTTGTACATGACTATAAAATAAAATCATAAAATCAACACACAACAATCATACTTCTGGTTTGTAGCAATTCATTCAAATCTGAATGAGCTATTGTAAAATGAATGTTCCCACAATATCTTTTGAAGTTGATTTTAGTGCGGTAAGCCGTGATATAATTTTGGGTCGCGTAACAATCCAAAAATTGACTCATTGAAAATGTCTATTTGAGCTCACATTACAGGGATCTTTCAGCAGATCTTTCAGCTTGCATTATGGTCAGGGATATTCTGTCAGCTCTAAGTGAAAACAAGCCATTTCTATGTAAAGTAGATTAACACCATTTAGACAATAATGTGTGAGATCAAAAACCGAGTCAAATACAGTGTTTTTTGCAATGCAGACTATTGGAAAATACAAAAAGATTGTACAAAAGACTGGAGATTTTTGGTTTGGAAAGCAAGACATATTTTCTCACGATCTAACCTGTATTTTCCTTAGTGGTATCAAAAAGTGTATTATCACATTTCTCAGTTATGCACATGAAAGTACAGCAAAAATAATATGTATAACTGACATCCACACATCCCCAAATCCTCTGATGTCTTAAATGAGATACAAGGTTATAAATCCATACAGATTTTAAGACCAATTCTGAAATGTATACCTAGAAAAAATGGCTAATAGGCAGCATAAAGCTAATATATAATGACAGCAAAAAAGTTTTTGGTAACACTTTAGATTAGGGAACAGATATTCACTATTAACTAACAGTTTTCCCTGAACAAACTCCTAATTTGCCAATTATTAATAGTAAGGTAGTCATTAGGTATAGGTCTGGGGTTGGATTAAGGGATCTAGAATATGGTTGTGCAGAATATGGCATCAATATGTGCTTGCTAAACAGCCAATATGCTAGTAATAGCATGATAATACGTTACTAGTTAACAGTGAGAACTGGTACTTAAAGTGTTACCATATTTTTTTAAAACACCCTTTTGTTTAATCAAAATTCACTACAAAATGTTTTAAAACAAGGTAAATCAGAGCCAATTCACTGCATTTAATTCTATTTACTTAACTGCACACTTGATGCCAAGATGTTAACAGGACAAATGGCATAGAGTGGACATTCTCTAAATTAAATCACATAAATAAAACAAAAACAGTGACTAACAATAAATTGCAGATTGCAAAAAAAAAAAAAAACTTATTGGCTCAAGAAAGTGGAACAGTTTATGAACCAGGATGGTCATGAGCCAAGCAGGTCATTCATTAAAAGAAATGCTCTTCCAAAAACGGAGGAAAATGAGTGCAAGTAATCTTATTAGCTCAGAGACTTCATACTTGACAAAGTACTATAGCTGTATAATAAAAACTATTATTTGTACTATTATTATTAATACTACTACTGCAATAATAATAATAATAATAATTAACAATAATAATAATAATAATGCATTGCATTGAAACAAACAATTACTTATTGTAGAAGAAATGTATTTTAATATATATTAGGTCAAAATTAGGTCTTCATTACAAGCAAGTTCTAAACGGAGGTGGAATCTTTGTGAAGTGCAACAGTTGTCAACACAATACTGCTGCACACCACAAAATAGACTTCTCAGTTTGATCAAGTTTACACTAACTGTAGACTGAGGCTCTTGCAGAATCTAGTAAGCAGCCTATCCAGAGTAGACAGCACTTTTGGGCATCACAGTGATTCCAAATCTTACCCTCTCGCTCTCCAGTGATGGACACACTGGCGGGAATGTCCGTCATGTCCCCCAGTTCACTCGTTAGATCCACAGCTGTTGAAGTGGCCTCTCTCCCCTGCCAGGAAGAGGTTTGTTTTAAACCATTTGTTCGAGTTAAAAAAGTTTCAGTAATCAGTGGGTTATCGGTGTCCGTGTCTGGAGAGTAAGTTTCGGCAATCACAGTATTCAGGACAAGCAGAAAGACCGTGAAAACCACACCGCAAGCGCGTCTCCCGACACACGTTTCCATTATAAAAGCGACCGGGCGGACTTCCTAATAAATAAAACGCCAAAGAGGTCCGGGTCACCATCGGAAAGTGAGTCCCTTTAACAGTTTCCCATGAGTAAATTCCTTACGCTGGTTTTAAAGTTGGAGATGAACACTTTAGGGTTATATTTCACGCAGCGAGAGTTAGAAACCGGAGCAGTGGGTGACTCCTCCCCTCGGGCAGGCGATAGCGGTTTCCACCCCATTCCTCTGGATGAACGCACTTTCACAAATGTGTGATCGGTTCAGACAGATATGACAGTCAGATGATGCCACAGGTGGGATTCTTATTTTTTCCTCTCTCAAGTCTAAATCAAACTCCACTTTGCATTAACACTACTCAAAATAATTTGCTTCCCATTTTTTATACTTTTATGCATTCAGACATGGGAGAAACGCGTTACATAACACGTTAAGACAATGCAGCCTGACAATTATTTTTAAAAATGTTTGGTATTTCCTGGCAACATGAATGAGCATAAAACAGAGCTGACCTTAATACAAATGAGCAGAGACACTGTTCCTTGCCACCTTAAATAGAAATGTAATCACAGCAGTTTATTCACTGTTAGTGTGTGAACTGCACTTCAAGGTTGTGTTCTGATTTAGCAAGGCTTGCTGGGTTCAAATCACAACCTTACAAGCAATTAGTCCTGGATTGACAGTTTACTATGTAGTTTAACTGTATGGGGAAAAGCAGCTATTGATTCTCATGCTAAATCATTTTTTGTTCACTAAGAAAAAGTAAGTCCTACGAAGTTTGGAACAACTAATTGCAGAATATACAAGCAACATGCAAACAGGTGTTATTTTCCTAAAATAATTGTGCATTTCTTTCTTCTTTTTTTTTTTGGAAGACCTAACTTGGCCAGTGGCATGCGCATAGCAACATCTAGGTGTTATGAACTCAATGAGGTCAAGCAAAATAAAAGACTTAGAATCTCAAAATTAAACACCCATGGTGTACATTGAACCTTTTATAAGTGGCATGACAAATTAATTCTTTATGCATGATTGCACATTCCCAATTTTCAGACAAACATTATTCATTTCCTTCAGACTTTCCAGGAATAAAGCTCAGTCCTCTGAGTACTACCTGATAAATGCTGTAAATAAAAATATTCAAGTGGTGCTCAGTTCAGTGATCAGTCAAGATCATTTAGTCCCATGTGTCCACTGTTTCAGTCCAGCTGGTTAGCAGGGCACAGTTGTTATATGGTCAGTTGGACTGAGGATGGACTATCTTGTCTGTGGTCGTGATAAAGGAGGAGTGATGGTAACGATCACGGAAAGCAAAGTCTGCATTTTCTTCTGTCAACTGCTTGGTTTCCATGCCAACAGCTGACAAAGAGGGTGTCACCACAATCTGGTCCTGAAGGGCCCCATCTCGCCTTAAGAAGAAAGGCAAATGATTGGTGATGTGAGGTTCGATTTTGTGTATATTCGTAGTTCTAATCACAGCATCCACAATGGACTTACATAACAGTAATTTGTTTGAAAGTGCTTTATTCGGTTTAAAATTGAGGAACTTTTCTAACAATGTCAAAGATCAGCATTTATCTGAAATAAAAAGCTTTTGTAATATTATACACGATATCATTCAAAAGCTTAGAGTCAGGATGCTTTAAACTGATCAAAAGTAATAATAAAGACATTTATAATGTTACAAAAGATTTCTATTTCAGATAAGTTCTTCTGAACTTTCTATTCATCAAAGAAACCTGAAAAAAAAAAAAATTCTACTCTGCTGTTTTCAACATAATAATAAATGTTTTTTTGAGCAGCAAATCAGAATATTAGAATAATTTCTGAAGGATCATGTGACTGGAGTACAAATGCTAAAAATTCAGCTTTGAAATCACAGGAATAAATTACCTTTATAAAATATATTCAAATAGAAAAGGGTTATTTTAAATGGTAAAAATATTTCAAAATTGTACAGTTTTTGCTGTACTCTGGATCAAATAAATGCAGGCTTGGTGAACATAAGAGACTTTTTTACTGTTCACAAACTTTTGACTGGTAGTGTAGCTCAGACTGTTTTTCTTGTTTAAGTAGGTGGTTTTTGACCACGCAAAGCTGCAATAAGGACCAGATTTAATGTTGAAAAGTCAAGTCTGCCTACAGAAGACTATGTAACATACCTCCCCAAATTATGCAGTGATGTCTTAAGCCACCTGAAGAAACTGAAGTGAGCTGCTGCACCTGTGGGCAGAGAATGTAATTTTATATTCCCTGACAAGAAAAGTCAAGTAGTGCTGTCAATAGATAAATAGGCTTTTGATGTTTGACTTATAAAAGTCACAGCAACTGGCTTATTAGGTTATTTGGCTGCTATTACTTTAGGAGCTGCCGTTGTTAAAAGTGATGCGGATCTGACATGCATTCCTGTAATTTAATTTACACAGTAATATGAATTGATACAGGCTACAGCGCGTCACCACATTTGTGCGTGCAATTGAAGCGCTTGTGCTACGAGCACAGTATAACAGCTGAAAGGACAGGTAAATTTGTTTTTACTGACATGGCCTGACAACATCTCATCTGACCGTAGTTCACCGTTATTCTACTGAAGCTCCCTCGTCATATGTTAAATATTTTTAACGCCGTTAAACTGGAAAAATGAATTGCCTGCTTTAATGCACAAATTTTGACAGGACTACTTTTAAGCTATTTAAGCTACTTTTAAGTAATATATATTTGGCTGTAATAAGCAGTGTGTTTCTGAAGTGTTTTTCAGACAATTTTCAGTTTATTTTGAAAAATGGGGCTATTTCTCAAAACTTCTCAAAGATTATTCAAATCAATAAAAGTTAGGTACAATTACAATTACCTGTTGGCAGACCTGGGCTTGTTGTTCCAATGTAGAGAAAGAGTAAAAGGGCAGCTGTAATGTTAATCAAGGCGTACATCCACTGGATAACGAACATTATCATAAATGAGCACAATGCCTAAACACAGACAAAAACAGCATTAAAAATTGAGCTTACAAGCTTATTGCATACATGCTGGTTTATTTTTGCCAAACTTACACCAACTAATGAAACCCAGTGGTTGCAAAATCGGGCATAGACCGAACCCTGGATTGATCTTATTTCTGATCCTTCAAGATTTGTTTCTGAACCTGTGAAAGGAAAGTATAAAAGGTGAAATACAGATTTTGATCATTGTATTGAAGAGTTACGTAACATTTTGTAAAGAGTTACATACCATTTCTGTCTGTCTGCTCTCTTGGGAGCTGTTCAAGTTCAACTGGTCCAGTATTAGGTAAAGACTGCTTCCTCTTGGCTTCTGTTGTAAGGTCACACTCCATAAGTCCTATCTGGCCACTGGTATCATCATCTAATCCAGCAGTTTGTTCTGGCTCCCTCTCATCTTTTCCTTTATCTAATGGTCCATTGCTGTTCAAGTCCAACCCAAAACTGTTCATCAGCGTTTCTTTAGCTGGAATCTTTGACTTCCTGCCCCAGGTCTTAGAGGCAGGAAAAGAAACTCTCTGTTCATCGACTGTGTCCGTGCTGGGCAATGAAAATATTTGGTCCATGTCTTTGGTGAACTCTAGAAGTGTGCCGTTCACAGGTTCACTGATGGCTCCGCTGCTGCCGTAACGGGGGTGAGTGCTGGACACGAGTGATTTTCTGGAGCTTGACCTCCTGATCAGTGTTGTTCTTTGCTGGACTTGCAGCTCATGGGTTTTCACCACACAGAAATAGCAATAATCAATTACGCTGTAGGTTAGCATGAAGTTGATGGTGACGATGGGAGCCAGTACATTGACCTGGCCGATGAAGATGAAGGCCATGGAGATCAAGCTGGTCAGACAGATGGCAGCCACAGGCGTCTTATTGGGCCCACGCTGTAATACATTAAAAGGAAGGAAAGGAAAGGACGTGACGTGAGGCCAAGTATGGTGACCCATACGCAGAATTTGTGCTCTGCATTTAACCCATCCAAGTGCGCACACACCGTGAACACACACCCGGAGCAGTGGGCAGCCATATCACTACCGCTGCGGCGCCTGGGGAGCAGTTGGGGGATCGGTGCCTTGCTCAAGGGACTCACCTCAGTCGTGGTATTGAGGGTGGAGAGAGCGCTGGTAATTCACTCCCTCCACCCTAAATCCCTGCCGGACCTGGGACTCGAACTTGCAACCTTTCAGTTACAAGCCAGACTCCCTAACCATTAGGCCACGGCTGCTCCAAGCCACAGCTGCCCCATCTACACAAGTTTTATTAACCTTTTACAAGTTCATATTATGGGTTTGGCTCCTGTGCCCTCATTTGTTCACACTCTGCAGGTTATGTAATAAACGAATAGTAGTATCCACTTAAAACATGCCAAAAAAGACAATATCTCTCATGTCACCTCAGACCAGTCATTACCCAGATCCCTTAAATCTCTGGGATGGAGGCTCTACTGCTACTGGCTGGCACAGCTCCAGATCCACCAGGGTTGGTCTTTTCTGTGCTTCCTGCATTTGTTCTGGGACTTCGATTCAGAGCGAGATGTCTCGGGTGAGCTTGTAGCCCATGGAGAGGGGTCAGACAGAGCTCAGGCGAGGGAAAGGGTGTGCTGTGCTTTTTGAAAGCCACAATTGTTACAATTCATTCCTTGGCGTTTTTTCGAGTGCACTCTGGCACACTATAATTAGCAACCCATCCTGTCGTCTATGGAGCTACTTATTGAGCATGAAAAAGTAAACAATTCATTAAAGTGGCACAAAGTGCATGAAAAACAAATGTTTAATTTAAAGCGAATTGATAATGTCTGATCATTTGTTACGATAAGAACGTCACTGATTTTCAGATGGTTTATAATCACGTTAGCTTTAGCTTTGATATGTTAACATCTAAATAAAAGGACCTTACAAAAGCATAAAACCACACAGTCTTGGATTTTCCGTTTTGAAAATAGCCACAATATAAACACATTAATATGATTATCATCTCCCTATAAGCACCCACCCCTTTCCCAAGAAATCCAAGAGCTGGGATGACTCTTTCCTGCGCGATACACTGGAGGATCCTGGGTGCACCGTACAGGCCGCCCATGCAGGAGGCCAGGGAGGAGATGTAGAGGCCCAGCAAAAACAGGAAACCAACCAAGGAGACCTGGGAAAAAAACAAACAGAGAGGGGAAGAGAGTGTAGAGGGCTCCACCCAGCTCTGTTCCGCTTGGCCAGACTGAAAAGAGCTTATAATGTGTTGAAAGTAAATCAAAGAAACAATGTGTAATCTGACAGAACCCATAATGAGAGAGTGGGCACTTACAAATAATACAGTACAATGATTATGTGGATGAAACCTCAACTTCAGTAACATGTACAAAATGCACCTTTTTTGTATATTTAATATAATATTTAACACGCTTTGTTTTGTATATAGGGTGTTAACCCCAAAACACCACAGGCCACATTATGAAAAAGCTGTGGGTCAGCCACAACCAAGCTACAGCTTTACGCAAGACATAAACTATGTAGCTTAGTTCAGCAGCCTGCTGTAATCTATGCTGACTGGCAGCTGTGGCTATCAGGCCAAACGTCAGGGTATGTGCAAGGTCAGTGCACAACTGGACTCCGTTCTCTTTCGAAAACTTATACCAGCTGTAGCATTCAGAATGACCTCAAATGCCTGTGCTATGAGAGCCAGCAGATGGGCGGAATGACATTAGCATGACAATAAACGCAAATGAAACATTTTATCTGTGACTAATGTCTAATAGTCTCACTTTCAGTCTTAATAGTGGAAAAACCCATGGAAGATGGCCATCTTCTGAAGCCTGTAATAACATCAGATTACCTTTTCCGCTATTAAGAAATCATAGCGCAGCGCCTCTCTGGTGCAAATGGCTCCCAGTAAGAACACAAAGACGAGATACAGGAACCACCTGTGGATTCCCACAATACACAAGAGTCATTCATTCTAATGTAATGAAATTATGTAACAAGAACTCTAATAAATAAATAATTACAATTTATATAATTAATTATATATATATATATATATATATATTCAAATAAATGCTATCTGAAAAAACTGAAAAAAATTAGCAGCATAAATAAACTGTAATATTTCACATTATTAGTTTATACTGTATTTTTTGTTCAATGAAGCCTTAGTGCTGTCTATCGATTTAAAAAAAATTAACCAATTAATCACACATTTTTTCTGAAATTAATTGCAATTAATCGTGATTAATCCCACCTAACATTAACAACAAGTTTTTAAATATACTTTTATATTGGAATAATTTCACATTCAGTCTTCAAATTAATGTAAAAACAACATAAAGACAGTATATTATTAATACTTGTTAAATGTTTTTTTTAAATGACTGAAGGTGAGTATCACTGATACCAGTATTACTAATGTCTCTAGGAAATTGTTCTTTTTTTCCCCCTAATATTTAACCATTGACTATCACCATTCAACATTACAGTATAATTGAGAGTTATCAATTTTAACATTTATTATACTTTAAAAAATCATTTCTAATTTCAGAATTTATAACAATCTTCACATAAACCCATTATTTACCTGTGCCCATCAGAAAGTAGGAAATATACAGAAACTGAATAAAGTTATTAAACACTAAATATTACATTAAATTAAATAAAGATAAATCATTAAAGCTACAAAAGTTATTGGTCTTCTCTTTATTCTTTCATTCCTTGATTAATAGACATCACAGCAGCTGGGTTATTAGGTTATTTGGCTGCTATTACTTTAAGAGCTACTGCTGCTGAATGTGAAGCAGTTCTGACACACAGGCTTGTACTTTTATTTGTGCTTTAATGTGAAATGATACACACTACAGCGTGCACCGCCGCATTTGTGTGCGCAACTGAATTATTTTTTTTCCCACACTGATATATCATACACTGTTTATGCAGTGCATGAAGGCCTATTGTGAATCTGTTTCTCGTATTTTCATTTTGGCGCCTGCTTTGACTTGTGTGTACAGTCAACACAAACAGAGGCTAGAGATGAACAAAGGAAAAATTAAAGATTATTTCTGTGGCGGACAGAAACATACGAGGTGCAGACTGCAGCGAGAGTTCCCACGGGGATGTTGTGCTCGGGCCTCTGGAGATCTGAGCTCATGTTGAACCCCGCCATCACACCTACACACACACACAGAGGCTTACTGTGAAAACAAGACTGGAGACAAGGGGCCATTCAAAACCTGAACAACAGATAGAAGTACATATCACAGCTCACTTGAAACACCTTCCTGACTTCTAACAGGAGCAAAAATAAACTTTGATCATGATTAGGGCCTTGTGTTGCTCAAATTAATTGTTCAGTCATTCAGTCTTTGCAAGAGGCAGACACTAATTTGCCTTGTGTGTGGTGAAACAAGACAGAAAGGGAAATGTGGGTTTCTTACATTTCAATAACTATTATTAATCTTATTTGTATATTTACAGTTAAAGTTAGAAGTTTGCATACACCTTGCAGAATCTGCAAAATATGATTAATTTTAACCAAAATAAGAGGGATCATATAAAATGCATGTAATTTTTTTATTTAGTACTGATCTGAATAAAATATTTCACATATAAGAAGGTTCAAACACTCACTGATGCTTCAGAAGGAAACATAATGCATTAAGAGCCGGGGGGTGAAAACTTTTGAACAGAATGAAGAGATGTGTACATTTTTCTTATTTCGCCTAAATATCTTTTTTTTTTTCATTTTGTTCTTCAGAAGCTACAGAAGATACTTACAAGTTTCCCAGAAAACAAAAAGAGTCAAATTTACCCTGATATTCAAATTAAAAAAGTTTTCACCCCCACTCACTTAATGCATCGTTTTTCCTTCTGAAGCATCAGTGAGCTTTTGAACCTTCTGTAATAGTTGAATATGAGTTCCTCAGTTGTCCTCAATGTGAAAAGATGGATATCAAGATCATACGGTCATTGCTGGAAAGGGTTCAAATACACAAAAATGCTGAAAAACCAAAGAATTTGTGGGACCTGAAGGATTTAGGAAGGAAAAAAAAGCTGTTCAGGTAACAACACAGTATTAAGAGTCAAGCGTATACTTTTGACTTCAACTGATGTACAGTACAGCTAATAAATGTACAGTACGGCTGCAAGTTTTGAGGCTACTAAAATACGTTATACAGGCTTATACTTTACTAATGACAAAAATAAATCCTCATATCAGCACAGTGTCATTTAATCATGGTTATTATATCACAGTTTAGCCTTTATTGTTTATGTCTGTAAGGTCACCTGTCGCCGCAGGAAAGAAAACCCCAAATACGGTGAAGAAAGTCTCGCCAGCTGTGTAGTCTGGCAGGGTGTTCTTACGCAGCAGATCCTCCGAATAGCCAACGAATCCATGCTCTGCAATAAACACATTCAGCACAAAACAATGTTAGGAAAGACTGTTTATTACAACCTTTAGTTAGACTAAAGCATTAGTGAGTGCTTAATGGAAAAAGTCTGCACTGACACGATGATAAAAATCAGATTCATCTCTGAAGTCTCCACTGAGTATATATGGCAAACATTACACACACAAAGATTTCCTGTAAATTAGAATCTTTGTTATGAAAAGCAAAAGGAAATATTTTGGCCTTTTTGAAAAATCTGATATTTAGACAGATCAGTCTAAATATTTCAAAGCATTAAAACAAATTTCAGAAAACCTTCCTGAAGCAGAATTCATGTTTGAATCTCTCTGCTCAAAACACAGGCTTGAATCATGTGGTGACGACATTTACAAGAAAACATCCTCCTGTGCAAGACCACAAACCAGCATCCATGACATATAATATTGATCTATCGCACACTGATACAATAACCCTTTTCACCCTGAAATCAAAGGGAGGGGTTCGCTGAGGGAATTGTAGAACAGACGTCTGGTTTAAAATATGACAGGTTTGGACTCCACAGCCATGCACAAGTAGAGCCCCGCATGTCTGTGGCTGACCGTCACCGCCCTTTATGTAACAATCTGGGGGGACAGACGCCCCGCCAAGATGCGTGCAAACCAAGGGCCGGCCTTTTTCTTGGGAATGCATGCCAAGTTCAATAGTTCTGCGCCGTGGACATGATGGAGGGAATGCTGGACTAAGCTCTGGGTGTGTTCACAGGCAAACAAAACAATCCAAGAACAGGCGCCGCAGAGCATTTACATAAACAGTACTGAGAGATATCACCATTGTGCTGAACCCTCAACACAAGTGGTATTTTCACTCAGGGTGGCAGTTATTAAAGTTAGATTGCAATGACACTGTATATTTCTGGTGGTTGGTGTACTTGTGTACAAACAACAGTTCATAATGTATAGTAAATGCCACTAAATTCGTTGGTTCACCCAAAAATAAGCACTTACTCGCACTCCCGTCATTCCAAACCAGTATGACTTTCTTTTTTTAACAGGACTCAAAAGCAGATGTTTCAAAGAATGTTCAAGTCACTGTTTTCCACATAAAAACTAAGTTTTACTGCTAAACTCCAATAAGGACAAAAACAGCAACATAAATGTAGTCCATACGATTCATTAGCTATATTCCATGACTTCCACACTTCATTTTTCACTGATAATCTTCTCTTTGCTCCAGCTCTCATCTCTACTTAATGTAAAGATACAACAGAGGGAAGATTTTCAGTAAATAATGAAAAGCTAACATAAAACATATGGTTTTAGAACTCCAACTCCAAGGCCCCCTTATTGTCCACAGTATTCAAAGACCCAATGACTTTTTCAGCTGTTTATGATTTACTGGCAAGGATTTTTTAGCATTTTAACTGATACAATGTCTTTATTACTTACTTGACTTTTTGTGTCTAGAAATCACACACAAAAATGATATATATAAATATGACATATATATATAAAAATATAAATAAATATTTATATATTAATATATTAATATATATATATATATATATATATATATATATATATATATTTATATATATATATATATATATATATATATATATATTAATATATATATATATATATATATATATATATATATATATATATATATATATAAATAAATAAATATTTATATATTAATATATTAATATATATATATATATATATATATATCTCTCTCCTCCAAATGGCTCAGGGAGGTTAACAAAGGCCTTCTGAAGTGAATCCATGCATTTGTCTAAGAAAAATATCCATATTTAAATCTTTATAAACTGTAATCTTTAGCTTCCACCAACTGCCATAAGCGTGTACATGAAAAATGGTGTTCAAACAGATGATGCAGGCAAAGCGTAAGCTCCGTTGAGAACATGCTATTCTCACAAGAACAAAGTTTTGTTTACAGCAAAGAAAACCAGTCTCCTCTTGGCTTATACTGAAATCCTCCAACATTTTTCAAAAATTTAAATCCTTGTTTTGTACTTCTGAAGCAAAATAAAGCACCGGTCACAAATTAGAAGACATTTATTAACCCCCTGGAGCTGCTTGGAGCACTTTTTATGATGGATGGATGCACTTTATTGAAGTTCAAAAAAATCAAACAGCCATTCACTTCCATTATACAGTAAAGCTTGGAAGAGCCAGGGCATTTTTTTAATGTAATTCGAATTGCATTTGTCTGAAAGAAAAAAATCATATATAGTAGTCAACATTTGAAGTGGATCAAAAAAAGTTTAAAGTTGTCCTAAGACATGGGTATTGTTTTGGTTTTAGAACAGGTTTTGATCCACTTCAAATGTTGACTACCGTACACCTAGGATGACTTGAGGATGAGTAAATAATGTGGTAAATTGCATTTTTGGGTAAAGTATCCCTTTAAATATCTACGTTTTAAAGACCATGGGAATACAAAAATGTTGCTCTAGAGATAAATTAAAATAAGTGATATATTTTTAGTTATTCTGTCTTTTTTAATGCTTGTTTTGACTTATTTTAAGTAATCTCGAGGCAACCTTGGAAATTTGCGGAGGACTCATATGGGGTCCAAATAGGACCACGGTTAAGAATGGTTAAGAATGAATTTTACAGATTTATTTTTTGGCATTTTGCCTTTATTATGACATGACCGTTTTAGAAGTAACAGGAAGTGAAGTGGGAAAGAGAGATGGGGGCGGGATCGGGAAAGGTCCTCGAGTCGGGATTCAACACGGGATGCCGGAGTGCAACGGCTCTATGACGGCACGCTGCCCACAAAGCTATTGGTGCCTACAAAATGGACTGCTTTTAGAATAATTTTATGGTGCTTTTTTCCTTTGTAAGACTTGGCAACACACACACACACACACACACACACACACACACAAAAAGAGTCAACCCAGTCTCATGAGAATACGTGCCTCTATACACATTTCTGCAACACCGTAATTACGTACATTACTGCACAGTTTTTACAGTGAAATGTTCAGAGAGTGGCACTAAAACACACAGTCAATACGTGACAATGGCACGATTTTATTACGTTGGTACATGCACGTATTGCTGTTTTTTTATGCTGCTTGAGGTACATATTGCGCCTGTTCACAATTCAAATATCCAGGTAGTGTCACTAAAGATTAATGCTCTATCGTGTTGGAAATATCCCCTACACCAAACCCAACCATAAACTTACCTGATAGTGTTAACAAATGCAAAGGTTATATAAAACACATTCGTTGATCCTGCCCTGCTAATTTAACTTCATTATGTGGATTTGAGCTGTTTTGTCAAACTGTAGTTTCACAGGGTTTGAACTAGAGCTCTCCATCTCTCAAGTGAACAGGCTGTATTGCATGAGCTATCGAGTAAACCAACCGAATCAGAGAACTCATGCATATGAAGCTATATATGTGATGACAACGTTTTGAAGTCACAACATACTGCAAGTGATTATGTGAAAATTAGGCTTTATTAATCAAAACTCTGTACATTTTACTTTATGTGAAAAGGAATAAAAGTTGGAGTTTTACTGCCTCTAGTGTTCATTTCAACTAGAAAATGCAGTTATTTGTACATATTGGAAAATATTTTTTTAATTTTGCACAAATCTTTAAAGAGGCATGTATTTCCAATGAGCTTTTGCCTTCAGTCAACAAAATAAAGTCATGCTGGTTTAAAATGTTTGTTTTGAAAGTTTTAAAATAAGAAATAATATAACTGATAGAGAACCTATGGACAAACATTAACAGAGAAGAAGGAGCCGAGTCAAAAGTGTACAACAGATGTAGTGAAAGATGGCGGTGGGGGGTACAAGACACTCATGCAGAGAGGGATCTACAGGGCCTGACTATGCAAGATCATGATCCATTTCCCTCTTGGTTATCTTGTGATGGGAAAGAATGTGTTCTCTTGGATTAATGACATGTTTATCCAAAAGGAAGTCACCACCCTTTCAGAAGCCCTGCCTGTTCCTACCCTTCCAAGTCACAGTTTCTTGGCTACAAAGAGAGAGAAAGAGCCAGAAAGAGAGTAAGATACAATAGACAGGATCAGGAGGAGGAGGTAGAGAGGAAGTGCATAAAGAAAGTGTAGGTAGACACAGCCTTAGAAAAAACAGATATAAATTATCCAACACCACCACACAAGTAGGAAAAACCACATCCTACTTCACCACATCATAAATTACTCTGACATAATTAGCTTCCTTTATGAACTTTGCAACTTATAAGTGCAAGAATAAAACTATTGGCCATATTTTAGTTTTTGTGTCTTCTTCAGCTATAAAACATTAAACAGACAACTCCTACAACTGAATAAATAAGCTTTCCATTGATGTATGGTTTGTTAGGATATGCCAATATTTGGCTGAGATACAACTCTTTGAAAATCTAAAATCTGAGGGTGCAAAAAAACAAAATACTGAGAAAAGTCACCTTTAAAGTTGTCCAAATGAAGTTCTTAGCAATGCATTTTACTAATCAAAAATTAGGTTTTGATATATTTACAGTAGGAAATTTACAAAATATCTTCATGGAAGACGATCTTTACTTAATATCCTAATGCTGTTTGGCATAAAAGAAAAATCAATCATTTTGACCCATACAATGTATTGTTGGCTATTGCTGCAAATATACCCGTGCTACTTATGACTGATTTGTGGTCCAGGGTCACACACACACATATACATATATACATATATACATATATATATATATATATATATATCTCAATCAAATGAATGCTGTTCTTTTGACCTTTCTATACATCAAAGAATAAGAAGATTTCCACAAGAATATTAAGCGGCACAACTGTTTAAAATCTGAAATAATACAAAACGTTTCTTGCGCTCCAAATCAGCATATTAGAATGATATCTGAAGGATCCTGTGACACTTAAGACTGGAGTAATTGCTGCTGAAAACTCAGCTTTGTCATCACAGAATTATACATTAAATATTTAATACTTTAAAATATATCTCAAAACAGCAAAGTGTTATTTTAAATTGTAAAAATATTTCACAATTATTTTTTAAAATAAATAAATCAATAAATGCAGCCTTTGTGGTGTCAAACACAAAAAAATTAAACAACAAATATTATCTGCTGACACATGTACATGTAATGAAATTTCATGCCTTGAGATAAAAACTATAAACATATTCACAATACACAAGCGTGAAGAACAGGCCATATTAACATGGATATGAGAAGGGCCGCTACTGTTGCCCTCCTTGATACCTTTTTAACCTTTCTGATTGCAGTTTGGATATTTGTAGTAAGAGTCCTGATCTGAAGATTTGGAAGAGGAAGTGATGATGTGGACGCTGCTAGTGAAGAACTCGGATCTGCTTCCTGCCTGCTCTTTTGTCTCAAGCCAAAAATGTGGGTGAGCCCGGTCAACACCCTTAACCCAAAACTATGAGCGCATGTCAGTTTCCTGTCCAACTTTGGGTGCTTAAATAGAGAGTGTCTATGAGGTTAGAGCTAAGACCCTACAAAACACGAACATCACACCTTCATAAACTCTTTAAGCGATTTAAAAAAAGACCATGAGCAGACAAGTCACAGGATTCAACTCATAAAAAGCAAATTGTTATATTTCAGCAATTTCTTCCCACCACTAGAATAGAATTTACACCAATAATAAGAGTCTAAAAGCCTACAGTAGTAGGAAAGCTCTTCTCACAGCTCCTCTTGTGTGGTAATAGGCAGGAGGGAAAGGACAGAACTAGGAGGTGCTCTTATTTTTCTTTTTTTTTTTCTTTTTTTTTAAATCTAGCACAAATGTGTTCACCACAATGGTATGAACACTCGAGAGGATTGTGCTCACATTTTCTTCATCTTTTCCAGCAATAACATTTTCAAATGATTTAACAAAACATCGAAGTAGGTAGCAATATTAAAAGATCATCAACCCTTCTCCCATTTTGGCTACATGAGCCTGGGCACACTGGTGCCCAATTGGGTGTATAATCCAAACATATCCTTTACCAAGAATTATTTCACAACCAAGATATGTGCTCAGCCCCTTAAACTTTCTTCAGGCTTTCAGTACTTAAAGGAATAGTTCACCCTGTAATAAAGACTGTGGGATCATCTTCAAACTTATTTTCTAAGCAAACAAAGACATGCAGTTATCAAGCTCCAAATCATCATAAATGTATCATTAGTGATTTCACTCACACTGGAAGTCATACAATAGCTTTGTGTCAAAATGTATCCAATTTTAAGTTATTTATTTAAAGGGGCCATCGGATGCAAAATTCACTTTTACATGGTGTTTGCACATAAATGTGTCTTAAGTGTGTGTGGACACAACCACCCTACAATGATAAAAATCCATTCATTCCTCTTTTTTTAATCCCCGTTTCAATTTTCTGAGCAGTATGATATCATACTACTCACTAGCATATTTCAGTCCTCAGCTAACACCATGCTGTCCGCCATTTTCTCTGCGCTCAAGCAGCTGTAGCAACAATATTTTGTAAGCAATGCAGGTGTTTTGTAGTTGGATGTAAAAGTGAAAATAACAGTCTTTAGCCACTGAGGATGCAGTTTAGTTTTTGATTGTAAAGCACCACTGAACAAACAAAAATGGAAAAGATGGGCGGGGTGAACAGTAGCTCATTATCATTTAAAGAGACGTGGACTGAAATGTTGTTTCGCTATGAACAGAGCTGTTTTTGACCAGGTAAAAACAGTGTTGCTTTACATGACCAATGAGGAATTTTAACCAAAGTATGTTGCTGACATTTCATGAAGACCCTAAAGAATCATACCAACTTGTGGAAAATGGGCATCTGATGTACCCTTCAAATCATAAACAAAAAGAGACAGATCACTGGATCATCTGATGAAGTTCACAAAACTGATCTGAATGGTTCATTCACAAATCAACTGATCCGGTTCTTGAGTTTAACTTGACAGTGGTTACCCGCTTGATTTTCAGGAACAATGATTAACGACATAAATGTTAGTCTGTACCTCGCAAAAAACTACAAAATGACATCAGTAGACTTGGAACATAGTACAGAGTCATATGAACTATTGAACTGGCTTTTTTCTTTAAATTATCACAAAATACAGTTTTCTGTCTGGACGATAAGAGTCTTGAAGAGACTTTTATTTTGCAGACACTTAAAACCCAGCATCTGTGCACAGATGCACTCTGTCTTTATTAGTTCACTGTCTTTGTTTAACAGGTCGGTCTAATAATAGAAAGGCAAAGAAAAAAAATCCAACTTGGTCGACCTTTACTTTTGTGTCCTTGTTAAAGGGATAGTTCACCCAAAAATGACAATTCTATTATTAATTGCTTACCCTCATGTTGTTCCAAACCCACAAGACCTTTGTTCATCTTTGGAACTCAAATTAAGAAATGTTTAATGAAATCCGCGAGCTTTCTGACCCTGCATAGACAGCAACTTTTTGTAAGCAAAAAAAAAAGGTAACGACTTTATTCAACAATGTCAGTTTCAGAAGAAATTAACCTGTTATTTTGTTTCTTTGTGCACAAAAAGTATTATTGTAGCTTCACATGGACTATTTATTAATGTCCTTACTAGCTCTCCAGGCCTTGAATGTGTCAGTTGCGTTGCTGTCTATACAGGCTCAGTAATTTCTTGGTTTCATCAAAAATATCTTAATTTGTGTTCTGAAGATGAACGAAAGTCTTACGGGTTTGGAACGACATAGGGTGAGTAATTAATGACAGAATTTAAATTTCTGGCTGAACTAACCTTTTAAAGCTTGACAGCCCCAGTCCTCATTCACATATTTCATTATATAAAATAAGAGAATGGGCATGACATACCTCAAATTTTGTCCTTTTACGTTCTACAGAAGACAGACAATCATATAGCTTTGAAATGACAAAATGTCCAATTCTGAAGTGAACTATCACTTTAAATTGCAATGGAATGAGGTTACGCTGGAACCTCTATATCATCAAGGTTAGGAAGCTTTCCTTGTGCTGACCACCTGCCCTTGACTACGTGATTAACAGTGTTATCAAACTGTAAACACATCTGCACAGCAGCTCCTTTTTCCTGCCACTGGCAGGTAACCCGCCCATGCGGCGCCCAGGCCTAAACCGTGCAACCCCCTGGAGTCACGCCAATGGTGAGATCACTTTATAACCACAAGGCTTAATTGAAAAAACCTGGAGGAACCAGCGCCTCCTTTTCCCTCTGCCAACGCACACTGCAGCCTGAGTCCAGCTCCTAAAACGGGGTCAGAAAAACACGACAGCAGCAGTAGCTGAAGGTAGCGGGTGACACCGTATATTTAGTCCATTACACCCCAATGTGTCTGACTTTCTCTGCAGAGAGAGTGAGAACACCATCTTTCTGAAAGTCTTGCCTCCTCTCTGAACGGGAAGCCAGTAATCAGGAGAACAGGAAGAGTTGGGATGGATTTCCTGCAAACCCAGTGTGAAAGTACATACTGACCTCGTCTGAGGTGGGCAGCCAAAAAAACTTAAATATTACAATGGACTAAGAATGCCTGCATGCTTGTCCTAAGAGCAAATGACCCTTATCTCACATAATTTTTGCAGGATGACGAGTTGCTATTATAAACTTCCATTAAATTAACCTTGCACTAAGTATGCATTGTTGGAAGAGGGAGTTGAAATTCTTTTAATACTGTGTATATGCCTAATATACAATATACATGTCCTAAATTTATGAAATGTGTGACAAAGTGGGACATTTAACTAATTCTTCTTAGACTTATAAGCATGTTCTATTTAATTAACATGCTGTAGGCATTAAAAATAAAATAATTAAAGTAATATTGTGAAATATTTAGATTTTTAATTTAAAATGTATTCCTATAATGGCAAAGACACATCATCCTTCCAAAATTATTCTAATATAATAATTTGGTTCTAAAGAAATATTTCTTGTTATTACTAAATTTAATTCCTTATTATTTTTGTGAAACAACATTTTATTCATAACTCTTTAAAAAATACATTAAAGTTAAAAGGAAAAGCATTTATTTGAAACAGAAAGCTTTTGTAACATTTTAAATGTCTTTACTGCTACTTATGAACAATTTAATGCATCCTTGCAAATAAATTGAGTAATTAAAAAAATCTTACTGACAAACTTGAGGCACAGTTTTGCATATAGCTTTGCCTTGTGAGGTCCAAGCTGACTAGATGACAGTACTGAATATAATGGGAAGACAAGTCACTTCACCCTTCCTGTTACTTCAACTTACTTCAACCATAATATGATTGGTGTTGGAGTTCTATAATTGTGTTTATTTTAGGAAGAGACCCTGTACTTATTAGTCACCATGTGCACCCCTCCCAGCAGATGCAGTGCTGCTGGAGGTCTAACTTACTGCTTATACCGTCAATGCCGCATCACAACCTGGTACACAAAATTTTGTCTTGCACTGTTTGTTAAGCCTAAATGGTTTAGAAACGTTTTTAGAAAAAGAAAATGTAAATAAAAAATAACAATGTAAATTGCCACTACTAAAACAGACAATAAAAAAATAAAACCCCACATGATAGCAAGATTATTTGGGACACCACCACATTTATACCCTGACATCTACTGGACAGTTGTTGCAAGGACATGTGGACTCCTAGTTTTCCCATACTGGCCAAAAAAATAGTCTACCAATACAATAATCATTTTGAATTAGTAAGAGCTTCAAAATGAAAATTTCTAGTCACAGATAATATAGATTTACATACTGCTCAACTTTTTAAAATAAGTCTCTTATGCCCACCAAGGCTGCATTTATTTGATACAAACTACAGCAAAACAGTAATATTGTTAAATATCATTACAATTTAAAAGAACTGTTTTCAATTTTACATTTTTTAAAATTTAATTTATTCCAGAAATGGAAATGCTGAATTTTCATGGCCATTATGCCATTCGTCAGTGTCACATGATCCTTCTGAAATCATTCTAATATGTTGATTTGCTGTTCAAGAAACATTTATTATAATAATTTTTAAATATTATTATTATTATGTTGAAAATAGTTGTGCTGTTTAATATTTTTGTAAAAACTGGGATACTTTTTTCCTCAGGATTCTTTGACATTTCAGCAGAACATTAATTATTTGAAATACAAATGTTGTATTTGTAAAATGTAAATTTGAACTGTTGAACACTGTTGCTTTTTGAACAATTTAATACAGTCTTGCTGAACAAAAGCAGTAATTCCTTTTTTTTAAAAAAATCTTACCCACCCCAAACTGTTTGAACAGTTTTTTGTGTATATATTGTCACTAATAAGCTGCATTCAACTACTTTTCAATTCCAATAAATGCATATTACACCACACATGAAAATACAGAAATAAGGAACTGCAAAATAAGTATAGAAATAAGAGAAAAGTATGCTGATAAAAGAAAAAAACTTTTAGCACACTGCAAATTTAGTCTAATATATACACTGCCACTCAAAAGTCACTAGTCCAGTCTTCACTGTCACATGATCATTCAGAAATCATTCTAACATCATGCTGAATTATTATTACTATCAATGTTGGAAACAGTGCTGCTTTATATATTTCAAGATTCTTTGATGAATAAATACTTAAAAAGAACAGCATTTACTTTAAACAGAAATCTTTTCTAACAATATAAGTCTTTATTATAACTTTTTATCAATTTAACACATCCTTGCTGAATAAAACTGTTAATTTCTTTCAAAAAAAATTTAAAATAAAAATGTAACTTTTAAACGGTAGTGTATATTGTTAAAAAAGATTTCTATTTTAAAATAATGCTGTTCTTTTAAACTTTTTATTCATCAAAGAATGGTAAAAAAAAAAAAAAAGTGTAATATTTTCCAAGAACATATTAGCACAATTGTTTCCAACATTGATAATAAAGCAGCATATCAAAATGACTTCTGAAGGATCATGTAACACTGAAGACTGTAGTAATGGCTGATGAAAATTCAGCTTTGCATCACAAGAATAAATTATATTTGAAAGTAAATTAAAATAGAAAACAGTTATTTCACATTGTAATAATATTTCACAATATTACTGTTTTTTCTGTATTTTTGATCAAATAAATACAACCTTGATTAGCATAAGACACTTACTGATCCCAAACTTTTGAACAGCAGTGTACAATGACTTGAACTTGTATATCCTCGTCTGGCAGGTTTGCCAGGAAATGTGCAAAGAAAGAAATGTCAATATAAGAAAGGCAGGCACTGTTTAGTAGGATCTGTGAAAACAATACTGCAGGGGAAGAATCTCCTCCTAAAGCGCCACTTAATTAAATGTAAACCTATAGTCACAAATGCCTGTTGAAATTGAGTGTGATTTTTAATTGTCCATTAATTTTCTTACGCTCAGTGGGGATCTATGATGTTGGTTTAATGAAAGACTTTCAGTTAAAAACACAAAACCTAGCTGGACCTTAAGATCTACATCAGGTGCTAAATTTACTAGAACTCTAATTTAAATGACCTTTAAAGTAATCTTACTTGCATTCATGATAGCTCACCTGGATCTAGATGACTAATTGCTCACCAAGGCTGCATTTATTTGATAAAGATACAGTAAAAATAGTAATATTGTTAAATATTAATACAATTTAAAATAACTGTTTTCTATTTTAAATTGTAATATTTTAAAATATAATTGATTCCAGTAATGGCAATGCTGAATTTTCATCAGCCATTATGCCAGTCTTTAATGTCACATGATCCTTTAGAAATCATTCTGGTGCTGAGGAAATATTTATTATTATTATCAGTGTTGAAAACAGCTCTGCGGCTTAATATTTTTGTCAAAACTTTAATATCTAGGATTCTTTGACATACCTGGATCTAGATGACTAAATGTCCCGATGACAAAATCCAGAGTGGACATGGCTAATATGCCCAGTAGAACTAATTGAAGGCGTACAATCCATTTCACCCCAGCCAAGTTAATCCCAAGCAGGCCAATCAGAACGGCCACAGAGATGCCCCTCACCGCCCACGTGCTCTGTAAGTTCAGCACCTGTGCGATGGACTCAGCAAAACCAGTGATGTACATCGCTCCAGCCACACACTGCCAACAAGACACATGACTGTCACCAAACTTGAAAAAGTAAACTGATCCCCCAATGCATATGCAATATAATTAAAACAGGTATGAGCTGCTCACCTGTCCAAACACATACAGGAGTCCCACAGTTCCTCCAACCCTGCCTCCGAGCACAGTGGAGATCATGGAGTAGACCCCACCGTTACCCACGCTGCAACACTCACACACACCAATACCTGACATCACTGTAACCAAGGCGACCAATACCACCATGGATACCAGAAGCATGCCCAGCAACACACCTGTGTTACCCTAAAGATAATCATATGGAAAAAGACATAACATTTTCATTGGATGCACATTAAATAGCTGCCAAAACATTAGACAAGTATGAAAGCCTGTTTCCGCCACAGGATAAAATTTAAAAAGTAATTTTAGGCCTGGTTTAACAGACAGGGTTTAGACTAAGCCAGGTTTAGGCCACAGCTCAATGAGGACATTTAAGGCATTTTTATAAATGTGCCTTAGAAAAAATATTACTGGTGTCCTGGAGTCAAAACAAAGGCACTGATATATTTTAAAATCAGTCAGTGCAAGTTTCTTTGAGTTGAAACAGCTCAGACTTACATTTTTTACTGGGACTAGGTTTAAGACTCGTCTATGAAACCTAGGGTTAATCTCACAACTTTTCTAATTCGAAGTTTATTTCACAATTTAGATTTTTTTTTTCTTCTAATTCTGAGTTTTTTCCTCAGATCTGCGAGAAGTCTCAGATCTGTTACCTGAGAATTCAGAATTGTGAAATAAATTTCCAATTGCAAGAAAAGAAAGACAGAATTATGAGATAAAAAGTCTGAGATTTAATTTTTTGTAAAAAAAAAATAACTCACAAGCTCAGAATTGTTTGATATAAAAGGCAGAATTGTTTGATATAAATTGCAAGATGTAAACCTGGTTTAAATAAATAATATAAAAAATATTATTATTATGTTGAAAACAGCCGAGTAAAAATTTTTTAGGTTTCTTTGATGAACAGAAAGTTCAGTAGAACAGCATTTATGTGAAATAGAAATCTTTTGTAACATTATAAATGTCTTTATCATCACTTTTGATAATTTCTATGCATCATTTCTATATAAAAATTATGCTGGAAATTAAGCTTTGATCACACAAATAAATTAAATTTTGAAATATATTCAAACAGAAAGTTATTTTTAATAGTAAAAATATTGCACAATATTACTGATTTTGCTGTATTTTGCATCAGATAAACGCAGGCTTAGTAAGCAGAAGAGACTTCTTTAAAAAAAAATTAAAAATCTTACTGTTCAAAAACTTTTGACTGGATCTTGTAAAAAGTAATGAAAATGGTGAAAATGGGCTTCCATAGATATGAAACCAAAACCTTGTAATATCTTTTCAAATGCTGTTTAAATAAATTCTCTAATACACATATGCACTACAAGCATCTTGAAATGATAAAACATAACTTACCACAAGCCAACCAGTCCGTAAAAAGAGCACCACCCCAAAAATGTTGATCATGCAGGTAGTAAAGACTCCATCCCAGGTGCCAAAAAGAACAGGTTCCCAGACGAAGAGCTGCACCTTCCACCAAGGCTGAGCATTACTCTGGGATCCCTACACAAACCAGTGTCACTCATTTCTAAATAAGCCACTGTTAATGCCAGTTCCTCTGCTAGGTAAAACGTGAGGTCTGAACTTATGGTTTTCTATTACAACTGATTTGCCATTACCTGTGCGTCTTCATGGAATAACTCTTGAACTTGAGGACTCATGCTCCCTCCTGGGCAAGATTACAGTAGCTGAGTCTGAGGGAAGTAAATACTTTGCTAGTCATTTGAAAGGCTTTGGTACAGTCAATTTTAACAACATTTGCCAAGTAGGCGATGGCCACGTAGCCTGGATACATTTAAGCCAACAAAAATTGTCTGTTAATAAGTGACACATTAGGAACTAATAATCGACATGCAATTCATATTCACATTTGACAAACATTTTAATACCTTAAGATAAAAGGCAACAAACGCATCGAAGTTCACATGACTGAGTCGTGTAGTACTGACTTTTGTGTTTGTGTTTTTACTTTAAAGTTATCTAGTACAATGGTTCGTTGTAAAGTCTAAAAGAAATGTGATAGCGGCTGTTTTGCGATATTGTTAAACTGTAAATTCCTTGAGTAATTAAAGGAAGACAAACACACACATACCTGTAATCCCTGTGCTCCCGGATGCAGAAGCAGGTGGAGAATGTGAGAGGCACAAGCACACCTGAGGTGTTGGGTGGTCCGAGTCATTTGTGCGAATCGGTTCTCTCGAACGGTTCGTTTTTGATGCAACTAGTCAAAAAATGTTGACTAATGTTGACCATTTCGGACCGATTCAGTCAGATTCCTAACAAATCTAACAAAATACAATAAAAATGTAAAATAGTTTTGTGAAGTGGTTCAACTGATTCACTGAAAAGCTCCGACTCAAAATAACGATTCACTCAACGTTAAACACCAGTAAACTCAAAGTTGGTAAGATGTTTTCAGTACCACCGCTCCCCCGAGGAAATTTTAGGAGAAACTGACAGGTTTCTGAAATTATTCATTAAAAAGTAGTAGCCTAAATGTAATTTAAAATAATTTGATTCTCTATCGTTTGATTAATATCTTTTTAAAGCCTTTTTAGCCTAACAGCTGTCTGTGTGTGGCTGTTATTTATGTAAACGTTACGTGTGCAATGAACGTCATTAAACAAATATCTGTTCTATCAGCGCCACCTCAGATGTGTGTGTGTGTGTGTGTGTGTGTGTAGGGTTGCCAAATCCACGGTTTTCCCGCGTAAGTGCGCTACTTTAACACTGTTGGGGCGGGTTGTTTTTGAATTCCACGGGTTACACCGATCTCCTCGGACCACGGTTTAAACTGAGTAGAACCCTGACTGAGAGGAAAAAACCATGGAGAATACATGATTGGTCTGATTGTTTTTCACAGACCTGGCAACCCTGGCTGCCAGCGTACAGCTCTTATTTGCATTTGACTGTTCTTCGACTGCTCTAACGGTGCAGGATTTTCTGTATTTTTTCCCCTAATTGTCATTTGTATAACCAACTAGTAGACATTTATGATGTAAAGTCCAATTAAAATCACATTAAGATACTCTTGGCCATGTGTCAACCAAAGATACAAAATTTAAAGCATATTTTCAACCCCATTCAAATTCTTTGTCAGCGTGAATGTCACAAAAACGTTCGTGTCACATTTGAACATAGATTATATTGACTGAACAAGAAATTATATTTGCACAAAATGAATCCTACTTTAGGACCATAAACTTGGACATTTTTTGGCTGGTTTCATGAAATTCCCACAATAGTGATTATATTAAGATAGCACTAGGAAAACATTCTTGTGATGAGTTATCATGACACATGAAAAAAGCACTCGACAACTTGATGTATTTGTAAATTTAATATTACACAACAAGAGGCACGCAATCAAAAACATCCAATCGGAACTTTTTCCCCATGTCTTAGGCAAAGTATTGCATTAAAGTATATTCTATGGAAATAATTCGGCTACAATAAAATGGATACATATAAAAATATAACCAGTGTACAAAGACAGTCAGAGGACATGCACTCCCCAATAAAATTAAATGTCTAAAACTATTCAGAAGAGCTCTCTCACTAAATAAAACCATTCAGTTTCACTCGAATTAAACTTGAAAGAAAACAATGATTCACCATCAGTAACAACAGATGAGACTCAAAATACCCAATCAATAAAGAAGGACAACAGCCATGTGTCTAAATGGATATGAGTTTTTACCAACAGCAATTGAGCTTACAAAAACATCACACAATTTACTAAAATGAAATAAAGCAAAAACAAGGCATTAAGGTCTTCCCTCAAATTATCATTTCACTTTCATCAATTTCTAGAGCATCTGTAGCAGTAATTATTGACTAAATATTTAGGTATCACATGATATTGAAATGATAAATAACATCCTGAAAACTCCTCGTCTGAGGGCGTATGAGATCCATACAAGGTTTAATCAAATTGTAATTAAAACTGCATTCAGAGGCAATTCTTAGAGTACATTTGTAATTTAAAAACAAGAACACCAACATGATTTTGTCACAAAAGTTGTGCTGAGAGTCGTCAGGGACTGTAGGAATGAGTAAACCAAAATGGCAGCAAATATTATGTTGCACTCTTTCTACACTCTGAAAAACTTAAAATATACCACCTATTTACAACATGGAAAAATAAAGGGACAATAAAGGAATGTTTAGGCACACATATAATAGACCGTAATCAAAAACACAGTAAAATGTCTTTGACACCCAGAACACACTCTGACTATGAAAAAATATACACATTCATTCACAAAACATGAGCAGAGCGAATTTGTGTGTAAATTGCTTATAAAACCATTAAACAATTTACATAAGAATGATTTACAAAGAAATGAGTGTACAGTTTGGCATGATACTACGAATATAAATCAAACTAAGATTAATCAGGATACAGTTTTGGGGCAAGCGGCTAAATTTCCATAAACAATTTGAGAAAACAGAAACAAAGCTTTTAATTTACATGATTAGTTAATGAAAGATGTGCAATTAACAAATGCTATGTGTACATATACATATTAGTACAACTTTACACTTTATTTTTTGTTCTATATTAATCTAATAAGTAACAGCAAGTGAATCTGATTCAAAGACATATTTGTTAATGGATGGGGTGTTTGAGAGACAAAAAGCATAAAAATATGATCTCAGACCATACATTCTTAAATCATCTTCCTTGATTTCACTCAACACTGATGTAGATTTTATATCAGATGTGTACGTTATGTAGAGGGAAGGTGGGAATCGAAAAGTGCTTTAAAATAATAACAAAAACTGCCCACGAGCCAAAGTGCTATTTAATGGGTAATGTTGATTAAATCTGGAAACCCAAGAAAACAGACTGTGAACAAATGAAATCTTCTTAAGGAAAAAAAATTGATGAAATGCACAAATTTTTCAACAAAGTACACTAACAGTCAAAAGTTTTTGAACAGTAAGATTTTTTATGTTCTTTAAAGTAGTCTCTTCTGCTCACCAAGCCTGCATTTATTTGATCCACAGTACAAAAGCAGTAATATTGTGAAATATTTTTACTATTTAAAATAACTGCTTTCTATTTGAATATATTTTAAAATTTTATTTATTTCTGTAATCAAAGCTAAATTTTCAACATCTTTACTCCAGCCTTCAGTGTCACATTATCTTTCAGAAATCTTTCTAATATGTTGATTTGCTGTTCAAGAAATGTTTATTATTATTGTTATCAATATTTAAAACAGTTGACTACATTTGTTTCAGGCTTGTTTAATGAATAGTAAGATCGAAAGAGCAGCATTTTATAGAAATAAATATTTTTTGGCAAGGATGCTTTAAATTGATCAAAAGTGATGATAAAGACATATAACATTATAACATTATAATGTTACAAAAGCTTTCTATTTTAGATAAATGCTATTGTTCTGAACTTTCTATTCAACATAATAATAATATTAATAATAATTCATGTTTTTGAGCAGAAAATATTAGAATTATTTCTAAAGGATCATGTGACTGGAGTAATGATGCTAAAAATTCAGCTCTGAAATCACAGGAATAAATTAGATTTTAAAATATATTTAAATAGAAAACAGTTATTTTAAATAGTTAACATATTTCCCATTTTTACTGTTTTTGCTGTACTTTGGATCAAATAAATGCAGGCTTGATGAGCAGAAGAGACATCCTTAAAAACAAAAAATCTTACTGTTCAAAAACTTTTGACTGGTAGTGTATATTGTATTTCGTCCTATTGTAAGTCTGAAGTAACCAATGAGTCAGGCACAATGATGACAGATGAAGAAGTGCATATCTGTTAGTGCTGTTGCCCTAGACAATTGCTAAAACTGCATCCTCAAATGTGAGATATGCAAAAAGAAACCCTCCACAAAACCTTGTTCCCCATATGCACCTAAATCTGATTGGCAAGACAGATTTTTTAAAGAACATGTACTGATTCCCACAGAAGTAGTGGGGGAATATCTATTTTTTGATCCAATAACCTTAGGAGAAATGTGCAAAGATATTTCATGATTATATAATCTCATTATATAAAATTATGGGCTAGGTCCATACAAATTCAGTATGACAATACCTGCAGATTGCTCTAAACAAAATGCGTCTTGGAGAGATTCTTTACGGGAGCAGAGAATGCAAATAATATATATATATATATATATATATATATATAAAAACATTCAATGCACAAAAAGATTAAATATACAACTTAGCTTACAACGACAGGGGTGAGAAAAACGTTACTTGTTTTTTGAACAAAAGTGACTTGCAGTATATCAGTCACAAAGTGCCTTACTCAAGAATAGGGCGTTAAAGTAAGGTCCTTTCAGTACCTCTCCACAAAACTAATTAAATACAAAATCCAATTATAATGCTAGACTAGAATCATTTCTATAGACCTACATTATTAGGTCAGTCTGTTGAGCCTGTTGCTCCAGCAGAAGAACTAAATGCTAACATAAGGCCAAATCAGAATCGATTTTTGTATAGTTTTCTCTTGGGGAAGCTACAATGACCCTATAATTTAGACTACTACAACAGGATTGTTGTAGTAGTTTAAAATCCTAATTTTATAACGCATAACTAATTTGGCAAGCCGTAGTGCATTCGTTCAAAGCCCAAAAAATGCAATGACACATAAAGAGTATCGATATTCTCCATTAGAAGGGCTGATAATGAAACCAATGCATGCATCACTCTGCTCCTTTTGATTCTCACACATGCGTGATTGTTTAAAGATGGAAAATCATAAGTATTTGCACAGAGATCACATTGCCTTCACTGACAGAACTATAAAGTGCCTTTTAAATGCTTCAAATCATTAAAAGCTCTTGTTTAGCCAAAGGTTTGGCTGCTTGTAGCATCTGGAGATGAAGTTAGTTGAGTTCTTGTTTCAGTAACAAGAGAGAACTCTGGGAAGTCCGTTCCGCCGTGACCTCTCAGGCTAACTTGTCCACTGGCAATGCTAAACTGTGAGGATACTCCAGATCTTGAGCTCGGGAATTGAGATCTAAAGTTCTGGTCAAAAGTAGCAATCTGAAACGTCTGGCTAATGCTTTGCGCATCGGTCTTTTTGGGAGAGGTCACTTGGTCGAGGAAGTCCTCCGTTGGGGAAACTGAGGAAGGGTTTGTCTCGTCACCTGAAAAGGAGAAGGAGTGTTGGGAATCTACCAAAAGGCTAAAATTAGGTTTCTCCAAGGTGGATCTCAATGGAGAGTTCATGGTCGGTCTGAATCGGGATGGAGAGGTGAACTGCTTCTCTGTGGAAAACAAAGGCTGGCCTGCAAGACTGGCACTGTCGTTTACAAACGTAAGACTCTGGTTGTTCAGGTATGTGTCGTTCTGACTGGTCCTTTCCAGTGCTTGCTGAAGAAACTTGGAGTACTCCTGTAGAAGGCTGGCCTTCTCTGCCGGGGGTGCTTGTGAACTGGTTCCCAACGTTTCGGTGGGGCTGCTCTCGTCGGAAGAGTTGATAGAGATGCTGGATGTGACTTCGGTGTCTGCCACGCTGAAGGAAATCTCTGCTTGTCCGTTGGCCTTATTGGAGTAGTGATCGAGAAGCGTCTGTAGGACTTCATCCGGAAGGACGTTTTTCTCATTACTAGACTTGATCTCCACGTTCAGCGTCTGAGTCTCAGAGAGGATCGTGGCGGGAACGGTCTCATCGATGACGCTCGCTACAGCTGCTTGAGTGACCGAAGGCTGCGACACGATGCTGCTCACGTTAAGCGCGTAGTCTCGACTAGTGTTGGCCGTGGCTGCTTGGAGGTATCGCTTCTTTTTGAGAAACTGCATGGCGTCGTCGTAGTTTGTGCTGCTTCCGGTTGGTTTAGCTTGTACACCTTGTAGGGCATCAACCGATTCCATGTCAGGATTGGCCTCGACATCCAAGAGGCCTTTGTTGTCCACAATCTCAAAGGTGTATCTCGTTACTTTGCTATCTTCGTATGAGGACAAGGGTGAGAGACTCTGGGGCTGTTCTAGAGCTTGCTGTTTCAAACCTCTCCTGCTGGCGATTTTCTTCAGGACTAGTTTTGGAGGACTGATGATTTCATCATTAGATTCTTCCCCTGCGAGATGCCGGTTGACAGGCGGGGAGTCAGGGATCTCAACGGAATAATCTGTCACGACATACTCGTCCTTCACCTTGGTGGCTACAGTGTAAAGAGGAAGACACTCGCTTTTGGCCAGTTGGTCTTCAGACTTTTCCTCGTTACCAGCTTCAACCTCTTTGTCAACAGTGGGACTCGTGAGCGCCACCCGACTTTTATCAGAGGTCTTCTGACGTTTCTTCTTGGGAAGAGTGCACTCCTTGGCAGGAAAAGAGAAGCCCAAGCTTTCTGAGGTGCGAAGAGGGCCGTCTTTGGCAGCTGCTTTCTGCACCTTCCTGTCCTTATTCTCATGACACATTCGTCTGTGCTTTAGCACTCTGTCAGTTCTAGAGAAAAACTGTTGGGGAAAATATACATCATGTTTCTGACTGTAGAATGCATGCTAACATTTTAATTGTACAGAATTACTGGACCACAAAACCATTCATAAGAGTCAGTTTTTTGAAACTGAGATTTATACATCATCTGAAAGCTAAATAAATAGGCTTTCCATTGATTTACAGATGTATATTTGGCCAAAAAGCAACTAAAAAACAAAATCTGGAATCTGAGCTGGAATCTAAATATTAAGAAAAAAAACAACAAAGTTGTCCAAATGAAGTTCTTAGCAATGCATATTACTAATCAAAAAATTCTGATATATTTACAGTAGTAAATTTGCAAAATATATTTGGCCGAGATACAACTATTTGAAAATCTGGAACCTGATGTTGCAAAAAAATCAAAACACTTAGAAAATCGCCTTTAAATTTGTCCAAATGAAGTTCATAGCAATGCATATTACTAATTAAAAATTAAGTTTTGATATATTTATGGTGGGAAATTTACAAAATATCTTCATGGAACATGATCTTTACTTAATATCCTAATGATTTTTGGCATAAAAGGAAAATCAATAATTTTGACCCAGTCAATGTATTGTTGGCTATTGCTACAAATATACCCAATGCTACTTATGACTGGTTTTGTGGTCCATGGTCACAAATCTGTTTTACTTTGGACTGCCCTTACCTGATGGCAATAGTCACACTGGTAAGGCTTCTCCCCGCTGTGTGTCCTCTTATGTCTCTCCATGTGGTATTTCTGAATAAATTTCATTCCACACTCATCACACCGAAAAGGTTTTTCTCCTAAAGGGAGACATGACAGGCAATAATGAACAATGTAAAAAACAATTTAAGCAGGTCAAGCAGGCCTACTTTTTCCCTACCAAGACCTGATGGGAAAAACTAGGCCTTGACTCTAGACATGCTTTCTCAGATTTAAAAGAATATAAAAATTCCCTATAAAAAAGGGAATTGCAATGGACCACCTTAAAGGGACCCTGCATAGACAGAAACGCAACTTACACGTTGGCTCAGAAAGGTAGTAAAGACATTTGTTGCACGTTGATGAGAGTACCACAATGCATGCATGTGGTGCTGAACGTGCGTCGAAGACTGACACGGAAGAGAAGAAAGTGATGAATAAAGTCAATATTTTTGTATTAACAAGACAACAAAGGCCAAGAATGCTGCACTGGTCTCTTCAGTGAATCAACGGTGCTCTTTGGATATTTGGAGGTGAATATCAGCTGAAAAGACGAAATACTCCAAGGAGTCTATTAAAGGCTTTTTTTCTACACGAGTGCCTTGGAATATTTTTGTATTATTTGTACACAAAAAGTATTCTTGTTGCTTCATAATATTACAGATGAACCACACTGATGTCACATGGACTATTTTAGTAACGTCATTACTACCTTTCTGGGCCTTGAACGTGTCAGATGCAGGGTCAGAAATCTCTTGGATTTCATCAAAAATATCTTAATTTCTGTACCAAAGATGTCTTACAAGTTTGAAACGACATGAAGGTGAGTAATTAATGACAGAATTTTACTTTCCTGTTAAACAAAATATCTTAAAGGAGAACTCCATTTTCAGAACAACAGTTTACAAAAAATGTACTCACCCCCTTGTCATCCAAGATGTTCATGTCTTTCTGTCTTCAATCGTGAAGAAATTATGTTTTTTGAGGAAAGCATTTCAGGATTTTTCTTCATATAATGGACTTCGTTGGTGCCCCAATTTTAAACTTCCAAAACCTACTATTGAATCACGTCGAAAGGTCACGCGGAACGAAGTGCAAGTAAGTCAAACGCTTTTTACAAACAAACAGGTAGAACAATGTCGGAAGATTCTGAAGTTGTAGGAGAAAATGAGATGAAAATGAGTTTTTCGCCATACTCTACACAGACAATGAACTTAGACGTGATTAGACGTTAGTTCCGCCAACGTTCCGTTTGACCTTTCGACGTGATTCAACAGTAGGTAGTGTCGTAAACGCGCATCCCAGAGCCTGTGCTACACAAGCTTTTGTGCTTAAAAAGTAAAAAATTTTTATTTTCCGGAAAAAATGACAGATCGTTTCGCTAGATAAGACCCTTCTTCCTCGGCTGGGATCATTTAGAGCCCTTTGAAGTCGCATTTAAACTACATTTTGGAAGTTCAAAATCGGGTCAATTATATGGAGAAAAATCCTGAAATATTTTCCTCAAAAAACATAATTTCTTCACAACTGAAGACAGAAAGACATGAACATCTTGGATGACAGGGGGGTGTGTAAATTATTTGTAAATTGTTGTTCTGAAGTGGAGTTCTCCTTTAAAACACCTTGAAGAGAAACATAAATGTTACTTCTTTTTTTGTCACTGGTGTAATGGATTCAATTCCTTTCTGCTTACCTGTGTGGATCTTCTCATGTCTCTGAAGCAGGTACTTCTGAATAAAGCGCATGTCACACTGATTGCACTGGAAAGGCTTTTCACCTGCAAAAAAGTATATTTTTGTTCACCGTTGTGTTTTTTTTTTTTATGTCAATTATTCCCACAGGACCAGCATATTACCTGTGTGAATGAACACGTGTCTTTGCAAATGGTAGTTTGTCCGAAAAGCAGCATTGCAGTGCTCACAGACATGAGATTTTGGGTTCTGGTGCCCAAGGGAGCCATCTTCATTAATAGTGAGAATCTAACAAGATGGAGGAAATATAGTTTAAAACTATCTGTCTTTCATGTCTGTGGCTCTTTTGGAGCATCATAATTCTGGAGTACTATAATATTGTATGTCCTGGCTAACCAAGACAATAAAGGCAGATGTGCATTGCAGTCTTTAGTATAATATTACATAGCAAAGTACAAACAATTACCTCAGTAGGCAACCATCCTTGAAATAAATAATATACACCACCAGACAAAAGTTTTTGAACAGCAAAATTTTTAATGTTTTTTAAAGAATTCTCTTCTGCTCACCAAGCCTGCATTTATTTGATCCAAAGTACAGCAAAAACAGTAAAATTCTGAAATATTTTTACTATTTAAAACAACTGTTTTCTATTTGAATATATTTTAAAATGTAACTGTGATCAAAGCTAAATTTTCAGCATTATTACTCCAGTCTTCAGTGTCACATGATCTTTCAGAAATCATTCTAACATGCTGATTTGCTGTTCAAGAAACATTTTGTTTTTTAATTATTATTAACAGTATTTAAAACCGTTGAGTACATTTTTTTCAAGATTCTTTGATAAATAGAAAGATCCAAAGATCAGCATTTTATAGAAATTAATACTTTTATTTAGCAAGGATGCTTTAAACTGATCAAAAGTGATTATAGAGGGTTTTTTTCCAGATAAATGCTGTTCTTTTGAACTTTTTATTCATCAAAGAAACCTGAAAAAAATTCTACTCAGCTGTTTTCAACATAATAATAATAAATGTTTTTGAGCGGCAAATCAGAATATTAGAATGATTTCTGAAGGATCGTGTGACTGGAGTAATAATGCTACAAATTCAGCTTTGAAATCACAGAAATAATTACATTTTTAAAATATATTCAAATAGATATCCATTACTGCTTTTGCTGTATTTTGGATAATATAAATGCAGGCTTGATGAGCAGAAGAGCCTTTTTTTTGTCTGTTACTGTGCAAAAACTTTTGACTGTTAGTGTATAAAAAAGCAAGCAGACAAAATAAGCAACTTCAGGACTCCTTCAAACTCACATCAAATTTTAAATTACTTTACCACACTGTTTTGCACTGTGTAAAGTATCTCTCACATACAGAACTAGTATTTTAAAGCATACTGGTATTTCATCAGTGGCATCTCTGATGAACAATATTAAACCTTTGCAGGCGAGCGCTGCTTTCTCTTCTTCTTTTTGTGACAGTCAGATGGGTCCCTCCCCTGTTTCTTCTCCTTTTTATTCAGAATCAATGAGTCTGGCATTTTCATCTCCTGCTTTATATTTACCTAACAAAAACAACAACAAAAAAAGTCATTAATTAAATTAATTTACTGAATTTCTAAGTTACAGTGCACCTATTATATACAGATTTTTGTATTAATAATAATATATTTTTATTACGATAATAGAGCCAAAATACAGTTTAATTCTGACTTAGATTTGAGCAAATGTGCTGAAAAGAAATGCACACTTATTTCACCCAATATTTACTAACTTTTTTTTTTGGTTCACTGACAAAGCTGTTGGAACTTGCACAAGTAAAATAAATAAAACTGTTAAATCACAGCAGTAATTAGCTCTTAATCAGCTCAAACAGCTGTACACTTACTGGCATATTGAGTGTATAGTGTAATTTATGGGGGATTCGCTGTGAGAAAGCCGCTTCATCCTGTCCGTCATTTTTCACCGTCTCCTCATGAACCATCAGGTCATCCTGGGATATCAGATCATGTGAGGTCAGGCCTCCACCTGCCAGGTCTTCATCATCATCTTCATCATCGTCATCATCCTCAGCCAAAAGGGGATGATTAGCCAAGCTCCGTTCCCCAATTGTCAGATCCAAACTGCCTCTCCTTCCTCTTCCATCCACTCTTGAGGGTCCCAAACCTCTAGACGAGTGGTGCAGCCCCACAGGGCTACATTTCATAAGCATCCCCTCCAGCTTGTCGTCAATGTTCATCGCTGAACGCTGAGCAGTTGAGCTGAAGCTACAGGAAGAGACAAGACCAACATAAGGATTTCTATCAGCAGTCAACACCGTTGCGTTCACAGCACTTCCTCTCTGTTGACCTGGCTGAGAGAAACAACAAGCTTGAGTTTAAACTAACAAATCTCACATTCCCTCCTCACATCAACCTGATGATATACATTTTCCTGCATAAATTGGGAATGATCCAGAGAATCTTGTTTATTAATAAATGGAAATTTAATCTTTTGAAAACATTATTTCCAGGTTTAAATGAAAATTAAATTTAGTCTCAGACTTTTGGACCCCAGTGTTAGTCTAGCCTCTATGTACAATCAAATAAACATCATTTTCATCACCAGCTGGGCAAAGGAGAAATTACATTAAACTCAATCTGACTTGACACGTCTTGAACAGTCATCGTCAGAATTGCTACTGGAGCATAAACTAATTTAATAATGAAGGATTCGTGCCTTTTTATGTCAGATTCATGCTTCTACATCTCATTATGAATGACGTGACGCAAAATGGTTTGTAATACATAATTTCTTACTAGTTTAATGAGGCTTATTAAGGCTGTCAAACGATGAGTCGGGATTAATAAGTTTGTGTTTACATGAAATGTGTGTGTGAACTGTGTATATTAATATGTATATATAAATACACACACAAACATGTATGTAATTTAAGAATATATCTATATTTACTTACATTTAATTTATATGTACATATAAATATTTTGTATACAAATATATTTTTTTTTAAATATATACAAGCATCTGTGTGTATTTACATACATAATAAATATACAGAGTACACACATATTAGGCAAACACAAACTTTTATTTTGCATGCGATTAATCGCGATTAATCATTTGCCCTACTTAAAATACAAAAAGCTGCTGTACTGTCAAACGATTCATCATGATTAATTGCATGCAAAATAAGTTATTTGTTTACATAATATGTGTGTGTACTGTTCATATTTATTATGTATATAAATACACACACATGCATGTATATATTTAAGGAAAATATGTTATGTTTATCTATTAAATATATTTATATGTATGTATAAATACATGTAAATATTAGGGCTGGCAAACGATTAATCGCAATTATTAGCATACAAAATAAAAATCTGAGTTTCCCTAATATATATGTGTGTATTGTGTGTAATTATTATGCATATATAAATAGAAGCGATTCATGTATATATTTAAGAAATATTTACAAGTACATGTATTTATTATAATTTTTATAGAATTTACATAATATATAAATACAAATATTCTATACATAAATAACATATTTTTCTTAAATATATACATTAATTTGTGTGTATTTATATATACATAATAATTACACACAGTACACACACATATATAAGGCAAACTCAAACTTTTATTTTATATGCGATTAATCGTTTCACAGCCCTAGTAAATATTTGCACAAATATACTGTGTGTGTGTGTGTGTTTATACATACATAATAAATATATACAGAACACACATTATATTAACATTTTATTTAGGATGCGATTAATCACGATTAATTGTTTGACAGCACTACTGTTGACCTGCTTCATAGCTATTATTACTGTAAAGCTGCTCTGAAACAATCTGTATTTAACCCTGCTGTGCTTTTCTAATCATTAATATTGACTTGATAAATATGAATATTTACAAACATACATGATTGGGATTAATTATTAACCCAGAATGACCCTGACATATTTATTTTCTTATTTTACTGACATATATGAGCTGGCTGGCATCCTTCAGGTTTGTCATAACAGATGAGACTGTCAAATCTTATTTTTCTAGCATTTTCATAATACATATTGGTTTAAAGCATCTTTAGAGATAATTCTCCCTTAATGCACTTAGTAAGCAAGTCCATCTTGACTGTAGCAAATTAGAGCATTAAAATTACATTAGAGGTGAAAAAAAAACAGTATATTGCATATGCATAGACTTTATAAGTCAAGTTATATATCACATGTCAACCTAAAGTAAATACGACCCCCATAGGAACTGTTAATTTAAACGTATGATTTGAAAATAAAACGGCCTGCGATAAGAGCTCTATGTATACAGACCTAATAATGCTGTGCATAAACTAAAAAATAAACTGAAAGTACATGACTGTGTTTACAGTGACACCCGAGCATAACACTGACTGCCTGTTGCCACTGTCAGACATACAGCTGCGTATTTAATTTGACTTGAGCTTAACAAGACTACTGTATTTTAATAATGACTTTAATGTATCTTTATATATGAATATAGTTTAAATTCGGCCTGATCTCAATCTCTATGCTGCCGTTTCATCACGCACACAGAGGCCGGACTGCAAACGTTTTCACGGCTGATTGTAACGAGGACCCTCGCCGATGAAGAGTATACGTACCTCATGTGTTGTCAGTGCAGCGCTGGCGGCGGGTTCGAGCCGCTCATCATGTGTTTGTCAAACTTTACTGCGATGCTGCAGCTAGCATGAGAGGCTAGCGAGCTACATTCCATCTGCAGCTGCGCAGCGGTGCATTGTGGGATCGCAGCGGACCCGCTCTAAAGAGACTCAGAGACAGGACGTGTTTGCTTGCTGTTTGAAATATGTAAATATATATAAATAATTAAACAATATAACAAGTGTAGCTAATAATAGAAAATAATGTGGGATGTTATATAAATTTATTTATTCATAATCAGAAGTACCAAGATTTCACTCACCCGTCTTTGCCTCAAGACTCATAATAGAGCCACGAATTTCAGGGATTTTTTGTTTTTAAATTCAAATGCTAAAAAAGACCTTGAAATATGACCTGTGCAGAATAAATAAAATAAATAAATAAACAATCCTCCATTATACAGTTGAAATCAAAAGTTTACATACACCTTAAAGAATCTGCAAAATATTAAATATTTTACCAAAATAAGAGGGATCATACAAAATGCATGTTATTTTTTTACTTAGTACTGACCTAAATAAGATATTTCACATAAAAGACGTTTACATATAGTCCACAAGAGAAAATAATAGTTGAATTTATAAAAAATTACCCTGTTCAAAAGTTTACATACACTTGATTCATAATACTGTGTTGTTACCTGAATGATCCACAAGATGTGTACATTTTGCCTAAATCTTTTTTTTTTCATTTATTACTTCCCTTCAAAAGCACGTTTCACATGTTTCTCAGAAGACAAAATAAATTCACCCTGATCTGCAAATCTGAAAAATGTCGAATTTCCAACAATGCCCCCCAGGCCAACTATCACTGAAAGAAAGAAAAAAAAAAAAACAGATAATAAAAGAATCAAGTGGGTCATTTTTATAAATTCAACTATTATTTTCTCTTGTGGACTATATGTAAACATATTTTATGTGAATTATATTATTCAGGTCAGTACTTAAAAAAATAAATAACATGCATTTTGTATGATCCCTCGTTTCAGTAAAATAATTAACGTCTTGTTCTGCAAGGTGTGTGTAAACTTTTGACTTCAACTGTATTTGTAACGTTAATTTTTTTCGTTTTTACATCAATGTTATATGTAAACATAGAAACGTTAAAAAGGTTAAAAAAAAGCCCCTAAAACAAACTTAAACGACGTAAAATTAAATACAAATTAAAATGCTAGATACACAAACAGAACTATTCTTCTCAATAACAATTTTTTATTATTGAAGAAAATACAGAACATTAAATATAACAGAATCATAAAATGAACCGGTTAATTAAATATATCAACACTCCCAGTTTCTGTTAATAAAAAGTTTAAGTTCTGTTAATAAAAAGTGTTCCCTCATTTACCTTTGTTTAAACCTGTGCTAAACCTTTATGTCTTGCAAATTCAAACTAAGTCAAACTACAGTCTGTTACATCAAAGTTTTTGGTATTAAGTTGTTGTCCATAAGTATAACACACCACTAGAGGGAAGCATTACAACCCAGTAACAAATGGAGATTCCTCCTGAGAAAATGGCTGAGAGGCTGTAGAGATTACTACAATGAATCAGTTTAAAGTAATAATGTAATAAAGTAAAAGTAGTAATGCACTCTTGACCAGTACACAGCTCTTATTAAAGGATGTATTCTTTTTCAGTGTTAAAATACTTTCTCACCACAGTTTAAATGTACACATTAAAGGAAAAGTCCACTTCCAAAACAAAGATTCACATATAATGTCTCACCCTCTTGTCATCCAAGATGTTCATGTCTTTCTTTCTTCAGTTGTAAAGAAATTATGTTTTTTGAGGAAAACATTTCTGCATTTTTCTCCATATAATGGACTGCTATGGTGCCCCGATTTTGAACTTCCAAAATTCTGTTTAAATGGGGCTTCAAACGATCCCAAATGCGGTTGTAAACGATCCCAAGGGTCTTATCTAGCGAAACGATCGGTTATTTTCATTAAAAAAAAAAACAATTTAAGTACTTTTTAATCTCAAACGCTCGTATTTCCTTTCTCTCAATGAACTCTGTGTATTCTGGCTCAAGACAGTTAGGGTATGTCGAAAAAATCCAATCGTATTTTCTCCTTCAACTTCAAAAATTATTTAAAAAAAATCATCCTAAATCGCTGCAGAAGTTCCACCCCAGTCTTTGCAATGTGAACATGCAAAGAAGATCAAACACTCTTTGCAAAAAAAGGTAAAACAGCGATATATGACGATTTTGAAGTTGGGAGATTTTCGACATACCCTAACTGTCACAAACCGGAACAAAAACAGTCTAAGCAGAGAGAGACAATACGAGCGTTTGACATTAAAAAGTATATAAATTGTATTATTTTTATTAAAATAACCGATCGTTATGCTAGGTAAGACCATTCTTTCTCGGCTGGGATCCTTTACAGCCGCATTTGGGATCGTTTGAAGCCGCATTTAAACTTCATTTTGAAAGTTCAAAATAGGGGCACCATACCTGTCCATTATATGGGGAAAAATGCTGAAATGTTTTCATCAAAAAACAATTTCTTTACGACTGAAGAAGGAAAGACATGAACATCTTGGATGACAAGGGGGTGAGTACATTATATGTGAATCTTTGTTTTGGAATGGGACTTCTCCTTTAATGTGTACATTAAACTGTGGTGAGAAAGTATTTTAACACTGAAAAAGAATACATCCTTTAATAAGAGCTGTGTACTGGTCAAGAGTGCATTACTACTTTTACTTTATTACATTATTAATGAAAGACATGAACTTGGATGACAAGGGAGTTTGTAAATTATTGTTGTGGAAGTGGAGTTCGCCTTTTTAAGACATTTTTAGTTTGACAGATTATATATATAATTCCCTGATGTACATAAGCATTATTTTACTGTATACAGTGTATTTTCATTACTCCTCAAACTCAACAATTTCATATTAATTGAAATAAAATCAAAATGAAAAGATGAACACGACAGTTGTAGACAAAACTGTAAAACTGTGTGACCCTCACAACATAAGAAAACACAAGGCAAATGATAATGGCATTTTTTTATTTTAATTACCATTAGTGTTACACAACAATGATTTTAACAGAATATATACAAAATGGTTATCTCTGCCCCTCTCAACCAAAAAAATTTACCGAATGACCAGAGGTCAGGCTGAGTTACACATGCAGTTCTAAAATGAGGAAATTATTATATCCTGCCTTTCCTGTGACCTTCGTATCCCTTCAGCCAGATTTATATCAAAACACTGACCCACCCACTTATCATAACAGATGACAAATATGGCATTCATAGTGAAAGCTACGGCAACAAAGAAAATATGCAGAGTTAAGTCTTGAATAAGGCATAAACAGCATATTAATATTTCTCAGATGAACTGGACCATATAAAGGGAGGGTGTCGGTGGTTATAAACAGCTTATGTTTTTATGGCTGAATGTGCAGAAGAGTGACAGAACAGCATATTATGATGAACTTATGCCACTTTGTTTGCCGTATGGGCGTCTGGGTAAATTTAGTTTGCATGCAAGTAAGTTACTTTACTTTCGTAGGAAATCTGACTTTTGGTGTCCTCTGCGCCAGGTGATAAAGATCACTTTGCATGTTCCACAGAAACTGGACACGTTCCAGATGTGCGAGACCACCATTATGAGGAGGGGTGTGGGGTATGATAAAAATGGAACTGCTGAAATTTTCCCCTCTCCAAAACCCACCCTCTTATTTTGCCTTGACAATTTTAATATGTGCTTTTGTATTTTATGCTAAACTAAAGCAATAGAAAGTTAATAGAAAGTAGAAAAAAAGGAATGATTTTTAGCACACATTTTGGCATCAAAAAGCATGAAGAAAAAGTCTAACAAATTATAAAGAACTGATTCCATAGCTCAAGATCAGTCAATACTAATTAAGTCATTTCTTTCAGTTTGAAGTGTTAAGTCATTGTCCATTTCTGTCTGAAGTGTTATGAATGGTATGTTACCTTCACAAACTCTTGTGTAGGTCAAAATAGTGCAGTCACAAAAGTAACCAGGTCGAAAATCTGGCTGGTGAACATGGAAATAAATAAAACAGCACCCCGATCATTCATTATTTGGATTCTGAAACTAGTGTATGTTATTATTATTTGATACCTTTTTACACCAGAGCATCTGGTGCAAGAGGCTGACAAATGTATGGGATTGAGAGGAAGACTTTAGTCCCCAAGGTCAGTCTTTAGGAGTGTGTGCTTTTCTGGATTGACATCTCCAAGGCCTCCTGGTGTTCTGGTTGTCGTGGCTGGAACCCTCACATCTTACTGAAGCACTCTTTAGCATTGTTCCACACCTGAATTCCCTAAAAACAAAACATGATTATTTTTTAGTTAGTGCTGTCAAAGTTGGCGATTAATTTTTCCAGTTTAACAGCATTAATATTTTAACAAAGGGGCAGGGCTAGGGTTGGCCACCCCGCTCACAACTGCTGCTTCGGTCTCTTTTTTTCTTGACAATGAGTGTGTTTTAGTCACAGAACGTCTCATCAAATGGGAGACTTTTCAGAAGGGCACTCCAACTTCAATTCAGCGACAGGCCATAATCAAATTAGCTTCAGCAGAACAACAGTGAACTGTGGTCAGATGAGATGTTGTCAGGCCATATGTAAGTAAAAACTAATTTACCTGTCCTGTCAGCCGTTATACTGTGCTCTTATGCTCTGCAATTGCACGTACATTAAATTGCAAATATGGCAGCGCATGCTGTAGCCTGTGTCATTTCATATTAAAGCGTGAATAAAACTACTATGATGCGTATCAGATCCACGTCACGTTCAGCAGCGGCATCTCTTAAAGTTATAGCAGCCAAATAAGCTAATAACCCAGCTTCGGTGATGTCTGTTAATCAAAGAACAAAAGAAAAAAAAAAAAACAGGAAAATCAATCCTTAAAGCTTTTGTAGCTTTAAGGATTCATCTATATTTAATTTAGCATTTTGTGTTTAATAACTTTATTCAGTTTCTGTATATTTTCTACTTGCTGAAGGGCACTGCTAAATAATTGGTTTATGTGAAGATTATTTTAAGTTCCCTTAAATTAAAAGTTATTATTTTTTAAAGTTTAATAAATGATAAAATTGATAGCTCTCAATTATACTGTAATGTAGAATGGCTATTGTTAAAGGAGAAGTTCACTTCCAGAACAAAAATTTACTCACCCCCTTGTCAAGATGATCATGTCTTTCTTTCTTCAGTCGTAATGAGGAAAACATTTCGGGATCTCTCTTCTATGGTGCCCGCGAGTTTGAACTTCCAAAATGCAGTTTAAATGCGGCTTCAAAGGGCTCTACACTAGGGCTGTAACGATAATCGCACGATGTCTTGAGGCGCGTTTAGTCAATGAAGCCGGTACTTTGATTAGTAGTAAAGCTCCATCACGTGCGTTCAGCTGTAGCGGCAAGTAATACACAGAGCCGTAAAGCACTGACAAGCTACGCCAAAATCACGATTCGATTTTGCGCGCGATTTTGGCGTAGCTTGTCAGTGCTTTACGGCTCTGTGTATTACTTGCCGCTCCAGCTGAACGCACCTGATGGAGCTTTACTACTAATCAAAGTACCGGCTTCATTGACTAAACGCGCCTCACGACATCGTGCGATTATCGTTACAGCCCTACTCTACACGATCCCAGCCGAGGAAGAAATGTCTTATCTAGCGAAACGATCAGTTATTTTCTAAAAAAAAATAAAAAATAAAAATTATATACTTATATACTTTTTAACCTCAAGTGCTTGTCTTGTGTATTCCGGTTCAGTACAGTTAGGGTATGTCGAAAAACTCCCATCTCATTTTCTCCAACTTTAAAATCGCCCTACATCGCTGCAGAGGTACTGACCTACTGTTTACAAAAGGAACGTGCAAAGAAGATCAAATGGCCTTTACAAAAAAGATAAAACAGCGATGTAGGACAATTTTGAAGTTGGAGAAGAAAATGAGATGGGAGTTTTTCGACATACCCTAACTGTCGTGAACCGGAATACAGAGTAAACGCAAAGCTAGACAAGACAAGCATTTGAGGTTAAAAAGTATATACATTTTTTAGAAAATAACCAATTGTTTTGCTAGATAAGACCCTTCTTCCTCAGCTAGGATCGTTTGGAGCCCTTTGAAGCTGCATTTAAACTGCATTTTGGAAGTTCAAACTCACGGTCCCCACAGAAGTCCACTATATGGAGAGAGATCCTGAAATGTTTTCCTCAAAAAACATAATTTCTTTGACTGAAGAAAGACATGGACATCTTGACAAGGGGTGAGTAAATTATCAGTAAATTTTTGTTCTGGAAGTGAACGTTTCCTTTAATGATTTTAATGGTTAAAAAAAGAACGATTTCCTAGAAACATCAGTTATATTTGTATCAGTGATACTCACCTTCAGTCATTACAAAATATTTAACAAATATTAAAAATGCACCTTTAGGTTTCTACATTAATTGAAAGATTGAATGTGAAATTATTGCAATATAAAATTATATTTAAAAACTTTAACGTTAGGTGGGATTAATCGCGATTAATCACAATTAATTGCGATTAATTTCAGAATTAATGTGCAATTAATTATTTAATTTTTTTAAATAAATTGACAGCAATATTTTTAATGCCAGTATACCACTTCTCCCTTGTGTCTCATCAGTATAGAGTGGGGATAGGCAACGTCGGCCCTGGAGTGCTGATGTCCTGCAGAGTTCAGCTCCAACCCTTTTAAAAAAAAAAAACCTCACCTGCCTGTAGCCCTAGTAATCCTTGATTAGCTTTTTCAGGTGTGTTTGATTAGGGTTGGAGCTAAATTCTGCAGGACATCGGCACTCCAGGGCCGGCGTTGTCTATCCCTGATATAGAGACTGGTGTTTTGCTTGTTTTTCAATAACAAAGGTACTTTTTTTGCTTGCTTTGATGGTACTCACCTTTTTGCACATGCTGATCTGCATGATGGCATAGCTGATGAGAGCCTCTCTGAGATCGTGGTCTTTCTGCTCTTTGAACCTCTCAACATCCACCCATGCACTTTTCACAAACTCACTACAAAAAAACCCCAAAGATTCTCGGTGTTAAATAATTACTTGACATGAATGGCTAAATCCCCAAATGTACACGTTTTTAACAAACCCCTGAATAATTAGCCTGTTTTTGGGTTCAACTCATCCATATTAGATGAGTTTCTCAATATGATCAAAAAATGCTTATTTTGAGCATATCTGTACATTTCATAATTTCTGTACTGCCTCAGAGAATAAGAAGGCAATGCAGTTTTGTGGTGCAAGCTTGTCAGCTCATAAACCACCTAATTAAGTACAATTTTCTCACAACATTTATTGCTTTTCGTCATCAGCAGTACATAAATTTAGTCGTGTGGGAATAGCACACTGCTTACTCGCATTCTGCGTTTCTTTCTTTGACTAGCTCCTCTCCTTCTTCAATCTGTGTCTCCAGCATTTTCAGCTTGGCTTCTCTCTGCTCTGGGGTCTCTTGTCCAAACAGTTTACTGGTCATTCCCTTCAGAGAGAAGGTCCGTATTGTCTACACAGGAAAAAAAAAAAAAATTAAGAAGTCAATGAAATCCATTGCCTGGAACAAGAGACACTCTTCCTCCCATGTTTATTTGTAGAAAGCTGAAATATGGACATTTTTTTGTGGGCCAAGTAATTATTCATATCAGCCAGTCGGGTCAGAATGACTTTTGTATGTTGCTGGCGTTTTGTGCTGCTCAAATTTTTACATGTTAAATGTGCCAGTGAGGTAATTCTCTACAGGCTCTATTCATGCAAGCACAATTTTAACTGCATAAAACATTCACTAGCATGCAAATGCCCACATTTTTACTATGAAGGGCCAAAACTCAAACTTGATTGAGGGCTGTGGGACAAAAGTAAACACTGCATTATATCCAACTATATTAAAAATAATATTTTTTAAATCAAATATGCTGAAAAACACAATAAAACAAATGTTTTATAAATGTTTTCCTATTTTTCTCTCATTCTTGTGATATGACATGGACCCTGGCTTAAATAAATCTTCCTGGAAAGTCCCCCATTCCAGACATAAGAGGGGTGATGTGGAGTTCTCCAGTCTCTGAGTTGTGTCATGCGGTTGAATAGACACTGACCCCTGTGGCGAGTTCCTCCCGCTGCTGTTTCTTAGAGGTCAGATCCTGGACGGCCATCTCAAGTTCATACTGTGTCAGTTCATGCTTCCTACACACTGCCCTGTGAATACGCACATAAGCCACAAAATATGCAAAATTAACCATAAAAGCAGATCATCTTATTGTTTCTTATGGAAATTGTGGAACCGAAAGCCTAGATGCCCTGCAGTGTGATCACTTTTAAGAAAACTGGGAACTGATGGAGGTTTGTGTTCACAGTGTACTGAAAGTAGCTTGTAATTTAATCAGCCAATGAGGGCTATCAGTTCCCAAGAGTTCAGTGAGAACAGGGCCCATGTACATTTCTAATCAACCGCACTGTTATAACAGCTTGTGTTAAGTATGCTTCAGGTCACATTTATAGTAGTTCAGGGAAATAAATGATTTTTATTTTCATTTTGAGAATACTATCCCTTAAAGATGAGGCAATGAATATAGTACCTTAACGCATCTGCGTAGAAAAGATACTCCTTCAGCTGATCAGCGTAATGCTCCTCTTCCTCTAGAATATCGTCTACAGAAGCAGCATACCTATAACACACAAAAGTGCCCGATCAAAGGCTAGTTGACATACAGTGGACATCAAAATGAGAGAATACTTGATTTTAACCATCTGGTTGTGTTCGGATTCCTGTCACACTTGTGGTGTTCCTGGTCAAAAATGACTGGACACCAAACAATTGCTTATAAACCTCTCATTAAGCTATATTATCCCCAAATATTGGATTCAATCTTTCTGTCAACTTGTTTTCTTTCATTTAGGACTGGTTTTGTGTTTCTATTTGCATCTGATTAATCATAGGCCTCATTTTTCTGAGAGTACGTACCTCGTTTTTTAAGTGAAAGATAGTAACACTCAGTTAAAAACATGAGACTCAAAACAACTAATATTATAAAACGGATGATTCTGACCTAAATATTCATAAATGAATTGGTTATGTTTAAAGCTGTTATAATATAGCCGTTATTGTTTAAAAATTTGGAGACAGTAAGAGTTTGTTTTGTTTAATAATATTGTAGTAATATTGTGAAATATTATTATAATTTCAAATAACTTTTTTCCTATTCTAATATATTTAAAAATTTAATTTATTTCCATTAACACTTTATGTTAGGTGGCCTTATCTACTATGTACTTACATAAAAAAATAAGTACAATGTATTTATTGTATTTATACTCTACTGGATAACACTTGCTACTATTGAGGTGGGATACGGGTAAGGTTTAAGACAGGTTTGGTGATATGGGTAGGGTTAAGGTGTAAAGAATGGGTCAACAATAAATATATAAACTAAATTATAGAAATTAATTACAGATGTAATTAAATGCAGGTATTTTTTCTTTTAAATACAAGTACAATGTAAAAACTTATGTACACAACAAGTGCATTGAATCAAATTATTAATTTAAATTTAACTACATAGTAGTTAAGGCCACCTAATACAAAGTGGGACCTAATCTTATCATTTTGAACTTTTCAATGAAGTACTTTATGAGATGAAGTACTTTATTTAACTCACTGAATTACCCAAAAATAGGCATTACCACATTTTTAAATACATAAATCACTTTTTGTTAACTTTCCAATAACTACATCTTTTTATACATATTGTGACCACGATATTTTAAATAGTTTGATGATATCATGAATATTTTGGTCATACCGCCCACCCATAATTTCACAAACTGACTTTCTGGTGAAACTACATGTGTTATCCTCTCTAAATCAGTCGTAGAGCCTGTGGAACTAAAGCCAAACCCGCCGCAAAGCATGTTTGGGGTATTTTGAGGAATTTTGGGAATAGGTGAGCAACATGATCCATAAAACAGTCTGACAGCTGCCAAATGGAAGCTGATGATGGACAGGTTGTTTCTTTCAGTGCTGAGACAGACAGGCTGCGCATTGGGCTCTGACCTTTGACCTTTCTGCCAAGTACAGCAATCTGGAATCCATCAGAACAGAGAGCAATACAAAACCAGTATAGAAACGAAAGGGCCTGGATAAAGACCCACTAAGGACACTACCGCAAAAGCATTGCTCACACAACATCATCATCATCATCAACATAATGTTGAAAAAAAATGACCACTAAACGTTTTGGCCATGTCTCCCGGAGATTCGCGGCACGGTCTGCCAGCCAAATTGAAACCTGAGCCTCCCATGGGCTCATCATAGTGGCTACTTGTTACGGGGGGGCCGTGAATGGAAATCTGAGAGGATTCAGATCAATCTGGCAAATGTGTTTTACAGCTCAGTACTAGAAGCACATACATGTAGAGTCATGGGGTGTATCATACAGCACCTTCATATTTCAGGTCCCTCAATGAGCTCTCAGAGGGTAAGAGGATCGTCCCAGGTAAAAGAAATACAATCAAAACCAGCTGCAATGAAATCTTGCACTAATCCTATGAAAGTACATTAGAATGGTTCATAAAGCGGCTATGTTGTGAACTCACGCGTCCATGTGATGGCCGGCGCTCTGCAGCCCATCTCCCATCTCTTTCTCAATGGCGCTCCACTCGCTGTCCAAAACAAACAAAGACTCACATTGAACAACTGCAGCTGACCGCAGCTACACAATCACAGCCCAAAAGATTTACCCCAAAAATGCTTCTCAAAAAAACAGTTTACAGAGCACGTTATAAAACATGTCTGGCTCCATCAAAATGAGGGCATTTAATTGTGAATAAACTGTGTACTGATTGAACTGTGAGAAAAAAATCTGGAGGATCTAGTCTATTCATCACACACAACGACTGTAGAGTTTCAGAAGACAAGAAATATAATGTACAGGTTGTATATAGACTTTTACATTGCTTTATGCTGACCACATTTATATGCACATAAAAATTCTGATTAATCGGGTCAAATTAATTTTTAATTAGTAATTTTTTAAAGTAATATCTCATGCTCACCAAGGCTGCATTTATCAAAGTAAAAGTATAATAAAAACAGTAACATTGTGAAATATTATTACAATGTAAAAGAACTGTTTTCTGTGTTAATATATTTTAAAATGTAATTTATTCCTGTAATGACAAAGCTGAATTTTCATTCTCATGAATTTTCGTCATTCTTCAGTGCAATATGATTAATCAGAAATCATTCCAATTTGCTGATTCAGAGCTCATGATATTTACTTCTTATTAACATTATTGAAAACAGTTGTGCTTTTTATTTTTTTGGAATCTGTGATACATTTTTTTCAGGATTCTGTGATAAATAGAATGTTTTATTGAACAATATAATTTTTTATAACAATGTAAAAGTTCTTACTGTCACTTCTGATAATTGGCATCCTTGCCAATTATTAATCTTACTGACCTTAGTGAACAATAAAAAAGACTATTTCAGTACCTGTCAAGCATGTAAACGTCTTTTATCAGGAATAAAGTCTACCAAAATATGGACCATAATAAGACATGATATGCATATAAACATGGTCATTATACGGAGAAGAGGAGCCTGGACAATCTGAAAAATATTACTTTTGTGTTCCAAAAAAAAGTAAGCCATATCCATTTTGACATGACATCAGTAAACTATTCATATCTAAATGAACTATCCCTTAAAAAAACATTACCTAAAGACTCTTCCATAATTTCCATGCACTTTGTAGACTCCATACAGGCGATCAGCTGCTCTCTGAAAGAAGAGTTTAACTCTGTTAGTAAATAATTAGATATATGACTTTAAGAAACATACAGTTGAGGTCAAAAGTTTACATACACCTTGCAGAATCTGCAAAATGTTAATTATTTTACCAAAATAAGAGGGATTATACAAAATGCATGTTATTTTTTATTTGGTACTGACCTGAATAAAAATATTTCACATAAAAGATGTTTACATATAGTCCACAAGAGAAAATAATAGTTGACTTTATAGAAATGACCCTGTTCAAAAGTTTACATACGCTTGATTCTTAATACTGTGTTGTTACCTGAATGATCCACAGCTGTGTTTTTTTTTATGTTTAGTGAAAGTTGTTCATGAGTCCCTTGTTTCTCCAGAACAGTTAAACTGCCCACTTTTCCTCAGAAAAATCCTTCAGGTCCAACAAATTCTTTGGTTTTTCAGCATTTTTGTGTATTTTGAACCCTTTCCAACAATGCCTGTATGATTTTGAGATCCATATTTTCACACTGAGGACAACTGAGGGACTCAAATGCAACTATTACAGATAGTTCAAATGCTTACCGATGCTTCAGAAGGAAAAACAATGCATTAAGAGTCTTCATTCTGTTAAAAAAAACTTTTGAAAAAACAAAAAATTTGTGGGACCTGAAAGGTTTTTCTAACAAAGAGCGGGCAGTTTAACTGTTCAGGGCAAACAAGGGACTCATGAACAACTATCGCTAAACAAAAAAAACAGCTGTGGATCATACAGGTAACAACATAGTATTAACTTTTCTTACTATTTTTATCCCAGTAACACCTAATACAGTACTTAAATTAGCCATTTGTCAGAGCGAAAGAAATTTTTCCTGAGAAATTCAGCTATCTTGATTTTGTTTACACTCACCGCCCGAACTCTCAGCAGCTGTGAAATAACAGACTGCAGTTCATCACCATAGTGTTTCATTTCTGCAAATCGCCTGTGAAACACACACATGGGTCAAGGTTAGTTTCAGTGTTAACAAACAGCATAGCTGTATCTTAATGAATTTCATGACACTGCACAAACAGTATGCAAAAATGTCTTACTTGTCTGGATTCTTCACTCTGAATGTGGCATTCAAAGCCTTTAATCTTGAATCGGCCTGTAAGAAGGACCAAATGTTGACAAACAGATTCATGTTTGGGTTACGTTTTTTTTCAGATGGTGTAAAACAGGATCACAGGCACTCCTTACAACAATCTTTTCAAATGACTGCGATCAGATAAACACTGCAATATGGCAATAATATACACTAACATAAAACACTGCTGCTCTTTCGGGTTTGATCCGGAACGATCCCACAGACTTCCTGTGCCTGTTTACATAAACTACAGCGTACTGATAACAGATTTCTCACTGCGGTAGCAATTCAGTTACTTCACACAAGTTTTAGCTAAAAATCAACATATAATTAGTCAACTTCATATCAACATATGAAAACTGACGTGAAAAGAGGTTTAAAAAGAGAGAGAACCCAATGAACTGGAAAGTGCTGATATACCTTTGCCTGAAATCCTGTCTCAAACACGGTTTCCTTCCAACCATTTTCCTGTGGGGCAGAGAAAGGATGCACTTTCTGACACTGACAAAGGGCATTATCAGCATGAAATCATCATTTTCTTTTCAAATGGGAAAAGTGACATTAAAGTGTCATTTTAACAAATTTATTTAGTTCAATTATTTAAATGCACAAAAAAATGTATGAATTGCTGGACTGTAGTGCATTGATAAGCTTACACTACCATTCAAAATTTAGGATCAGTAAGATTTTTTTTTATTCAGCATTCAACTGTAAATGCATTACAGTTTCCACAAAAATATTAAGCAGTACAACTGTTTTCAACATTGATAAAAAAATAAATAAATAAAAAAATCCTGAGCACCAAATCAACAAAACACAATGATTTTTTAAAGGATCATGTAACACTGAAGACTGGAGTAATGATGCTGAAAATTTAGCTTCGCCATCACTGGAATAAATTACATTTTAAAATATATTCAAATAGAAAATCGTTCTTTTAATTTGTAATATTATTTGATAATATTATTGTTTTTATAAAACATTTAAACAACCTTCAGATCCCAAACTTTCGAACAATACTCTATGTTATAGAAATAAAATGAAAATATTGGTTTCTAAAACCACTTCTTATAATGCACATTTATCTGTAATATCTGTACTTTGTTTGTCTGCCTTGGTAATTAATTTTTTTTTTTTTTTTCAGCAAAACTTTTGGTTATTGTATATGCAATTATACGCAATTATTTATTGAATTTATGTCTATTTCTACAAAGCTGTCATTTGATTTTTATTTGTTTAAAACACCTGACAGCAGAGCAGAAATAGAAATTAATTATTTAAAAATCTGCAAAAAGTTAATTACAAATTTGGAATTAGGCACAAATGTTAAAATTTTCATATCAAAAGATTTAAACACGAGGAAAGGTCAGTAACAAAGATGGAAACAGAAACTGTGAGTGGCTTGCTACTGGTTTGATGCACCCTTTGCTTTGTCTAGACAGCTTTAGTGAGAACTCTCTACCTCAGTGAGGAACGAATAGAAGATCTTGTCACTGGACAACACTGGGTGTGAGGCCACTCGGAGTAGGAAGTTCTCTAGTCCCACCCTACGCCTCTCCACAAAGTCAGGGTCCATGTTATCTGCTGACAGCTTGTGCCACACAAATTCAGCCTGTTGCAAAAAGCATGAAGTTACTGTGCATGAATGCAAATCACATTTACAAGCAGCAGTAACCAAGGCATCTTGTTTGCATACCCGTTTTTCAGGCAACGGTGGAACCACCAAAAATGGATAGGTGACTAACAAATAGTTTCTAAGCAGCTCAAACTCGCTGTAACGCCTCCACAGTGAATCTGGGACAGGATTGGTCCCTTCTGACGGAGCATCCACTGGCCTAAAAACAAAAAACAAATGAACCACAAAGAAATGGAAGATTTTAAATAGCATTTCAATAAAATGTTAGAGTTAGGTTTGGTATAAACTTTGATATATCTCTTGAAGCATAATAAAAACACTTCTGTCATGAATTGTGGGGTTGGCTTAAGCAAATTTTTAAACTGAATTAATCTGAAATAAACAGCAGAGACCTATGAGGTTTCAAGCTGTGGTTCTGGTTTATGAAAGTAGTCATTTTAAGGGCCTTTTCAAACACATGCCAAAGATTTAACAGCGCTGTGTAATCTAGCTGAATTCCCAGTGCATAAAGCCATGAGTGCTGCTAATTTAGGAGCAGAACTCCACTAAATCACACTGCAATGAAGGAGCAAGTATATGAACTCTCCTGCATTAATTAAACATCACTCCAGGGTCAGTACAGAGGGGGATCGGTAGTAATTTTCCCCCTTCGGGAGAAATCACGCAATCGCATCGGCCGTCCCTCTAATTGTCTCCCCATTACTCTGCTTACTGTGCAATAATCAGGCATCCTACAACTTTTTCACCAATGTACTTCATTGACTCTTTCAGGCATATGGCCTAGGGTTTTTCAGCAAGATTCTTTTTAAAGAATGTAATAATTTTACTCAACATGCATGTATTAAACTGATCAAGTGACAGTAAAAACATTTACGCTACAGATTTTTGTTTTAAATAAAGTTGAATTTGCAATTCAGTTAGGAAAAGATGCATCACGGTTTTCAACACGGAGCATCAAATCAGCTTCTTGAGGAACAAATCAGCAATGATATCTGATAGATCATGTGACACTGAGGACTGTAGTAACAGCTGATCATAAAATCAGCTTTGTCATAACAGAAATAAATGAGTTTTTAAAACAGATTAAAATAGAAAAGTTTTAAATTGTCATTATATTTCACAATATTACCATTTTTATTGAATTTATAAGCAAATACACTACCAGTCAAAAGTTTTTGAACAGTAAGACTTTACGTTTTCTGCTCACCAAGCCTGCACTTGTTTGATCTAAAGTACAATTTAGCAAATTTTTGAAATATTTTTAATAATTAAATTAACTGTTTTTTTATTTGAAAATATTTTAAAAAATATAATTTATTCCTGTGATTTCAAAGCTAAATTTTTAGCATCATTACTCCAGTCTTCAGTGTCTTCATGATCCTTCATGATCATAAATCATTCTAATATTCTGATTTGCTGCTCATAAAACATTTTTTATTATTATTATTATTATTACGTTGAAATGAGCTGAGTAGAATTACAGGTTTATCTGATGAATAAGAAGAAGAACAGTTATACTGTTATTAATTACAATTATACTGACTCCAAGTTTTTGAATGGTATAGTGTAAAATGTAGTGTAAAAAGCCTTTTGTTTCAGATCAGATCTTTGGATCTTTCTATTCAAAGAATCCTGAAAAAAAATGTACTCAACTGTTTTAAATATTGATGATAATAATAATAATAATAATAACAACAACAACAACTTTTCTTGAACAGCAAATCAGCATATTAGAATGATTTCTAAAGGATCATGTGACACTGAAGACTGGAGTAACAATGCTAAATATTTTACTTTGATCACAGGAATAAACTACATTTTAAAATATATTCAAATAGAAAAAAACAGCTATTTTAGATAGTAAGAACATTTCACAATATTACTGCTTTTGCATGAAAGACTTCTTTAAAAACAAAATCTTACAATATTAATTACATATACTTTTAATATATTTTACAGCTTGGTGCAACTACAAACTGCAAGTAATCCATGACTTTTCTAGGCCTGGAAACCACATTTAAATTCAAACTGAAATTTGTTGGAGCCTTGAATAATGATGGAAAATGTGCAAAAAAAAAATTTAGAGATACAGAGCAGAAAATATACATGGGGGAGGAACGCTGAAAAAAAAGGGGGGAGACTTTGAAATAAGAGCTTAACTTCCCAAGGGCTCCAGGGAAGAAATGGGAGCACATAATGTGTTCCACGCTAATAATCCACGATGAAATCAAAGCACAAGGAAGGTGCGGATTGGCTGGGAGGCATTCTGTACAACTTTCCCCAAGATTAGTGGCACCAAACTGCTCTCTAAAGCCCACTATTTGCGTGTGCAGTATGCCTTCCACATGGTCCTTACAAAAACACGTCCTTCCTTTTATGGCAACGAGCAACAATACGGCACTGTTTAGTTATCTCCATGATTCAATATAGGCAAGAATTTTTATGCTAACATAAGTATCGCTATTACTTCTGTTTATATACTATTAAGGTTAGAGATTTGAACAAGCCCTTAACCCTGAGCGTGTAACTTGTCACATACTGTTTCTGCTACAGACATAAATGACTCAAATCATGCAGCCTTTTGAATAGAGGTGCGCTATTACTTTTCCAAGCACTCAAGCTTGTCATTTTCCTTGCAGGACAATAAATCAGGAGAATAGTCCTGAAGGAGGGACCTGACAAATGCATAAATGTTAATGCAAAAACTAAAGGTAACTTTCTGCATGAACAAGCACCATAATTATTTAAATAAGAAAATGTAAAAATCTAGTTCTGGATGGTTTTTCAGTTACCAAAAAACATGCTGTGAAAATGTCTTGGTTACATACAGTGATTTTCTGAGTTCAACCACTAAGTATTGTTTTTGAATCATGTGATAATATGTTACTGCACTCTGGCCAGTGTGCGTGTTTGGCGCTGCTGGAAACACAGACAAAGCACATCTGCCTGAAGCGCTGACTCATCAGTCTCTCCAGAACGACACGTCCCTCTTTCCAACGCTAAACTTGGCGGGGTGACGAGGGGGTGAGAGCAAGAGGTGAAAGTGACACTTCTGCTGCATGTCACTGGGATTCTTCTGTTTTGTTTTATTTGGTGTAGAAAGAACATGTTAAAGTGACAGATCCAGGCACAGGAAGAAAAGGTCTAGTGTAAACATTTAAGTACGAAGTGGACTTAAAGAGAGGAAATCTGACGGTCTCTACCAGTCTGCTGTTGCTTCCACAGTTTCTGAGCTGGTCTAGCTATGCCATGAATCTTTGATGTTTTGCATTTCATCATATAGTACAACATGAGCATAGTTCAGTCGGAAGGGTCAATGTGTAAACTTGCTTTATCTAAAGTAGGTTATTGACATTGTTTGTATATTGATATTGATATTTACCGGTTTCAATGTTATGTTATTAGCTTGCTTTTAGGTAAATGCCACACAAGCTTTAAAAGTTCACCCAAAAATGAAAATCCTGTCATTAATTACTCACTCTCGTGTCGTTCCGAACCCGTAAGACCTTCGTTCATCTTCAGAACACAAATTAAGATAAGTTTTTCATGAAATTCGAGAGCTTGCTGACCCTGCATAGACAGCAATGCAACTGACACATTCAAGGCCCAGAAACATAGTAAGGACATTGTTAAAATAGTCTCTTGTGAACACACATCAAAGACTGACAGAGGAAAAGAAAATGTTGAATAAAGTCATTATTTTTGTTTTCTCTGTGCACAAAAAGTATTCTCATAGTGACTGAACCACTGATGTCACATGGACTATTTTAACGATGTCCTTACTACATTTCTGGGACTTGAACATGTCAGTTGCATTGCTGTCTATGCAGGGTCAGAAAGCTCTCGGATTTCATCAAAAATATCTTAATTTGTGCTCCGAAGATGAGCGGAGGTCTTACGGGTTTGGAATGACATTAGGGTGAGTAATTAATGACAGAATTTTTATTTTTGGGTGAACTACCCCTATAATATAAAAATGCTTGCACATTTTGTTGCTTTGTTAAAATGAATAAGCAACAGTTGTGAAACTTAGACTCATGACTTTGATGCTGTGTAGTCAACCACAATGGTTAACAAAAGAGCACATACAGTAGAGAGCATGTTGCAACATCAAGCAGAAACTACAATGAAAAGGAGTTAGAGTGCTAGACGAAAATCAAGTGTAAACAACAGAGGAAAGTCATCTTATTAGACATGAGCCACAGACACTGAAATGTAATTGGAAATCCCCAAAAAGAAGTATAAATTGTCTGAGGAACAAATCACTTTTCAGATGCTGCCTGCATTAAATGTAAAGCACACCTGATACCCTCTCAAGGGGCGCTTAACAGCATCTCCAATATCGCTATTTAGAGTTTGATTACAGAACTTGTAGCTTGGCTGATATTTAGTTTTATTTTTGCATTGAAGGTGAAGTTCACTTCCAGAACAAAGATTTACAGATCACTTACTCACCCCCTTGTCATCCGAGGTTCATGTCTTTCTTTCTTCAGTTGTAAAGAAATTATGTTTTTTTCAGGAAAACATTTCAGGATTTCTTTCCATATAATGGCCTTCTATGGTGCCCCAAGAACTTCCAAAATGCAGTTTAAATGCAGCTTCAAATGGCTCTAAATGATCCCAGCCGAGGAAGAAGGGTCTTATCTAGCAAAACGATCAGTTATTTTCTAAAAAAAAATTAATTTAAAAATTACACTTTTTTCTGAAACGTTTTCCTCAAAAAAAAAAAAAATTCTTTACGACTGAAGAAAAAAAAAAAGACATGAACAACTTGGATGACAACCAGGTGAGTAAATTATCTTTAAATTTTTGCTCTGGAAGTGAACTACTCCTTTAATTTGGTTTGTACTGTAACCAATATAAAAAATGTGATTTTATTGTTACGATTGCCTCCCATGGGACTTCACTTATTACTACAAACTGAGCCTCAAAAATGAACAAGCACAACAGAGTCTTCTCCCTTCATGGTTTCTTCATGGTTTAGGCTAGATTTGACTATCCTACTATTTAGTTAATGCTTGTCTAGTATTGGCTCACAGTATTCATGTAAATTATGTCAGTAGAAACTCCATATCCATAGAATAATTCATCAGCTGTTGATTGGATGCAGTTAAATCTTAATGCAAACTTGCAGTCAATTGTAAAAAGGAAGCAAGTTTGTGTGGACGAAATGACAGGAAAAGTCCAGCATACATCACCAGAAAGAAGTCTATCATTTCAATGGAAGATCAAGTTATGTTTAAAATATAGTGTGAATTTCTATTTCATGTTGAATTTAACATGCAGAGACAAGTTGTAATCGATCTATGAGTGGACTCTCAGAAAACAAAAATAAAAGTGTAAACACTTTAGTGCTATCAAAGCTATTACTATACTCATTTAACCCGACACAGCAACATTGGCACAACCAATGTATGATTTTGGGATGGGACTATTTGAAAACATTCATTACTTATGTAATTCTGGTGAAAATTACACATTTCACTTTTAATGATGATTTGTTGCACTGCAAAAGCAAAGTGTCTTACCTCGTCTCTATAAGATACACTGTATAAGTCTCCTGCATGTTGACGGCATTTTTCCCAGTCCTCTTCTCTGCTTCAGCCACACTGATCTCCATCTTCTTCAGAAGATTTGTCCCTTTTTCAACAATCTGTAAAGTTTGGTCCAGAGAATCACATTATTCAATACACCCGACTACAGTGTCCTTTTGATACTTTCAATGCAAAAAAACGGTTCAGGGCACTTGAGATTTAGATATTAAAAAAAGCTGAGTATGCACTTGTAGATATTTCTATAAGCACTCTCACATATTACTGGAAGATAATGGTGTCTATGCCTTATGATCTTATGAAAAGTGTTGACGGGAACAGTTTTCTCTCCGGTGTTGACATGTTTCCTGCTGAAACAGGAAGTTTGGACAATCATTTTTAAAACAAAGCCAATGACTGGCCACTTTTTATTGTTATCCAAAAAGTAAGGTATTCACAAGTTTGGGTGAAATCACCCGCTTCTATTCTCTCACAATACTGAATATTTTCCATGCCTATAGTATTGCTTAGCACAAGTAAACACCAACAGATACAAACATAATGTGACAATAATATCATTATAAATCTAGACAATGAATTAATGAACAAATGGAGAATAGAAGACGGTTTCACACTGTTTTTTAAACAGACTGACAGGTGGTTTTACATTTGGTGTACTATAATGTCACAACGCTGATAAAGGAAAACTAAACTAAATGGCACATTTGTGTTAATAACGTTGTTGACAATTTCCGACCACTTTCTCAGTGTAAATGTTGCTATATTAAAAAACTAATAACAGATATTGGTCATACTTTGTCCCATGTCTCAAGCATCAGCAAATAAAGAAATTCAGCTAAGTATGGCGCGGTAAACAAGATCTTTTTGTTTATACATCGAAAATCTACAGACTTGCATATGACACAAAGATGCGGATTGACGTTCGTCATATGATTGTATGAGATACTGGGTGTTTACAAACTACGTGGCAAAGGCTCTTCATTGACAGCTTAAAATAAAGCAACTTTCTACGTATGTGGCTTTATATAAGCAGTCTTTATTCCTTATTCTTTTAATTCATAAACACCGTAATAAACAACAACAACACGTATGTACTTCATGTAATGTCTTCGCAGAACCAGGTGATATTTTATCAATATTGACATGGCCATTCATGAGCCAAAGCAAAACACTGAACGCTGCTGTCCCGCACAGATCACGGGTTCGCTCGTGGGACATCAACAAAACAACACATTATCCGCCATGTTGCATCAAAACATTCAGCTATAGACTTTACCGTCTTCTTTAAGTTGTTTTCCGATTCCGAAGGAGTCAGATCTGTATTCCCAATCACCGCTATATCCTCGCTTCCTGAATCCGCCATGGTTTACCAGTCTTGCGCTTGCGCGTTGGACACTTTCACTGTTTCACTGGGAGTCTGTGCGCGTGCACGCGTGCGTGATATACAGCGAAACATAAAATGGCATAAATGTTAATTTAAGTTCATTCTTGCTTTAAATTATTGGGATTTATTTAAAGATTTGATAACACAATCATGAAAGAATGTGCAGAAAAATATGTATAAATTAGATCTATAACTATAGGCTACTGTTAGCAGTGCTGGGGGAAAGTTACTTTTAATAGTAAGTCATTACAATATTGCGTTACTCTCTACAAGTAATTAAGAGCGCTACTTAGTTACATTTTATATACACTAATGCGATACGTTCCTTTTGCGTTACTTACTTTTCTTATCTGGGATGGGCTTGCTTGCTCGTTTTTAATATAAAGCAGTTCTATTTTTGGCTAAAATGTAAATAATGTAAAAGACCTTTCACATCAAAAGTGAAATGAATAAGCCGCAGGCTAAAGGAATTAAATATATAAAGGATTTTATGTGAACATTTAGTAATGCAGGTTTGCATAAATTTGCATTTGCAGTTGTTATTCATTCTGAGCAATACTCAATCTGTTTTTGTGCAAGTGAGATGAGTAAATGCATGTTCACATTTAGTCTTGAACCACTATCATGTTTGCATGCACTTACTCCCGATTTCTCTCAGCATGGGGACTGGAGAACTGTCAGTCAGTAAATGGGGGGAAAAATAACTGGCGTTACTTATTTAAAAAAGTAACTACTTTCTTGTAAATTAAAAAGTAATGCGTTAGTAGTTAGGCTACCTGAAAAAAAGTCGCATTACTCGCATTACTTGTGCACGTTACCCCAACACTGGTTATTAGAATAATTTCTGCTGATTATTTCCCAACAGTTCAAGCATAGTTCAAGCATTTCCAACTATTTAAAAGTTTCAACACATACTGAAATTATATTTGAATATATTTAGCCTACATTAGAGGAGTTGTAGCGTCAGAGCAAAAGTGCTTAATCTGTCACTTTTTTAATATTCGTCCTCTGTTTAAATTAGGCCTGTTAGTATTGTTGTTGTTATTGTTATTTGTATTATTATAAGAAAGAAAGAAAGAAAGAAAAAGGGGGGAAAAAAGAACACAGACCAAAGTTGCTGATAGATTGCACGAAGATTTCTACTATTCACTATAAACTGGACTGTAGTTCATTGTTCCTTCTGTATACATTGTGAATCGTGCATTGATAAATGTGAGTTCCTGGGCGGATCCGCTCTCACTCACATCTGGATTAAAAACATCTGGATCCGCCTACACGGAACTCAGTCACACACACATAACAGTCCTGAACTCTCTCACAGATGAGCTTATCTGCGTCTTTGACACGAGCAGATAAAGAAAATAACGGCATCGTTTCAACGCGTTTGGGATCTTCGGATTGTGAGATATAATGGAGCGCGGAGGCTGCAGTTTGTTGGCTCTAACATCTGTTCTTCTGTGTTTCTGTCGTGAGTAGATCTTCACTTCTCTCGATGCTTTCATTGTCTGGAGGCTCCACGCATCCGAGCTTTGTCTTGAAGTTTGTGTGTGAAACTTTTTTGACATCTAATATAATTAAACACGACAGAAACCGATTATTCTCCACTCTGGAACAGATATGGATTACCATAAAATGGGTTCAACATCTTGGTTAAACTGTTTAAAATAAGATGCTTGTGTTGACAATTATAATGACTTCCATGGCATCGCATGAAAATAGTTATTTTGGCTTTCTGAGATACTGCAAATACAGTAAATCGCCGTATATTAAAGTTCAAGTGTGTTTGATTTACTTTAATAATACAGTTTTACAGTTTGATTGAATAGCGTGAGTTGAAGCATCATCCACAAATGTGATCCTGAACCACAAAACCAGTCATAAGGGTCATTTTTTTTTTTAAATTGGGATTTCTACATCTGCTGGAGCTTTCCACTGATGTATGGTTTGTTAGGATAGGACAATATTTGGCAGAAATACAACTATTTGAAAATCTGGAATCTGAGGGTGCAAAAAAATCTAAATATTGAGAAAATTGCCTTTAAGTTTGTCCAGTGAAGTTCTTAGCGATGCATATTACCAATCAAAAATTAAGTTTTTATATATTTACCATAGGAAATGTACAAAATATCTTCATGGAACATGATCTTTACTTAATATCCTAATGATTTTTTGCCTAAAAGAAAAATCGATAATTTTGACCCATACATTGTATTGTTGGCTATTGCTACAAATATACCCATGCTACTTATGACTGGTTCTGTGGTCCAGGGTCATAAATTTTGATTTTGCACACATTTGTTTTTATAAGGGTTCAACTGATGCATTAGTAACATAAGAAATAAAATAAAAGGCTAAATGTTTATTATCTTTAAGCAGAAAAAGATATAATTTGCACAAATTGTAAGTAATTTTTAAAATACAAGGAAACTTTACATTCTACAAAAGGTTCTTTACAATAAAAAAATCTCTTTAGAATTTTAAAATGTTCGAGACGTGAAATGAAATGGAAATTTTCTTTTATAGAACTGTTTACTGAAAGGTTCTTTGGGGAACACAGAATGATTCTTTTGTGTCAGTATTTCAGGAAAAAAAAACCCTTTTGGAACCTTTATGTTAACAATGTAGGATTCTGGAATACATATTAATATATAATAAATATTAATACCCTATTAGTACTTGTTATGATCCCTACTAAAATGAAAATATGAAATAATGGCAATATCTATATAGTAAAAATATTTTAAAAAATTGGAACATAATACCTAAGGTTACAAAATCAAAGAGAAGTCTAAAATACAAAATGCTGTATGTTCATCATATTTCCTGTGATGTTAAAAAAAAAGGCCATCTAAGAATCACAGTACAGTATAAACAGCAGTTTGAGATCAGTGAAAACCTTTTCAGAACAGCACTTAAAAGTAAGATGGAAAACTGTACTAAATTAGATCCACTTACATGACTGTTGTGTGATACTGTACACCAAAAAACATTTTTAATCAAAAACAGAATCTCAATGGGCATAAAAGATGACACACACTGTGACCGCATGAAAACAACACAATGCTAGGAAAGTTCAAACAAGGAAACCAAAACTTAAGAATCCAAATGATCTTTGCACAGCAGGGGCCTCCTTAAACGGTTTGGGTGTGTATAGAGTAGCTCCACTTACAACAACAATTATGAAATATTACCATGTGGGCGGAGAGAAGAGAACCATCACCTCTCAGTCTCACTTATCATTTCCCATCTGTTGCCTGAAACGTCTCTGAAAAATATAGAGAGGTCACTAGTGTCAGTGTGTGCGAATGTGACCACACAGAGACACTGTACATAAAAATACGAAGACAACCATCTAGGATCCCTTGATGCATCTCTCTGCTTTGTCATCGTGACTGTCCACAATGGCAATATTGTAATGACATAAACAGAGGGTGTGATGCTGACAGGGCCTTACCCAACCCCAATGACCTCTCAGTGGACACAGACACTCCTTTTCTCCTTTGTTTGTCTGGAGTCCAAGAAGTTGTTCTTAGTGGGCATGGGTTTGCATGGTACTCGTGGAGGAGAGGCATCTTGCTTTCAATGATGATAAATGGTTGATTCTTATTATTTGGCGTGAGATAACAGAACATTTCACTGGCAATGAGGAGAGATTGCGTCTCTTATCAGTGAATAATGATACTTAACATCGAAACGGCACTCATGGAGTGTGTGTGAGCCACAGTCAACACTAAAAAAAACAACTTCTGAAGACATCTGTTTGTCATGAATGCGACAGTTATGCCAGTGCTGCATTCACTGTACTGTTATTCATTTAATATCAGGAAATGCTTTCAGGGATCAAGCTGAGTTTAAAAGGAATTGGAAAAACTTGGAAATCTGCCACCCAGTGGGATAGTTTGATTACTGCATACTGGGGCCCCCAAAAATGCTTTATGGCATGTAAAGGTATATGAAAGGGGACTCAATATATATATATATAGTCATTTTAGTGGATGTTTAAGTCAGTTATTTGAACATCTTGAACAGCAGACCTACTACTTTGTCATTTAAAACACAAACTTATTTTTGTTGTATTGCTATATATGTGTGTGTGTGTGTATATATATATATATATATATATATAAAAGAAAAAAGTAATATTATGCAATATTATTGCAATTTAAAATAAGTTTTCTTTTTTAATATATACTTAAAATTATAATTTATTTCTGTGATGCAAAGCTGAATTTTCATCAGTGTCACATGACCCTTCAGAAATCATTGTAATATGCTAATTTTCTTATCAGTGCTGGAATCAGTTATGCTGCTTAATATTTTTTGGAACCTGTAATACTTTTTTCAGGATTCTTGAATAAATAAAAAGTTAAAAAGAAAAGTATTTATTCAAAATAAAACAACTTTCTAAAAATGTAAGTCTTTACTATCACTATTGATATATTTAACACATGCTTAATGAATAAAAGTTTTATTTTCTTTCAAAGAAAGAAAGAAAGAAAAAATGAACTGACTTCAAACTTTGAACGGTAGTGTATACTGTTAGAAAAGATTTCTATTTTGAATAAATGCTGTTCTTTTTAACATTTTATTCATCAAAGAATCCTGAAAAAAGTATCACAGGTTCCAAAATGAAGCAGCACAACTGTTTTCAGCATTGATAATAAATCAGCATATTAGAATGATTTCTGAAGGATCATGTGACACTGAAGACTGGAGTAATAAGGCTGAAAATTCAGCTTTGCATTGCAGAAACAAATTCTTTTTTAAAATATATTAAAATAGAAAACCACTATTATTACTGTTTTTTTCTGTATTTTTAATCAATAAACGCAGCCTTGTTGAGCAGAAAAGTTTTCTTTAAAAAAATATTAAAAATTGTATGGATCACAAACTTATATATGTGCTTATATGTGACCCTGGACCACAAAACCTGTCATAAATGTAAATTTTTTGAAAGCTCTCTACTAATGTATGGTTTGTTAGGATTGGACAATATTTGGGAGAGATACAACTTTTTGAAAATTTGAAATCTGAGGGTGCAAAAAAAAAAAATAAATATTGAGAAAATCGCCTTTAAAGTTGTCCAAATGAAGTTCTTAGCAGTGCATATTACTAATCAAAAATTAATTTTTGATATATTTATGGTAGGAAATTTACAAAATATCTTCATGGAACACAATCTTTACTTAATATGCTAATGATTTTTGGCATAAGAGAAAAATTTTTTTTTCCTGTACAATGTATTGTTGGGTATTGCTATAAATATACCCGTGCTACTTAAGACTGGTTTTGGGGGGTTTGGGGGGTCACATATATGTATATGTAGCTGTATGCATATGTGTACACTACTTTTTAGTGTTTTAAAAACATTCCTGAAGGTAGTACTTGAAAAAATCCCAAATATAAAAAAATTGCCTGGCATAAGATTTTTATAATCATACTTATGAATCACAAATAGGGAACAAGAGGGGAAACTTGCTTGAGTGCAAACCAAATAATTGCAGGCCAGCATCTCTTGTAAGCACGCAGCTATTGGTTTTCCCATAAGCACTGAGGGGTTGTGCTTCAAACTTGGCCAGTATGAGCGCTCCTGGCTTCAATTTATTTCTGGAGCGGTTGCTGCAGAGTTTAATTACTTTAAAGTTTATAGAACGGGGGCTTTTGTGCTTAGCCTGAAGTTTTTTTTTTCTTCTTCTTCTTCAGTTTTTCTCTCTTTCTCTGTTGTCTCTTTCTCCCCTCATGTCCCTCCCTCTCTCTCTCTCTCTCTCTCTCTCTCTCTCTCTGTTGTATATTTTGATGGTTGGCATCAGCGGACATCTGGAAGTCTGTGTCAAATATCTTTGCTCTTTCCTTTAATACTGTTTACTGTAAGGGCGCTGCACTCCTTCAGCAAAATGGCTCCCACCCCTCATCTGCTTTTAATAAACAATTAATATTGTCATGATGTGGTAGTATCAGGACAGAGGAGACAGTGTGCGTGGGAAGGAATTCAGGCTTATCCCACTTAACCACAGGAACTCCTGACACTCTCATGAATACACATGCTTTCAGTGATGTGTGCACCAAACCAAATACACCCCAGCACACAAATACACACACCAGGCCATATACGACATTCATCCAAATCCAATTAGAGATTTATGAACTCCAGATGGGTCACGTAGCACAAAGATTTGCTCCTAAATACTGTCTTGATTGCAGCTGTCTATACAGCTTCCATTCTTATAACTTTGCATTGCAATCAGTTTCATCATTAAACCATTTTGACTGCTTTTACTGCACTCTTTAGTTATTTATGCTTTTAAGCAATACATTTCTTTTCCCTTAAGAGTCCCAAGGCCATCACAGACATATTTCTGTTTGAGTTTGAGCCTAATTTATTATAATTATCTTTTTAAATTATGGTCATACATCTTACTTGCAGTTACTATGCATTTTTCATAACCTTTATGATATTTGTATTCCTTAAAAAACATTCTTCTGTGTTATTTGTTAACTACTCACAATCTTTAATTACAGTTCAGAAAATTTGACAAATTGAACTAAATGCCTAGTATTTTTATACTGTATACATTATGAAATCTTATCGTCTGTCTTTATTGCAGTGTTGCAGGCGCAGAGTTTCACCCTTATAAAGACCAACCTCTGTAAATGGTGTGACCACTCAAGTCCTGTATGTGAAGACAACGTCTGCATGAGCAACTGCAGTCTGACCTCTTACTGTACTTTGGCTGAAGAAGTGTGTGTTGCGATATGGTAAGTCAATGGCTAAATTTGAAGTTAAAAATTGATCTTGATAGTATGAACTCTGTTCTCTGGTTGAATACACAAATATTCCCTGTTCTCACACACTTAAATAGCTTAAAATATCAGCAGAATTTCTGATCATTTTAATAATAGTCAGCATAAATGCCTATATATAGTATTAAAAACAATAAAAGATGTGGTAACAACATGTGTCATTCATGTACAGTATTCATTTATACTTATATAGTACTATACTGACCAAATGTATAATGTGTCATATGAACACTCAGTAACTGCACTGAGTTGTAAGTTAGTTAGTAGTTAATTAATTGTAAGCTGCATGTGTTTGATTCACTAAAAAGGACCGGTCCATTAGAGTCATTTATTTTAATTAGTAGTTGGAGTTCACTGGTTGTGCTAGAGTTTTTATTTCATTAGAAAGAATCTTAGTCTGTATTTGTTTGATGCACTAAAAAGAACCAGTACATTAGAGTCATTTATTTTGTTGAGTACAGTCAGACTTCACAGGTTGTGTTAGATGTTTTTGATTCATTAGAAAGAATCTCAATATGTATTTATTTGATTCACTAAAAAAAACAGTATATTAGAGTCCTTTATTTTGTTTTTTTAGTCAGACTTCGCTGGTTGTGCTAGAGTTTTTGATTCATTAGAAAAAATCTCAGTCTGTATTTATTTGATTCACTAAAAAGAACCAACTCATTAGAGTCATTTATTTTGTTCAGTATAGTCAGAATTCACAGGTTGTGCCAGAGTTTTTGATTCATTAGAAAGAATCTCAGTCTGTATTTATTCAATTCACTAAAATGAACCAGGAACCAGTCCTTTATTTTGTTTGGTAGTCAGACTTCACTCACTGTGCTGGATGTTTTTAATTCATTAGAAAGAATCTCATTCTGTATTTATTTGATTCACTAAAAAGAATTACCTCATTAGAGTCATTTATTTTGTTCATTAGTCAGACTTCAGTGGTTGTGCTAGATGTTTTTGATTCATTAGAAAGAATATCAGTCTGTATTTGTTTAATTCACTAAAAAGGACCAACTCATTAGAGTCATTTATTTTGTTTGACAGCCAGAAATCACTGTTTGTGCTTGATGTTTTTTATTCATTAGAAAGAATCTCAGTCCATATTTATATGATTCACTAAAAAGATCCAGCTCATTAGAGTCATTTATTTAGTTTGACAGTCAGACTTCACTGGATGTGCTAGATTTTTTGGATTCATTAGAAAGAATATCAGTCTGTATTTGTTTAATTCACTAAAAAGGACCAACTCATTAGAGTCATTTATTTTGTTTGATAGCAAGACTTCACAGGTTGTGCTAAAGTTTTTGATTCATTAAAAAGAATCTCAGTCTGTATTTGCTTAATTCACTAAAAGAACCAACTCATTAGAGTCATTTATTTTGTTTGACAGCCAGACATCACTGGTTGTGCTAGATGTTTTTGATTCATTAGAAAGAATCTCAGTCCATATTTATATGATTCACTAAAAAGATCCAGCTCATTAGAGTCATTTATTTTGTTTGACAGCCAGACATCACTGGTTGTGCTAGATTTTTTTGATTCTTTAGAAAGAATATCAGTCTGTATTTGTTTGATTCACAAAAAGAACTGACTCATTAGAGTCATTTTTTTCAGGAATCAGGCTTAACTGGTTGCACTAGATGTTTTGATTTTGATTCCCTGTAAAGAACAAAACTGAACTGACATGCTTTCCTTTTTTCGCTGCACAACTGAATAAACCCTGTCAAGAATATTTCAGTATGGTGTTCATTAACATAAGATTCCACATGTGAGTACCATTATTTTGATGAAATATGTTCTACAAAGTTTGCCACTGAAATGGCAATACATTTCAATACTGTCTCACTGAATAAGGACTTAGCTGCCTTACAGCGGTTGGGATCTGTGGTGTAATATGGGTTGCTTTTCAAAAGATTTCCTTGTAAGCCAGTTCCATCCTGCTCAGTCTATGAACAGCTTCTCAGGGAAGCCAATCGAAGTGAACTTTGAGTGACTGCAGTAGAGGCAAGCTGTGTCTGAGGGGTCAAACAAAGACTCCCCTAATGCAGGATAAACAGCAAACACATTTATAACCCTCAGGAAAGTTTAGACTCTGGCACAAAGAACAAAGTACACCTCTGAGCAGGGATTCCCTGGTTAAATTTTGTTCTAGATTTCATCAGAGAAACATAAGACAACTTTTTTTTCCCCTTGATCCTGTGTTTATCTTTCTGAAAATTCAGGTCACTTTTTTAACAACTGAAGGGCTTTTTCTGGCATTTTTTCTTATAGGAAAAAGGACAATGTGAGTGTGAGTGTGCGGACGCTGTGTTATAACCCTCAGGATATGCTGGAGAACATAATGCTGGCAAACTACTCTTCCAAAGAGTGTTTGATGACACCTCAGCCCTCTGAAGATGGCCTGCTCTTCATCTGCGGCTGTATTGGAGACCATGAGTGCAATGATAGACTCATCTTCGACAAAGGAGCCAACGGTGTGTTCATTTGAATGTTTCAACACTGCTAATATTTCTGTTTTTTGGCCAAAACATTGCTTTGGAATTTAAAACCATGGCTGTGTTCTAAAAACTTGTGAGCTTCCTAGTTTATATAGGCAGTATTTTAAGTTGTTAAAGGTGAATTATTATGATTATGCCAACCTGATCTCATGATGAAAACGTACCTGTGGGAACTTTTTCGCAAGTTGCGAAATACGTACCGTTAGGTACGTTTCGTGACAAATTCGATGTGAAATGTTCACTGAGTGGGGCGAAAAGAGTGGGTTTTTTTTTTTTCCCCCGGACAGATGAACGTACATATGGTACGTTTTATGTGACGTTGGCTTTGTACATGTATCCACAGTTCTGACATGAAATGTCTGTTGAGTGGTGCTATAACTCTAATGCTCTGTGACGTTTTAAAATAGCAAACCATCTGCGCCACACCTACGTTAGAACAAAAGTGAATGTGATGTAAAAACAATCGCAAGCACGCTGTTTCAGCTTGTTTTTCGATTTCCCATCTTTCAGCTCTTTCATCGGGAGTCATGTTTTTAACAGGATTCGTACCCAAGGATTCCACATCCTAAGTCTGTTCTGTCCTGACTGAGCTACTGTGCAAGCTTGTTATGTCCAGAAAGCGAAACATACGTAGCTTTAATCATAACTGTGTATGAAAACGATTACAAGTACAAGTAACACCTGTTCATTTCTATTGGATACTGCAGTGATATGTACTTACTGGTATGTTTTCATCATGAGATCAGGTAGGATTATGCTGGCTTGTAAAATACTTTATAATATGTAAAATAGATGTGTAAAATAGAATTACAGCACCACTCAATAGACATTTGAAGTCAGAACTGCGGTGACACGTACAAAACCAATGTCACATAAAACATACCATATAAGTTCATCTGTTCCGGGGAAAAAAACAAACACTCTTTTAGCGCCACTCAGTGGACATTTCACATAGTATTTCGCGTCTTGTGAAAAAGTTCCCACAGTTACGTTTTTGTCATGAAATCAGGTAGGATTATGCTGCCTTGTAAAATACTTCATAATATGTAAAATAGATATGTAAAAGAGTTATAGCGCCACTCAACTCTGGTAACACATAAAAAAAAAAACAACATCACATACAGCATACCATATGTGACCGTGGACCACATAACCAGTCTTAAGTAGCACGGGTATATTGGTAGCAATAGCCAAAAACACATTGTATGGGTCAAAATTATCGATTTTTCTTTTATGCCAAAAATCATTAGGATATTAAGTAAAGTTGATGTTCCATGAAGATATTTTGTAAATTTCATACCGAAAATGTATCAAGACTTAATTTTTTGATTAGTAATACACATTAAGAAGTTCATTTGTACAACTTTTTTTGTTTTTTGTTTTTTGCACCCTCAGATTTCAGATTTTCAAATAGTTGTATTTTGGCCAAATATTGTCCTATCATAACAAACCATATGTCAATGGAAAGCATATTTATTTAGATTTCAGAAGATGTATACATCTCAATTTAAAAAAATTGAACCTTATGGCTGGTTTTGTGGTCCAGGGTCACATATATACATTCATCTGTTTTAGCGCCACTCAGTGGACATTTCACATTAAATTTGTCACAAACGTACATGACGGTATGTATTTTGCATCTTGCGATAAAGTTCTCACAGTTACAATTTCGTCATTTACGTCACATTTGCTTTTGTTCATACTATCGGTTAGGTTTAGGTGTAGCGCAGATAGTATGTTACTTTAAAACGTCACAGAGCTTAGAGAGTTATAGAGAGTTATAGCGACACTCAACGGACATTTCAAGTCAGAACTGCGGTGACATGTACAAATCCAACGCCACATAAAACATACCATATGTACATTCATCTGTTCCATCAGAAAAAAAAGAACACTATTTTACTCAGTGGACATTTCACATCGAATATGTCACATGACGGTACATATTTCGCGTCTTGCGAAAAAGTTCCCACAGTTATGTTTGCATCTTGAGATCAGGTAGGATTATGTTGCCTTTTAAAATACTTTATTTTGACTAAATTCTATGCTCCCTTAGAAAGCATCTGCCTTTATAGCAAGGCACTTCTCTGAGGTCTGGAACCGAGTGCATGTGTGCTAATATAATCAATTCCCTCTTGTTTCCCAGGATTCTCAAAGCTGAAGTCCAAAGACGTCATTCCAGTAGTAGTCATAAGCCTGGTTCCACCCCTGCTGGTAGCTGTCATTGCTACCATGGCTTTTTACCTGTACCGCACACGTCAGCCTGGCAAGAAACCCAAAGACTGGGGGCCACGACGGACCCACTACCAGTCTCTAGATCCAGCTGAGGGCCAAGTAAATGGCAGTGATTACCGCGGCAAGCTGCCGTCCCTCAGCGATGACGTCAATTCGGAAATCTCATCGACTTGTGCCAATAACCTAAACCACAACACAGAGCAGCTGCCCATCCAGCTGGAGGCGCTGGTGGGTAAGGGGCGTTTCGCAGAGGTATGGCGTGCACGGCTCAGTCACAATGAGGGTGGGCAGTACGAAACTGTGGCTGTGAAGATCTTCCCGACGGTGGAGTATTCCTCATGGTGTAACGAAAGAGCAATATTCTCTGATGCCAATTTAAAACATGAGAATATAGTGCAGTTCCTGACTGCTGAGGAGAGGGGCGGTACTGCTGCTTCCCCCCAGAGGCAATATTGGCTCATTATGGCTTATTATAACATGGGAAACCTTCAGGAATTTCTGGCTGGTCATATCCTTACATGGACTGAGCTGTGTTCACTGGCAGGCTCTGTGGCGAGAGGCCTGGCGCACCTGCACAGCGACACGACGCCCTGCGGCATACCAAAAGTGCCCATCGCACATAGAGATCTAAAGAGCAGCAACATTGTGTTGAAGAACCACAGCGAGTGTGCGCTCTGTGATTTCGGACTGGCTCTGCGACTCGACCTCTCGCTCACCGTAGATGACTTTGCTAACAGTGGACAGGTAAGAAAGCAAGGGCAAACAATTTGGCTGTTTTGAAAACCTAGTGAGCTGCCTGGGTGTACAGTAGTCAACATTTGAAGTGGATCAAAACAGGTTCATCAAAGTTGTCCTAAGAGAAGAACAGGTATTCTTTTTGGTTTTAGGACAAATTTAACAAAAGGTTTTGATCCACTTCAAATGTTAACTACTATATATATATCAGGGGCGTTTCCTCCGAGGACGCAAGGGAGGTAGTGAAAAAAAAACCTCATAGTACAAAAATAAAACAATACCAATACTACAAAATATATAATTAAATAGAGTTAAATTACTTATCCAACATCGACACCAGCAGGTACAGTTACAGCAGGAGTCTGCATCTCTCTCCCTCCCCTGAGCCCATTGAGTTTTAACAGACCCCCTAAAGCATGCCGTGAGTTTGGTGGGGGGTAATTGGGTTGAATGGGGGAAAGTCACGAGAGATGAGGCAACACCTCCATCGCGATATGATTGGATCATGTGATAAATTGTGTTTGTGTGAGTTCAGCGTCCGCGAATCAGTCTGAATGAACAATATAATGGCATTAATGGGAAGACTAATTTAAAAAAAGTAAGTAAACAACTCACACACTTAGATATAGTTGAGGTCAAAAGTTTACATACACCCAAAATAAGATGGATCATACAAAAAGCATGTTATTTTTTATTTAGTACTGACATGAATAAGATATTTCACATACAATACATTTACATATAGTCAACAAGAGATCCACAGTTGTGTTTATTTTTTATTTGTTTAGTGAAAGTTGTTCATGAGTCTCTTGTTTGTCCTAAACAGTTAAACTGCCCAATCCTTCAGGTCACATAAATTCTTTGGTTTTTCAGCATTTTTGTGTATTTGAACTCTTTCCAACAATGACTGTATGATTTTTAGATCCACTTTTCACACTTAGGACAACCGAGGGACTCATATGCAACTATTACAGAAGGTTCAAACGCTCACTGATGCTCCAGAAGGAAAAACAATGCATTAAGAGCTGGGGGTGAAAACTTTTGGAATTTGAAGATCAGGGTCAATTTAACTTATTTTGTCTTCTGGGAAACATGTAAGTATCTTCTGTAGCTATAAAAATATGATATTTAGGCAAAATAAGAAAAATGTACACATCTTCATTCTGTTCAAAAGTTTTCACCCCCAGCTCTTAATGCATTGTTTTTATTTCTGAGGCATCAGTGAGCGTTTGAACCTTCTGTAATAGTCCCTCAGTTGACCTCAGTGTGAAAAGATGGATCTCAAAATCATAGTTATTGTTAAATGCTGAAAAAACAAATTTGTGGAACCTGAAGGATTTTCTGGAAGAATAGCGGGTTGTTTAACAGTTCAGGACAAACAAGGGACTCATGAACAACTATCACTAAACAAAAAAACACAACTGTGAATTACTCAGGTAACAACACCATATTAAAAATCAAGTGCATGTAAACTTTTGAACGGGGTCATTTTTTATAAATCCAACTATTATTTTCTCTTGTGGACTATATGTGAATGTCTTTTATGTGAAATATCTTATTCAGGTCAGTACTAAATAAAAACTAACATGCATTTTGTATGATCCCTCTTATTTTGGTAAATTATTAACATTTTTCAGATTCTGCAAATAAACTTATGACCTCAACTGTATAACCACTTTATGTCATGTCAAAATGGGACTTACAATGCCATGAAAACATGACCTGTGGGAGTTTTTAGTGAGTAATCAGCTGTGAAATTTTAATTAAATCTCTGTGTCTGTGACCAATATTTACAGAGCTTTGATGATTGATGATCTGAAAAATTCAAAACAAGTTCAAAGTTAACCATTAAATCGAATAGCTGAACATAAGTTAAGAAATAAAACATTGTTTAAATTGTTACTGACTTGAGTGACTTCTGAGTGACTATCTGCCATCTTAGTTTTTTTGGCCTATTTATAATGCTGTACGTAGGCAGCAACTATGTACAACATAAATAGTGCCTGGGAAACAGATTTCAATAGTGTCTAAAATTTGTCCAAAATGAGGAATGCTGGAAGACAGTGTAGTCGCCAAGAACGCCCGTATGATGCCTGCGTAGGCAGCTCTAAAGGACTTCAAATGCTGCATTTGTTGTACACACAAAAAAACAACCATGCCATAACCAAATAATTTCTAAATGTATCATCTGAGTGGGCAGAACTGCTTTGGGCACAGTGATCATTTCTTTAAGTTTTTTTAAGTGTAACATAAAAGCTCTGAGAATGATTTATTAAGGTCACAGATATAATCACATGAAACCATTGGTAATTCAGTTTAGTGAAGCTGTCTGATTCAAATCACATGGTCTGTGTCCTGTAGGTGGGGACAGCACGCTACATGGCCCCTGAAGTTCTGGAGTCCAGGGTGAATCTAGAAGACTTGGAGTCTTTTAAACAGATTGATATCTACTCCATGGCCCTGGTGCTGTGGGAAATGGTCTCTAGGTGTGACGTCATAGGAGGCAAGTGAAGCTCACGCTGAATATATGCCTGAAAGATGCTGTAAGAATTTAAGTATATTCGTTTTCTCTTTAACAGAGGTAAAGAGTTACGAACCCCCATTTGGCTCCAAGGTGTGTGAGCAACCTTGTGTAGACAGCATGAGAGACCTGGTGTTAAGAGACAGAGGACGACCAGATATTCCAGTGAGCTGGACAACACATCCAGTGGGTACAATTATATTCATATAACACACAAAAAGTAAGGGTATACATCAAATTTATTTTGAAATTTTACATTTTAAATATGCACATCTATTTGTATATTTATAATAAAAGGCTTTTATTGAATATGTACACTTAAAAAAACATTTTATTAATATTTGTCATTTTAATTTATTTGTAATAAAATTTAAAAAATAAATTAATTTATTTTTAAAAAATACCATTAAAAAATACCTTTTTTAATGTATACCTTTTATATATATATATATATATATATATATACACACACACACACACACACATTAGGGATGCAACAATACAGTTAGTCCACGGTTCAATACATACCTCAGTTTTTAACCACGGTTTTCGGTTCGGTTCGGTTCTGATATCTTGCCACTTCAGTGTGGGTTTTTTTTTAATTAACGAATTAACAAAATACTCCCGTAAACCTCTGTACACTAGAAAAAGCATGGTTTAGTATATGTCTGCTTAATTTTTCTTTTGAGAGAGGTATTATTTTTTCGATTTTTACGCAAAATAGAATGGGTTTCATTCATACTGGACGCCAAAGGGTGTCCTCGTGCAAAAAAAAACAAAAAAAAAAAAAAACATATGTGTCAAAGAAGTAAAGAAGTAGCGCTGATGATGTTCCGTTCCAGCTAGGGATGGGCGATACCTCTTATTTTATTTTCAATCCGATACCGATATTTTCAAGCCAAGTATTGTCGATATCAATACCGATACCGATACCTCTAAACTAAACTGATCTTTTAAATTATTAAAAGAATAAAATCAGTAATTATACTTACTTAACATTATATTTGAAAGTCATGTGTTTTAAACATTTCATAAGCGTTTTTTTTTTTTTTTTGATAACACTGTCAGAAATAAAATGTACTAAAATTTTGCATTTTAGCTCTTTACTGGGCAGTAACCTCAAAGGTGCACCTTTCTTTACCCCTAAAAGCCAGGGAGCATACTAGTACCATACAAGTACACACACATTAAGGGTAGATAAGGTACAAAGGTGTACCTTGGAGGGTACTTGATGAAAAACAACCATGGTGTTACATAAGTACTAAAATGTATAATAATAATAATAATTAGTAGTATTATTAGTATTAGTATTATTAATTATTATTACCATGGTTTTTGCTACAAATATTATGCTTGAAATAATGTTCCTGTAGTGTTAACCATGGTAAAAGGAAGCAAGCCAAAAGAGAGAGTGTTAACCATGGTAAATTTTTTGTTACTGCAGTTTTACTACAAATACTGTGGTTACTGTAGCAAAACTGTGTTTTTTGTGTGTGTGTGTGTGTGTGTGTGTGTGTAAAAAGCTGCAGTAAAAACAGCAAGATTGGGAAAATGAACAATTAAAATAACTATTTTCTATTTTAATATATTTTGAAAAATGTAATTTAAAAAGCATCTGTGACAAAAGCTGAATTTTCAACATCATTACTCCAGTCTTGAGTGTCACATGATCCTTCAGAAATCATTCTAATATACTTTGCTACTCAAGAAACATTTTTTTTTTTTTTAAATAATGCTTTATTATTTCAATGCCATGAGAACAAGAGGAAGAAACATAATTTCTGATTATTATCAATGTTGAATGAAGCGTCAGCAGCGAACACTATCTGTGATTGATTGGTTCTGTCTTACAGCATTTGCTTGTGTTCCGAAGAGCAGGAGAAAAGTTCTAAATCCTACACAATAATTCTTTAATAGTCTATTGTTCCTCTTAGAGGCTTATTTTATGCACCAAACTTCTTGTTAAATAAATAAAATTAATGGTTAAAAATGCACTTTAGAATCGATATTTTTATGTGAGGATCGATACTTTCGATACTGACGTTGTATCGAAAGGATTATTTCAGGATCGTCCCATATACTCCCATCCCTAGTTCCAGCTTCTCTAATATGGATAAAAGCATCGCTATTGCTATAACTGATTAAAAACACGATATAACGTTAAACGTTTTGAATGATGAAATGTAAGGACAATAAACACTCGTCTGCAATAATATATGGTTTATCTGTTTTTCAAGCCATCTCGTCTATTTTCAGAAGCCAATGCTAATCAACATACATACAATATGAGTATAGAATTTATTGTCTGCCTCATTCTGTGATAAGAATCCACATCAGATCACGTAAGTTATTTCAAACACTCGACTGATGTTGTGAATTAAAAACAAGTTATAATGTTTTTATAACTTTTGTTGGACAACAGGTTTAGAAAGGCTTATCATTGCAGGTCATTAGAATGGAACATGCTCTCCTGTGTTGCTTTTTCAAATATAAGCGGGGAAGTGTTTCCTCATTTCAGCACGTGAAATCGCGGGTACACGTCCAGCAAATTCCAAGAGAAATAAAACAAGTTATTCAAATGCAAAACCAAAAAAACGCAATTCGCAAGCGCGTACTGCTCCGTGGATGTCGTACCGAACGGTTCAATATTATATTGAGTATTGTGACATCCCTAATATACATACATACATACATACACACACACACACACACACACATACCTGTAAATAAATTAATCATTTAAGATTTTAATATATACCAAATAAAACATGTATATTATATACATTTATTAAGTATTATTTAATAGATTCAATTAAGTTTTATATAATATAAATATATAAAATGTTACAAATGTATATTTTCTCAATAATTTCAATGTGTACTCATGTACCCATGTTTTTGTTCTATGAATGTTCAATATTATATATCTATATCTGTCTGACTGTCTATCTAAAATCTTAAATTATATAAGACTTTAATAAATACCCAATATAATATGTATATTATAAAAATATATTAAATATAAATATAAATATATATATATATATATATTTTTTTTTTGAGATGTCAATATAAACCCATTATATTATATTGCAAAAATATATATTAATTATTATTTAATTATATATTCAATTATATGTCATTTTATATAAACACATTAAATATGTTAACAATATATATCTTCTCAATAAATATATAATAATATATTTAGTATATATATATATATATATATATGTAGTCAGAATAATTAATACATTCATCTTAAATTTATATATTAAAATTTACATCTATATTTTCATTCATTTTCAGATTTGCATTCATATATATGTTTTTTATCCATATATACTTATATGCATATATTACAATTTTTATGTATATATTCAGAATTATAGGTACATATTCACAGTTTACTCATATATTTCACACTTAAAACGATATTTTCAGATTTACCTCTATTCATGATTTACATTTTTATACTGCAATTTGTATCTAGATATTTAGACTTATTTGGATCTACATTTATATAGTCAGATTTATAACTATATATTCTGATTTACTTCTTTACATTTATAATTATACCTATATATTCTGATTTCTAAATATATATTCAGATTTACTATTTACTGTTAAATATATTTTAGATTTTATAGAATTATTTCCTGTTTGGCGCTTCATATGCATTCACATGTATATATATTAATGCTGGCATAATAAAATTATATTACCAAGCTTATTAGAAGGTGTTAATGACATTTCTGTTTATAATTTCAAATTTTGCGCCTGGTCTTTTAGGGCATGCAGCTCTTGTGTGCGACTATAACAGAATGCTGGGATCATGACCCGGAGGCTCGTCTGACGGCGCACTGCGTGGTGGAGCGCTTTAATACTCTGGCACAGGAAGAGCTGGAGAACTCCATCTGCACCCACGCACCCACATTGCCATCTACAGAGGACCAAAGCCCATCCCTTCCCTCCCTTCCTCCCTGCATGGACCACAGCACTGGCATCCGTTCGCATGTTACATCTGACACGCAGATCTCCGTTTCCTCCAGGCAAGCGAGTCAAATGTGACCTGCCTGGAAAAATCAGACTACTTCTTGTAATCCATATTGATTCATTATGTGGAGCTGGTCTCCATTTTTCCTTAAACGCTAATCTAAAGCGACGGACAAAAGAGGGTTTCTGTTCTAACATATCCTCGTTTACTTGTATAATGTTGTAAGGGATGTAGTCAAGGATGAAGGCTGCTTTGTGGCATAAAGAAAAAACAAAAACAAAAAAAAAAACAGCTATCGCAGGTGGAGAGAAGTTAAGGGTACGTGGCAGAAAGCTGCAAAGAGCCCCGTTATTACTAACATGTTTTCCCAAAGATGTTTGCCACACATCATTTTCTGATTTACAATTTTCCATTGCCCTTTCTGACTCACTCACTCACGGAATCCACGTGATCTTCCCATAAACTCAGTTTTGGGGGACTTCAGTTTGATTAACCACAGACCCGCAGCTGAAATTACATCTCAAAAGACGATAAAACTGCTGTTTTTAGACATAAAAAAGACCAGTTTCATTGCATTGCTCTCACAGGGCTATAATCCTTTTAACTAATTTTAGAATAACTTTAAAATGTGATTTGACCCTGACGTTCCTCTTGCTCCGGACGAGTTGCTTTGCACTGACCCTTTTTTAACCACTGACCTGATTACTTTAATTAAACGACAGCTACATGAAGGCTTTTTATCTGGGATAATCAATGTCCTGCTTTAGAAGTTAAGGAAGATCCTATTCATTCTAGATTTATTGATTTTAATCAATTAGCTTACCTTAATTCAAAGAAAAAAAAAAACAATTTTTAAAAGACGTCAATGAGCTCGGGTCTCAGGCAAAGAGAAAAGCATGACACTGACTTGTCTAGTTTCTAAAGAGTCTGCATTTATGCTCCAAACTTTCTTTATTTTAAGCGATCTGAGGTTTACCCAAATTCTACAGAGCTACTTTGAGGGACAGGGAAAATTCATACCAGATTGCACACTGGAAAAAGAACTGATGGAGATAAATACTTTCTGTGCAAATGTCAACATGAACATATGGCAACCTGTTATGCTTTTTCCATTACTGGAGATGAAGCAAACAAAGATGTCATTTTGCCCATTCTTGGTGTGAACTGGCTTCACAGATATACAGTAATCACTATATAAAAATGTATATGCAAAATGTGTCCATTTACTTTTTTAAAGAACATTTTTAAAGGGGTCATTGGATGCCTATTTTCCACAAGTTGATATGATTCTTTAGGGTCCTAATGAAAAGTCTATAACATGCTTTGGTTAAAATTTCTCAGTGGTAGTGTAAATAACACCTTTTTTACCTTGCCAAAATCAGCTCTGCAAAAATCATCCTGTTCTGGTCGAGGTTGCTTTAAATGTTAATGAGCTCTGCTTCCTCCACCCCTCTCTTCTCTCTGTAGAGTGACGAGCCTGTTTACTTTAGCCACATTTAGCCGCGTTCAGCCACTAAACTTCGATCGCAAAGACGATCGCAAAGATTCATAAAAAAAACCTTATACTCACTTCTGCTGTAAGTGAAGCTGGATCACGAATGATTTGCCTGAACATAGACACATATATGTAGATCGGGAGGCGCATTCCCTTCACAAACAAATGTAATCTACTGCATCTTCATTGGCTCAGATGTCAGGAGTAAATGACGACCACTATGTTCATTATTACATCCAGCAACACAACACCTCAATCGCTTAATCTGAGATATTCTTGTCTAATTTACATCCCTGCTCCAGCATCGAAACAATGGAGGTCGGACTGTTACAGCTGACGTAAGGCGGGTCTGAGGTAAGACGCTCATGTCAGTCAACTATCATGGGAGCGGCATCTGTCGGTGTGACGCCGCATCTGAGAATGGCTTGATTTGAAAAAGGGGATATTATTTTTACAGATTAATTAAAAACCACTGCATGAATTTTTATCATTATAGGGTAGATGTGTACATACACTGCCATCACACATTAATGTTCAAACAACATGTAAAAGTGAACTTAGCATCCGATGACCCCTTTAAAATAGAATTTATTCCAGTCATGGCAAAGTTGGATTTTCAGCACCAAATACTGGAGTCTTCAGTGTCACATGATCATTCAGAAATCATTCTAATATGCTAAATTTGGTCCTAAAGAAACAATTCTTATTAATGTCAGTGTTGAAATATGTGCTGCTTATTATTACTTTTTATTTTAAAGATTCTTTAATGAATAGAAATAAGAGAATTTTGTAATAGTTTTTTTTTGTAACAAAGTAGTCTTTACTGTCACTTTTGATCAATTTAATGTTTCCTTGCTGAATAAAAGTATGAAGTAATTTCTTATTAAAAGCCCACCCTGACCCTAAACATTTGAATGGTCAAATAAATAAGTCACAAGATAAATAATGCAAATGTGAGATATGCACTACCAGTCAAGTTTTTGAACAGTTTTTTTAACACTGTTTTTAAGACTCACCAAGCCTGCATTTATTTGATTCAAAGTACAGCAAAAACAATACAATTCTGAAATATTTTTACTAATTAAAATAACTGTTTACTATTTAAATATATTTTAAAATGTAATTTATTCCTGTGATTTCAAAGCTGATTTTTAGCATCATTACTCCAGTCACATGATCCTTCAGAAATCATTCTAATATTCTGATTTGCTGCCCAAAAACATTTATTATTATTATTATGTTGAAAACAGCTGAGTAGAATTTTTTCAGGTTTCTTTGAAGAACAGAAAGTTCAGAAGAACATAATTTCTTTACCGAACAATAACTAAATAAATAAATAAATAAATTATATTGATTCCAAGTTTTTAAATGGTATAGTGTATAATGTTACAAACACTTTATTTCATATCAATGCTGATCTGAAAAAAAAGAAAAAAAAAAAACACTCAACTGTTTTAAATATTGATAATAATAATAAAAATGTTTCTTGATCAGCAAATCAGCATATTAGAATGATTTCTGAAGGATCATGTAACACTGAAGGCTGGATTAATGATGCTGAAAATTTTACTTTGAAATCACAGGAATAAATTACATTTTAAAATATATTCAAATAGAAAGCAGTTATTTTAAACAGTAAAAATATTTCACAATATTACTGTTTTTGCTGTATTTCGGATCAAGTAAATGCATGCTTGGTGAGCAGAAGAGACTTCTTTAGAAAACATTGAAAACTTTTGACTGGTAGTGTAAAGCCACATTACATGACAAACAATTACAACAAATAAAGTCACAATTGTGAGAAATAAACTCGCAATTACCTTAATTTTGTATTTTACAGCAAAAAAAGGGCTTCCTTAGTTTTGCTTTCCTAAATTATTTTAAGTGGTCCTTCAATGTGACAAATCAATGTTTATGAAGCATAAAACAGTCCAAGTCTTAATTAATATTAGATCATAAAGCTACATGCATAAATGCAAAATGTCATTTAGCATGTCACACGGCAGGACATTTCAAGTAGCCATGGAACTTCTATTAATTCCAGTTATTGTCAAATATTTGCATCTCTTCTTGATACCACACAAACACAGTCATCAAATCAAATGAAAGAAAGTTCACTAATAGTTGAAATCTTCCAATATATTAACAATTTTATTTTCTCAATCATATTTTCTGAGGCTACAGGGAGTGTATTTAAAACATCAGTGCAGTTGATGGCTCAGCAGAATGACTGAAGTGGAGAGCACAGCTGATGTACCAAACACTTTTGTGGGAATTCTGTATTTCGCTGACAGGAAAAATGAAAGAAGATATGTACAAAGGCTGTGGCTTCAGTCTCACTCGGTTTTGATGAGAAAGCTGACGGCTGTGAGGTGGAACGGGAGGAAGACTAACACAAATAAGGCACCACAAGTTTCTCAGCGCAACCAATGCCAGGGCTGAAGCAGAGATTATAATGAGAGATGCAAACACTTCAGCCAGCACCGTCACTCCAACTGTTCCCCGCTGGCAAACTGAGCAATGAAGCATTTCAAGAAACCTCAAATTTGTCATGGTTAAAACTCCTACAAAAAAACATGACCAGCTAACTAAAAACCTGAACCATTAGCAAAGAACAGGTGGTATCAACACATCATATTGTGATTAAAGGAACTGTTTGCTCAAAAATTAATATTCTGCATTTGCTCACCCTCATGTTGTTCCAAAGCCCAATACAAAAGGAGGTATCAGGCAGAATGTCCAAGCTGCTCTTTTCCATGCAAGCATAGTGAATTGTGACTCAGAACTCCATAAAACATCATAAAAGTGCTCTATAAAACTTGCATACATCCAAGTCCTCTGAAACTATCTGATAGCCTATTGAAAATCAGCCTAATCTAGTTTGGCAGTCTTAGCTGGTCTTACAGTCCGACCAGCTGAAATCCCTTTAAAACCAGACTGGTGTTTTGGCTGAGCAAACTGAGAACAACTAAGGCCACTAAACCAGTAGAAGGACTGAATACAGAGCAACTGAAGAGAGTAAACGATATTAAATTTAGCTTAAATTCTGTCTGTTATTCAGATTTAAATTTAAAAGCATTGCATGACTTTAGAAGACGTGTTATGTAGTGCACAAGTTATATGGACTACATAGAACTACATATGGGTGAGTAAACAAAAAAAATATATATTTTTGAGTAATTAACTCTTTATAAACTCCATGTTACCAATGTCAATCGAGGTAGAATCGAAGTGGAACGTAGCAGTCTGAAGTCATGAAATTAAACTGCATAACTCTGACAGATCAGATTGGTGTCTGTCTTTTGACAGAGCTTACTGTATCTCCAATAATACTGTATAATCAGGTTGCATTTACACACATTACTGTGCACATAGAGATTATAAGGCTGGCTCTTTTCTAGTTTTCAACTGTTAAAGTGCTCAACATAAACATTAAAAGGATAGTTCACCCAAAAATGAACATTCGGTTATATTTATTCACCCTTATGTCATTATAAACCTGTATTTTCTACTTTGGACCCCATTGGCTTTTATTGTATGTAGCATATTTTTAAAAATATCTTCATGTTCCATAGAAGATTTTAAATGCCATGAGGGTGAGTAAATGTGAGGGGTTGAATATCGCTTTACAATCTCTCTGCACTAAAGCCAACGTAATTGTTCACTGAACATCAAGCAGAAACAGAAGAGCAGGCCTCAACCCGAACACTTCCATCAGACCCAGATTTTGTGTATAGCGCCTGCAAGCTTCATTTGACAGAGCGAGAACGAGAAAAAGACAGCGTAATACGAAAGCCAAGCCAACGGTTTCACTCTAACCAACACTTCTTGCATCTCACCAGTTTTCAAAGCAGCTAGACGCCTGTCCTTTTGAACAAGCTCCCCTAATCCTGCATTTCATCATTTGATATCATATAAATCATGATAAGTCAGTACGATTTTAAAAGAATCAGAAAACTTTGACCGCACCGTGGTCAAATACAATATACCACAGTATGGTTAGATTAAGAAGTTCACCTCAAACACAATCCCACGTTAAGAGCCGTCACACTGTACTCAGCCCTCGTTACATACGACACTCGTTAAGGCAACATCAACAAACAACATCTGTGTGCGGACTGAAGAAATCATTCACTGTGTAGTTCTACAAAAAAATCTTACCACCGAGGGATGCAAAATATGAACATCAGAGTGCAAACCCGCAAGTCCACAAAGCGTGTTACAAACACTCAAACTGAAGTTATGTTTCAGGAATCAAATAAAGGAGAGTGTATGTCTTCATCTGTGAGAGAGGGAACACCGGACCAGAGGTTTACTGCAGCAGGAGGCTGTACAATGCCTGGACTCAGGTCTTCAAAGGTCAGAGGTCATGGGTTTTGTGGAGGGGTCACTGGGGAAGAGCTATGGCCGGCCGTTTTCCACAGTGGTTGGTAATACATCCAGCCTTCACCCTGGAAAAAGACAGAAAATAAGACCTTAAAAACATTAATACCAAAGATTATGCAATTAAGTGGCGGAAATCGTTACTGTTGCTATGTCCAGCAAGCCATGGCGCTCTCACGCCACACATTTTGTTTTACATTGCGGAGCAAAGAGGAAATTGACAACGTACCGACAGACAAGATAGAGCAGGTTACCTTTGGTATGAAACAAAGTCTCAGCTTTTAAATGTTGTAATTTTGTAAGAAATTCAAACGATAAATACAGTGTTGTGACATATTGTTGTAGACATGCGAACAGAACATCTCTTCCTCTTTATGAGTTATAACATGAAATAAATATGAATGAACATCAGAAGATATCTTGTTTCAACAGTGGAAAGACATCAATACGCACCATTTGTCAAGTTCTAGGTCACTGAGGTTAATCTACTCTCCTGTCTGGTTTGTTTGTCAGACAAAAATGGCAGATTCCGTGTTATGATTGGTCAGATTGCCTGTCAATCAAACTCGCTGTGAAAGGTCAATTCCCTCAATAAAAAGCCAATAGGATTTTTAAATCTGCTTCTAAATTTTGTCCCTTTTACACACTTTTTTCAGGACACATAACTTGAAAATAAATAAATAAATAAATAACTGATGTATTTTATGGTGTAGAACACAGCGTGAAATATCTCAAGCTGGCATTAACCACAGAATTTATTTCAGGCATTTAACCAAAAACCCATTTAAAGTGCCCCTATTATGACATTTTTAATATTGCCTTTCATGCAATGTGTAATGTAGCTATATGTGAAAGCAAACAATCTGCAAAGCTGTTTAGCTGAAAGTACATGATAAATGAAGTTATATCCTAAAAGAAAAAATTGACTCTGAACAGCCTGAGCGAGTCGTTAGTACTTCGAATTCCACTTACATGATGTCTACACGTCACCGTGTAACACATTTGCATAATGCTTGCCTATGTTCTATGTTGGCCGTCTGTATATAACTTGACCCGCCCTCAAACACGTCATTTCACTGATGACTGCTTCTCTAATCTCAGGAAAATAACAAAACGCTCGCTCTTGAAAGATGGCTCAGTACACAGTTTATTTAGACCAGCTGGTTCCACTGAATCACAGCCTGCAAGTATGATTAATAATAGATGTCTATATTTTCTACTGAGTGTTTAAAATACGGAACTATGACAATGGGCATATGGTTTCTGACGTGCTGTACACAGTAGACCAATCACAACAGACTGGGTCATCAGACCAATCAGAGCAGAGTAGATTCACAGAAAGGAGGGGTTTAGAGAGACTGAATCTTTGAACTGCTTCGAACGAATCGTTTGAGAATCGCTGGAAAGTGAGGTGATATTAAATGGATATTTTATGAAAACTAAAACTTAGTTTGACCCTGCATGCATGTAAACCTCTTATAATAGACTCCCAAAACAATATTAGGAAACTTAAAAATGGCATAATAGGGACACTTTAAAAAAAAAAAAAAACCCACTGACTTCAGGATGATGCTACCGGAGGTGCTTATTTTTGAGTTTTAGGACTCATACCTGCAGTACTCTATTCAAGCTTCACCTCACCACTCTAAAATTGACAATGTTGCCTGCTGTTACCCATTTCCAAGTCAAACGGCATTAACTGGGACAAAATGTACAATGGAACTCCATTTTAATTATGCAAAATGTAGACATGAGCGAGAAGTGTTGACATGTACAAGAATCTGTCACATTTCAAGGACAAAAAGTGAAAAACAAGCAATCTTTAACCAGAGGTTAACTACAACAACGGCACGATCACAATATCTTTGGTAACCTTTCTTTTATAATATACTATTTTAATATGAATAAATTATTAAATGATTCACAAAAATAAAACGCAGATGTGTTCTTACTTTGCGCTCAAAGTATTTGGTCCTCCATGCTGTCTGTGTCTCTACACGATGCCTCTCCTCTTTCCTCTGCCTTTCCTCCAGGAAGCGCTTGTGTTCCGTGGCTTTATCCATATCCCTTTCCTTCAAAGACTCTGTCACATGCTGCCACAGTCGCCTGCAAGAAGAGTCACTGGTTAAAAACGGAGCCTTCACACCACACCAACACAGCTTTCAGTAACAGCTATGGTGAAATTATGATTTTCACTTACAGGAAAAGTCCATCCAAAAAAAATAAAAAATTTTCTCACCCTCTTTTTGTTTAAAACCCATATAACTTACTTTCTCAGTCCTTCACAATATAATTTTAAAATTTTAATTTTGAAATTTAAAGTGCCCCTATTATGCCATTTTTAATGTTCCTAATATTGTTTTGGGAGTCTCCTACAATAGGTTTACATGCATGCCAAGTCAAACATCGCTTTGGTTTTCTCAAAATATGCATTTAATATCACCTCATTTTCCAGTGATTTTCAATCAGTTTGTTCAAAGCAGTTCAAAGATTCAGTCTCTCTAAACCCCTCCTTTCCGTGAGCCTACTCTGCTCTGATCGGTCAGATGGTCCAGTCGGTTGTGATCAGTCTGCCGCATAAGGCACTTACCAAAAAATGTCCTATTTTGACCACTTGATAGAAAATATAAACATCTATTATTTATCATATTTATAGGTTGTGATTCAGTGGAGCCAGCTGGTCCAAATAAACTGGGAACTGAGCCATCTTTCAAGTGCAAGAATTTAGTGACCTCCCCAAGATTAGAGAAGCAGTCATCAGTAAAATGAGGTGTTTGAAGTTGTTCGCTGCTGGCCAACGTAGACCATAAGCGGACATTATGTAAATGTTTTACCCCGTGACATGTAGCCATCACGGAAGTGGGATTTGAATTACTAATGACTCGTTCAGGCTATTCGGACTGATTTTTTCTTTTGGAAGACAATAGCTTTACAACTTTGCAGATTGTTTGCATTCACATAACTACATTACACACTGCATGAAACGCAATATTCTAAATGGCATTATACGGACACTTTAAATGATTATCTTCGTAATTAATTGTGTAGTTTAGTGTGCTGTTCAATGGTGTGACCTTGAATATAGCAATAAACTTCTAATCTTTTTGTTTATTCTGATCGCCTGGTGTTACCTGGATTCATAGGGTCCTTGCAGCTCATTGGGTCGCACTCTTTTTCTGGTGACTGGGAGTTTGGTAACATCTACGACACGTGTCTCCCCATTAGTGTAGGCAAACTCCAGCACGCCGTTCCACTCGCCCTGCACGCGGCACACCACAGAGTTGGTGGGGTTGTGTTTGACCTCCGCGTTCACTCTGAGGAACAAAGCACAGGTTTTTGTTACAGTCCACTGGCTCAGCTTTCTGATTAAAGTGCTCATATCATGGAGAACCCAAATTAACTTGATCTTTAAGTCGATGTAAAAATCAAAATTCACCCCATTTATTTTTCTAAATGCATGTTGCTGATTCTAAGTCCCCGTCCAACACTTCATTAATTTTTTTTTTTTGAAAATCTGTTTTGGATGTACAAGTGATACTGTCACTTATGGCTTGTTTCCACTGAGAAGTACGGATCAGTACAGTACAGTACAGTACAATTTAGTCTGTAACACCCTGATCCAGCTTGCATTTCCACTGCAAACAGTACCCTAACTTGATAGGCACAGTGTATGCTGGAAAGTAGTGACTGACGTCATTCTCACGCAAAGAAGAACGCTTGACATTACCTGTGTAAAAAGCATGTAAAAATATATAATTCTAAAATATACTGTTATATTTTTGTGTTTGCATGCACTGATGTAAACAAGCTCAACACAGATGGCAGAACAAGTGAAGGAGATGCTTCATTCCCCTTGTGTTGTCATTCCAAGTGACGATTCTGTGTCAAACAATCAGTGCTCTGCAGTGAGTCTAGCTCTACCCTTTAGGTACCTGACTACTGTCCTAAATAGAGTAGTCCAGTACCAAAAAAGTGGTACAGGATGGTTCGCTATTTTGGTTCCATTCACAATTTCTGACAAAGGAAAATGTAAATAACTGCATACCGAACTGTACTGTACTGAACCATACTGCTCTGTGGAAATGAGCCACTATAGAACTTTTCAACAGTCCAAAATTACCATTTTTTGACCCTGGTCATAAGTAGCATAGGTATATTTGCAGCAATAGCCAACAATACATTGTATGGGTCCTTTTTATGCTAAAAATCATTAGGACATTAAGTAAAGATCATGTTCCATGAAGATATTTTGTGAATTTCCTACTGTAAATATATCAAAACTTAAATTTTGATTAGTAATATGCATTACTATGAACTTAATTTGGACAACATTAAAGGCGATTTTCTCAAATTTTGATTTTTTTTTTTTCATGCTCATATTCCAGATTTTTAAATATCTCGGCCAAATATTGTCCTTTCAGATGATGTATAAATCTCAATTTAAAAAAAAATGACCCTTATGACTGGTTTTGTGGTCCATGGTCACATTTACTAATACTAAGCCTGGCAACTAGATACTTTTTCAGTTGTATAGAATTCCTGATCATTTTAATCTGATCTTTGCTGGATTGTTTTGTGACCCTGTCACAATGTAATAGACCAGTACAAACTATAATGAATATATGTATATATAATTTAATCTTGTGATGGCAAAGCTGAATTTTTAGGAGCTCCAGTCTTCAATGTCACATGATCCTTCAGAAATCATTCTAATATGCTGATTTGGTGCTTAATAAACATTTCTTATTATTATCAGTGTTAAAAATCGATGCGGTGCTTAATATCTTTGTGGAAACCAAGATACATATGGATTCTTTGTTAAATAGAAAGATTAAAGGACATAATTTAACAGCATTATAAATGTGTTAAAGGGGTCATCGGATGCCTATTTTCCACAAGTTGATATGATTCTTTAGGATCTTAATGAGAAGTCTATAACTTACTTTGGTTAAAATTTCTCAGTGGTAGTGTAAAACAACACCATTTTTACCTTGTCAAAATCAGCCCTTTTTAGAGTGAGCCGTTCTGTTGCATTTGCCTTTAAATGATAATGAGCTCTGCTCACCCCGCCTCTCTCTGGGGTGACGAGCCGTAATGTTTACTTTAGCCGTGAAACTTGCTAACTAGCAGATTATTAAGAAAGGCGATTTGCAAAGATGCATAAAAAACCCTAATACTCATTTCTGCTGTAAGTAAAGCTGGATCACGAATGATTCACGCGAACACAGGCGCATTTCCTTCTAAAACGAAAGTAACGTTAGTCCTCTGCGTCTTCAGCGGCTCAGATGTCGGGAGTAAATGGCGACTGCTATGTTCATTATTGCATCCTACAACAGAACACCTCAATCACATAATCTGAGACAATCTTGTCCCCTGCACCGGAGTCACACAATGCCGGTTGGACTGTTCACAGCTCACTCAGCTCATTTAGGACGGATCTAAGGTAAGACGGTCATGTCAATCAACTATTGTGGGAGCGGCCTTGGTCGGTGTGACATCACACCAACAAGAAGCTGAGAATTTAAAATAGGGATATTACTTATAAAGATCAAAAAAATACCACTGGGTGGTTTTTATCAATATAGGGTGGTTGTGTACACACACTGTCAACATACATTTATGTTCAAACAACATGTAAAAGTGAGTCTTTAAGAGCCACTTTTGATCAATTTAATGCATTCTTTTAACAGTAGTGTATACTAATTGACAGTTCTTTAGTGCTGCTGTATAAAATTACATTTAAAACACTATACTGTCTCACAGAGATGGAAAATGGAGTCATGTAATGTGATCCAGTGTGATCCTGACCTGTGCAGCTTGCCCCCATAGAAAGGCTTTGTCTGGAAGGTGATGACTGCAGAGTAGCCTGTCTTTGCGCAGTTGACATTGACCTTTCCTCCCAGTTCCACCCAGGGCACAGTGAGGATAGAGCGGGCGTAAGCAGAGGGCAGACTGAAAGTGTATTCTTCACCATGCTCCAATAGGTGTAGATTACCTGCAAACACAGGAATTAACATTTCCAATGATCAACGATGGAAATGTCCAGTGTGAAAGTAAGTGCAAGGCAGACAAAACGCACCTTCTCCGATCATAGAGACGCCAATGGACATGCCCATGAACTTGCTCTTGGTCCACACATGGGTGTTGACGCACATCTGTCTCTCCTGGCATTCTGCATAGAAGCCTGACACAGGTGGATGATGGGAAACCTGCTCAGCCACAAAGCGGACATTATAGCAGTCTGACGCACACAAGGTCCCCTCTTTCGGGACCGCTGACGGAGGCGTTGACGCTTTGGGTACTTTCCAAGAGCAGTGGAAGGTCTCTCCGATGATGGGGTTGTAGGGCTTCTTGGCAATGGCACCTTTGCGACCTTCGTGGAAGGAAGTGAGGTAATATTCCACAAATCGGACCATGCGGTCCATCGGGCTGGAGCCATCGGTGATGGCCACGAAAAGGTCCGGATGGGACATGAAGTCTGCATACATTTCCAACAGGGAGCGCTTCTCCAGAATGAAAGTAGGTAGGACCACCTATAAGCCCATTTAAAGCAATTATTACAGATTTAATTCAAAGTGGTATGACTGAAAGGTTTGTCTAAGGTTTGAGAAAGACACAAGATGAAATGAGAGCCATTAATGAGATGGAGCTGATATACCCTGGTGAGGTCCATGCCCAGTTTGAGCTGAGAGAGGAGGTGCAGAATGACGCTGCGCTCCTCTTCGACAGCACCCAGATCCTCCTCCTCGGCCGGGGTGGAATCATCTACCTCCTGTGTGGCATCAATCTCCTCCTGCTCCTGAAACCCAAACCAAACTCAATGACCTTTCCATAATTTTTTAATAATTACAGGCTACTGTTGTACTTTTGTTTTCCATTTTATAGAGGTAGAGGCTTAATTATCTAATGAAAAAGCCAATAAAAAAATTAAAATTAATGTCCGTTGATTGAAATAATACAATTAAAGTAAAATATAAATACTAGATGATAAACTAATGAAGAAAGGTTGCCTTTGTAGTAACTGAAATTAAAAAAAAAAACTGAGTTTAAGTATTAAAATTACTTAAATTGAAAAATAAAATAATAAATGAAAGGGGTATAGTTATTTTTTTTTTGTTTTGAAAACTCTAATTAAAAAAATTAAAGCACATAAAATCACTAAAATGCTAAATATAATTAAATTTAAAAGTAAAAATAATATAATGAATGCTAATTAAACATTTTAGAGCTTAAAAATATTATATTCACTATAGAAAATGTACACACGTACAAGATTTTAATGACTTCCATAACTTTCCAAACCTGGAAATCATATTTTAAAATTCCAATGTTTTACTACTTATTTAACTAACCTTTTCTCTATTATATTCTGCATCCTAGATAAGGCCTGAGTACTTTCCCTCAATGCAAGTCTCTGATTTCTTTCCCATTTTACCATAAAATTCATAAACACAATCACTTAAATAAATAACTGCACACCTATTTTAACAGGCTGCGTGATTTATGGCATCATTTGTACGTGTGGGACAAGTTACAGTATGTTTTCTTTGTTTAAAACTCAAAAAAGTATGAGTAACAGTAATAGTGCTGCTTGCTTCAACAAACAACACTAATGAGACCCGCCAAAAACAGCAGTACATTATGTAGAATATTTATATATTTTTCTGTATATGACTGTTTTTGAAACGTAAATCTATCTGTTATGCTGCCTGAAATTTTCCTTATGTAAAGGAAAATATTATGCAAGAATATTCAGGGAGCAAAAAAAACATACAGCACAGTAAACATTTAACACCGCAGACAAGTTTACTTGGGTTAATAGGGAGCCCTGTCTACAGTCCAACATTCAGGAAGGCTCAGGTGTTTGTTTACGTGAAGGTAACTGAAGCAAAGGATTACTCTTGAGATTCACAGTCTGAGTCTTTTCCAAAACAACATCAGCTGTCAATAATTATCACCAGGATGTGTTATCAATGCAATCGTCAATGATTGTGGTGCTGTGTTAAAGGGATAGTTCACACAAAAATAAAAATTCTGTCATTAATTACTCACCCTCATTTTGTTCCAAACCCTTAAGAACTTCATTCATCTTCAGAACACAAATGAAAATATTTCAGATGAAATCTGAGAGCTTTCTGACCCAACATAGACAGAAACGTAACTAGCATGTTCAGTGTGCAGAAAGGTAGTAAGGGCATTGTTAAAATAGTCCATGTGACATCAGTGGTTCAACCATGTGTTCCAGAGATGAACAAAGGTATTGCGGGTTTGGAACAACATGAGGGTGAGTAATTAATGACAGAATTTTCATTTTTGGGTGAACTACCCCCTTAAAGTAGTAGTTCACTTCCAGAACAGAAATTTACAGATAATTTACTCACCCTCTTGTCATCCAAGATGTTCATGTCTTCTTCTCTTCAGTCATAAACAAATTACATTTCTTGAGGAAAATATTTCAGGATTTCTCTCTATATAGTGGATTTTAATGGTGCCCCCTCTACACAATCCCAGCCAAGAAACAAGGGTCTTATCTAGAGAAACAATCTGTTACTTTCTGAAAGAAAAAATTACAATTTATATAATTTTTAACCTCAAATACTTGTCTTGTCTAGCTCTGCGATGCGCATCTGTACTCTGTGTAATCCGGGTCAATACAGTTAGGATGTAGGACGATTTTGAAGTTGGAAGAGAAAATGAGATGGGATTTTTGACCTACCCTAACTGTATTGACCCGGATTACACAGACTATGCATGCGCATCGCAGAGCTAGACAAGATAAGCATTTGACGTTAAAAAGTATATAAATTGCACATTTCTTTTAGAAAATAACTGATCGTTTTGCTAGATGAGACCCTTCTTGGGATTGTTTAGAGCCCTTTGAAGCTGCTTTTTTGGTTCAAACTCGGGGGCACCATTAAAGTCTACTATATGGAGAAAATATCCTGAAATGTTTTCCCTCAAGAAACATAATTTCTTTACGACTGAAAAAAGAAAGACGTTAACATCTTGCATGACAAAAGGGTGAGTAAATTATCTCACCAATTTTTTCAAACCAAACAATTCACAAAATTTTTTTATTAAAATTGGGGGGAAAAAACAAAAGAACAAAACTGGATTGCTTGATTAATTGAAACTTCATATGAACAGAATTTTTTTAATTAGAATTTTCTGGTAACAAAGTCAAAGTCTTTTCTGTCACTTTAAGTAAGTTGACCTCCAAGAAAACAAGTGTAAACACTGTCTCTGTAGTACTATAAAAACACTGATGTTTGCTTAAGCATCCCAACCAGCCCGACATACTGTATCAGCTCCTGCTCGACCAATGGTGTGAGGTCAGGGTGAACATTTTTTGTGGCCTGACCAATGGCAGACAAGCTTTAAGACATTGAACTACACCTGTGATTATGCTCGAACTTGAGAAGGACTGACTTGGAACCAGATGTTTAGAATATACTATAACTACAAAAATCACTAGTGCTGTTAGTTCTGAGAAAAGCATCATTTGTTTGCAGATGCCACGTGATTTGATATTTTATCTAATGCAATGACACTGATGCATAATTACGGTACACTTAGGTATTCAAATATTCTTTTAAACATTTAGTCTATATTGGACCACAAAACCAGTCGTAAGTAGCACAGGTATATTTGTAGCAAGAGCGAACAATATGTATATGTATGGGTCAAACTGACTGATTTTTCTTTTATGCCAAAAATCATTAGGATATTAAGTAAAATTCATGTTCCATGAAGATATTTTGTAAATTTCCTACCGTAAAAATAAATAAATAAATAAATAAATAAATAAATAAATATATATATATATATATATATATATATATATATATATATATATATATATATTTATTTTTATTTTATTTTTATTTTTTTTCCCCAGATTTTCAAATAGTTGTATCACGGCCAAATACTGTCCTATCCTAACAAACCATACATCAACAGAAAACTTATTTCTTCAGCTTCTGGATGATGTATAAATCTCAATTTAAAGAAATTGACCCTTATGACTGGTTTTGTGGTCCAGGGTCACATATAATTAATCCACACCTATATTGAACAACCACTTTAGTGACCAAGAACCACACTTTGAACCAATGACTTTTCAAGCCATGCATAATAATTCAATAAGGACTTTTGAAGATTATTCAAACTCAGATTTGTTTGCAAATCACTGACTGATAAAAAAAATTAAATACAGTAAATCTTACCCCAGCGATATCACAGGAGTCCATTTCTAACGGTTCCAGAACAGTTCCCTCTGTTTTACCGTCATCTTTGGTGATGCTGGGTAGCGTTCCTCCATTCTTCAGGATGTCAGGAAGTTTTGGCTCCAGCCACTCGAGTGCAGAGCCTACAGGGCACACAAAACCTGGTTCAGGGGTGCTCATATCACCGGCCCACCAGCACGATGCCCACAAGCCAACAGCAGCCTCTAACGCCACAGGAATTCTGGGTGTTTAGAGCTCTGACAACTGACACAGAGCACTGAGTGGAAACCTGACCCCAGGGTCTTACCGTCTACACGGAGCCCTGCCCATTGTTAACTTGTTTGCTTATTGGCACGGAGACTAATCTGGTGGTTTTTGTTTTGTTCCAGTCATTAGGAAGTTCAGAAAGTTCACAAGGTGGCTCACTACTTTTTACAGTCGAAATACAGGTGATTCTGGAACTCTGGCATGTACTTGTTGGCTCTTTCCAGTCAGAGAGTAATAAAATATGCATGCTTCATGACTGGGTTGCAATAAAGTCACTTGACATCTACAAGGCTTCAGCAAAACTCCAAGCATGCAAATCTGACAGGAGATATTTTCATCCAAGAACTGACAACGGTATGGTAACACAATTTGGTAAGTCTGTCAACCGCCGCGCTTGAGTGACGCCAGCAGAGCTCTGGTTACCTGCAAAAGTCTATCAGTGTTGGATACAGTTCCTCATTAATTATAAAACAATATTCCACTCCCTGAGCAGGGCTCTAGGTCATAAATTCTACAGGCTCAAACATGACCTGAGATTATTAGATTTGCGACCACAAACGCTTGTGGTTTTTCTGTAATATGAAATAGAAAACTAACTTCTATTTTCGTGTTCAGGTATTGATTATCTTGGTACACACAGACACTATGAACTAAGCAAAAAGACTCGTGGCATTGTGTATTTTGATCGTATTGCATTGACCTGGATTTCACATAAGGATCAGTGAGTCGCAGTGAATATGTGATTTAAGGTATTCAATAACTGTCTGATAGCGGATTTGGAGAAAGAGAGTATGTGTGGTTCTTTAAAAGAGTCTACATTATTAATCTTTGGATTGCATTTCGGCAGCCAATAGATAAAGTGTACATTTTGATGGTATTTAACAAAAAGGGAGGCCATACTTGCTCCTTTTTTTATTTAAATCATGACACGACTTTTGTAACTTCTGAACATTTTTTAATGCTAAAAAAATTAATACATTTAAACACATTACTAGTAATAGACTGTTCAATCAGTGAGGGCTGTGTTTCCCAAAAGCATCGTAAGCCTTTGCCGCCTATGATTAACAAAGTTTTTGGGGAATGCAGTCCTAAACAATTAATCAGTGAATATTTATGTAATAACTGCCCGATTGGTCATAAAAGTGGGTAAAATCTACCAACAGTACTGCAAAGTGAAACTGCACATTTTCTGTACAGTTTTATTTGTTAGTAATAAATTGTACTATATCTGACATGAGCACACCCTGCTCTCTAGACAGCGATATTAGCCATTAAAAAACCCATATCACACCTGTTTACACAACAATGCTTATCTGATATTCAGAAACTAGGCAGAATCCAGTCACTGAAAGGCAAATAAGGAGGTCAGATAGACACAGTAATATACAGTTGAGGTAAAAAGTTTACATACACCTTGCAAATTCTGCAAAATGTTAATTATTTTACCAAAATACGAGGAATCATACAAAATGCATGTTATTTTTATTTAGTACTGACCTGAATAAGATATTTCACATAAAAGATGTTTACATATAGTCCACAAGAGAAAATAATAGTTGATTTTACAAAAATGACCCAGTTCAAAAGTTTACATACACTTGATTCTTAATACTGTGTTGTTACCTAAATGATCCACAGCTGTGTTTTTTTGTTTAGTGAAAGTTGTTAATAAGTCCCTTGTTTGTCCTGAACAGTTAACCTGCCTGCTGTTTTTCAGAAAAATCGTTCAGGTCCCACAAATTCCTTGGTTTTTCAGCATTTCTGTGTATTTGAACCCTTTCTAACAATGTATGATTTTGTGAAAAGAAAAAATGTGAAAAGATGGATCTCAAAATCATACAGTCATTGTTGGAAAGGGTTCAAATACACAAAAATGCTAAAACCAAAGAAATTTTGGGACCTCAAGGATTTTTCTGAAGAACAGCAGGCAGTTCAACTGTTCAGGACAAACAAGGAACTTGTGAACAACCATCACAAAAAAAAAACAAAAACAAAAACAAAAACAAAAAAAACACAGCTGTGGATCATTCAAGTAACAGTATTAAGAATCAAGTGTATGTAAACTTTTGAATGGAGTCACTTTTATATATTCAACTATTATTTTAAACTATTATATTCTGCAAGGTGTATATAAACTTTTGACCAACTGTATACAGTAATATTACTCATAAACACTAAAAAAAATAACAATAAGAATAAATATGGGAAAGGGTGCTAAATCTTGTGCTGTTTCTGATCATGTATGTCACCAGCAGCTCTGAGAATATATCCAAATGACCTAATATTAAAAACAAGTGCCTGCAGTGTTTTACAGTGTAATTTAGGCTTCCCAAAAATATTTGTTATTGAACGATGGGAGAGTTGCACTTCAGTGGAAAACTCCTGCAGGTTGTGAAAAAATGGTCACATTTAGTGTTGCTCTGCAACATTTTGCACCATTTCAGGAGGAATCACACAACTGGGAGTTTTGCATAAGGGCAAAATAGTTCCTCGTGCCAATTTCACTCACATTTAGTTTGGTCAAGAGAATCTGCTGTGTCGACCCACAAAAAGCTGCTTGATTTGTGACTTCTGTGTGAGCGTTGCTTAACGCATTGCCTTTTTTCCAATTATTTTAATGCGATTTCACCAAAATTGCACTTCCAGTGCACTAAAGCAATGCATCTCATTTCAAAGCAAAAAAAGAGCTCATTTAATTCTAAATGTCAGTGAGAGGATGAAAAATGGTCATGTAAAGCTAAAAAAAGCAGACCTTAAAATGCCCCATTATGCCATTTTAAGCGCATAAGTTCCATATTTTGAACGCTCGATAGAAACCATAAACAACTATTATTTATCATACTTATGGGCTGTGAATCAGTGGAGCCGGCTGGTCCAAATAAACTGTGTACTGAGCCATCTTTCAAGAGTAAGCGTTTTGTGAATCCCCATTGAATTCCCCAAAACTGGAGAAATGACGTGTTTAAGGGCGGGTCAAGTTGTTTGCGGCCGGCCAGTGTAGAAAATAGGCAGGCATTATTCACATGTGTTAGACAAATTACTAACGAATCATTCAGGCTGTTCAGAGTAGATTCTTTCTTTTGGGAGACAATAACTTAATTTATCACGCACTTTCGACTATACAGCTTTGCAGATTGTTTGCATTCACATATAGCTACATTACATTCTGCATGAATGGCAATATTAAAAATGTTTAAAAAAAAAACATAGGATAGGATATACAGGATATGGCCCCTCAAAAAAAATGCTGCCAATTTTGTGCTAAAGTCTTGTCAAGAAAAGCAGAGAGCAATATAAGAAGAGGCTCTTGCTGCATGACACATAGGAACAGAACCAATCAATAATTTCTGTGATGGAAGCTATGCTTATAAATAACCCTCTTACCATCTTTTACTGGAAGAGAAATGCTTTCACTTAACATCTAAGCACTGCAGTAGCATGAGGCAAATTATAAAGTAGAGTCAGGCCTAATATTAGAAGAGCCAGGCAGAAGACAAACTGCCAGATGTCAAGGATTATGAACCTCATTTCACATTTTTATCTTTTTTTAATTAAAAGTATTACTTTTTTTTTTTAGTTTTTCATTATCCAGTTACCACTGGGCATGTACACAAGTAACGCATATGTGACGTAAAGATCATGACATATAAACATATCTGCTGTTACAGTCAACACAATAACACACAGAAAACAAACCACACACACACAAAAAAAAAAAAAAACAACACTCACCCCCGAGAGGAATTTTCTGCCGAGCCACTTGTTGGAGCTGCAGGATATGCAGACAGTCGCTGAGGCAGGTCATGGTGGCCAAAGAAGTAGCTTTCAGCAGCAGCAAGTCTTGGTCCAAGGGAGAGGGACCCTGGGAGGTGGGCAGACCCTCAATACTCTGGATCAGGTCTCTGTGCTGACCCTGCGCCTGGACCATCATCTAAAGAAGAAGTATTTGCTGGTTAACGAACATCCTACACCTCAAAACTTCAGATAAGATGCTTTCAAAGAGACTGTGCAATTTAAAAGAATCACTCAATCTCACCTCTCTGGCCTCCAGCAAGTGATCAGGCAGCAACGACTTCCTGCTGGAGTACAGAGACGAGCCACGCTGCAATTGGGACAGGCCCAACAGGGCGTTCGAGCTCTGGTTGATCCGGTGTTGAGATCCTGGAGAGCTACCACTGCCCTGAGATGCCATGGAGAGACTACGAGTCTGGAGCGGTGGGTTTGTCTGTGAGATTTTGGATAAAGGATTAGATCACCCAGAAATGACAATTTTATCATTATATACCTATATACTAGTTTTTTGAGGAAAACATTCCAGGATTTTCTCCATATACTGGACTTCAATATTGGCCAACAGGTTGAAGGTCAAAATTGTTTCAATGTAGCTTCAAGCAGCTCTACACGATCCCAGCTGAGAAATAAGGAACTTATCTGTCAAAACGAACTGCCATTTTCTTAAACAAAAAAAAAAAAAAAATATCACACATAGTTAGTTCTTCGTCTGTGTACTCCGATTCAAAATCTCATTTTCTCCTCCAACTTCTAAACCGTCTGACATTGTTGTTTTACCTTTTTTGTAAAGGGCGTTTGACTTTCTTTGCATGTTCGCTTTGTAAACACTTTGTCTGTACCTCCACCTACATCACACGTGCGTGATTACGTAATGAGGTTGAGCTAGTGCAAGATGAGCATTTGTGGTTAAAAAAAGTATACTAATTCGTATCTTTCTTAGAAAATGACCAATCGTTTTGCTAGATAATACCCTTATTCCCTGAATAGGATCATGTAGAGCCCTTTAAGCTGCATTGAAACTGCAATTGGACTTTCAACCCGTTGGCCACCTTTGAAGTCCACTATATGGAGAAATATATAAATGTTTTTTTTTTTTTTTTTTTCAAAAACCTTAATGTCTTTTCGACTGAGGAAAGAAAGACATGAACCTCTTTGATGACTGGTGGGGTGGGTAAATTATCAGGAGATTTTCATTCTAAAAAGTGAACTTCTCCTTTTTTTCTTCCAATTTTTGCAGCATTGTAATTGAACATATAGTCTATCGGTTCCTGTAATTTAATAAATCATTGAGCAGTGCAGTGGTGTTAACATTATTGCAGGTGTCTGGATGCAAGTCTCACTTTGCCCATTGCCTCCGTGTGGTGCTGCGCACAGATCTGCAGTCGGCTGACCCAGTGCTGTCGCTCCTTTGCATCTGAGGCTGAAGTTACACAAAATTAGGACAAGTGATACATGTTAGCATAAGTTGCATTTTTACAAAAAAACTTGCGGTATCCTTAAGAGAGCAGAAAATAAATAAAAGGAAGTGAAACCGTCTAAGATTTAAAAAAGTAGCAAAAACAAAGTGAAATAGGTCATGTGACAACCTCTAAGTTTGTATTGTTCTCCGCTGATGGCATTGACAGTGAAGGTGTGTGAATCTTCATCGCTGGGGGAAATCACAGCACCAGCTAATGGCAGTGAGCCTCTTGGCTTCTGATTCCTGGACTGCTCATTCACAAAATATTCCAGCAGCCCTGCCTCATTATTGAGCACAAAATATCTATAATGGAAACATCACAGTTTAGGAGTCTATTAAATATTTAACCTGCAGAATTCTAAAGATTTTCCCCCCAAATCAGCACAGATTCAATTTGGTTGTGTTTATATCAAATAAACACTTTAGACTCACCGATACTGCCATCCAGTCACAAGATTGGTGTACTTCATTAAATAGCCATCCACCTTTTCCATCAAATCACTTTAGTTGATAAAAAGAAAACACCATGTTGTAAAATGACTAGTGTTTGCTGTTTACTATCACCAAATATCAACCATTAATTGTATATAGGACATTGACATGATGCTGAGAAAATAATATCCATACAGATGAAACAGATGATGATCTATCTTGTATATGTGTTTATAATAAAAGTGAAAGGAGACTAAGGCCGTTTGTTTCTTTTTGCAATACATGTACAAAAGAAAAACATTCAAGTTGGAAGGACAATAATATCATGCCATGTGTTCATTCCAAGTCCTTTATTCCGGAAATAGAACATTATGCGACCTCCCCTCGTATTAAAAAGTAGCTTTTTCTTTTTAATATCGAACACTTAACATGGCTCGTAAGTAAACACTGTTTGTTTGCAAAGAAGATATTTGTGTAAAGTACCTGTACTGCCAGGATTTGGAGCCCGTCCTGCAGGAACTCTGTGAGCCGCCGTGATGGTCCAGTACGGCTTCAGTCTGCATGATCGGATCCTTCCTATGATCTACAAGACAGCTATCACTTCACCTGCAGCTCTAAAAACACCGACCAGCCGAATTCATATAGCGGACCTCAAGTCAAAATGATTTGTTATGGCCGCTGCTTCAATCATCGCACTAGTTTAACGCTCTGAATTAGAGAATCACTGGCATGTTTATGTCTCATGCAGCCATGACAGAGCGTGAAGTCACTCGCGACCCACATCATGTGACTGGAGGTGGTCTAAAAACACATTAATTAAACCGCACAAACGGAATTATTTGGTTATGTTTATTTTATCCATAGCATATTTGTAGTATAAATATAATGTACTAGAATTACATTTTTAATGTTTCGTGTAATTTTACTTCAGAACCGCCACATAATCCACCTTTCAAATTAAAAGTCCTAGGTGGAGCCCAGACGGAAGCGCGCTTGTTTAGCTCTCATTCTGATTGGCCAGATGTAATGATACCACCCTCGTGACGTTCAAAGTCAAATTGTGCTGAACTGTCGATTGTGTAATACGCACTATCAGTCAAAAGATTCTGAACAGTGATTTTTTTTTTTTTTTTAAATAAGTCTCTTCTGCTCAGCAGCCCTGTGTTTATTTGATCCAAAGTACAGCAAAAACTACAATTCTGAAATATTTGTACTATTTAAAATAGCTGTTTTCTATTTGATTATATTTTAAAATGTAAATGTTATTTCAAAGCTGAATTTTTAGCATTATTAGTCCGGTCACATGATCCTTCGCTCAAAAACATTTATTATTATTATTTTGTTGAAAACAGCTGAGTAGAATTTTTTCAGGTTTCTTTGATGAATAGAAAGTTCATAAGAACAGCATTTATCTGAAATGTCTTTATCATTACTTTTGATCAATTTAAAGCCTCCTCGCTAAATAAAAGTATTAATTTGTATCATTTCCCAAAAAAATTATACTGACCCCAAGCTTTTGAATGGTAATGTATGTTACAAAATCTTTTTTATTTCAGATAAATGCTGATCTTTGGATCTTTCTATGCATCGTAGAATCCTGAACAAAAAAAATATTCAACTGTTTTAAATATTGATGATAATAATAATAATAAAAAATGTTTCTTGAACAGCAAATCAGCATATTAAAATTATTTCTGAAGGATCATGTGACACTGGAGTAATGATGCTTAAAATTTAGCTTTGTTTACAGGAATTAATTACATTTTAAAATATATTCAGATAGAAAACAGTTATTTTAAATAGTAAAAAAATATTTCACAATATTACTGCTTTTGCTGTATTTTGGATCAAATAAATGCAGGCTTGGTGAGGAGAGACTTCTTTAAAAACATTAAAAATCTTCAAAAACTTTTGACTGGTAGTAAATATTGAAATCATAACTAAAATGATGTAACCCGGATTTTACCGCTTTCTAACACTGACTTGAAAGGGAAGTAAAAACACATTTCTTTGTCATAAATCATTTTATTGGGAAAATAAACACAACTGTTAACAATGCAAATTATGTCTCAACAGGAGGACTGTTAACATCTCTTAATTGTGTTTCATTAAAACGGCACTAATGTACCATATACAATACAAAACATGGAGAAAAACAAATAATGAGAGATTATGTGGTAGATTTTTAGTTCTGCATAGACTTGTCTTTGGTCTTACAACAGTCTCATGGCTTGGCATTTTAAATTTCCATTTATCCTCATACTGGCTGTAGGTTGTTATCCTCTTCCATGGTCTTTTATGTTGTTGTAGAATCCAATTTTTAATCAGAAGAGAATAGTTTGTCTGATTCAATCCATTGTTACTGTACATTCAGAAATGGTTTATTAAATAAATTAACAGATAAATAAAATAAAGAAAAGACATATCTAATGAAATGTTTGGTCGTGAGTACCAAGTCAAATCAGAGTTTGAACATTGGGACACATTAAAATAAAAACAAATACAATACATTTCTTTTGACAAATTCACAATTTCATTAGAATGCAAAATATGCTGTAATTTTCCAAGTTAATCTCAAATGAAATGTTACAAGACTTGCTTAGTGAGGTCATGAGGATTCAACATGAGAAATTCAAATACAAGGATTGTGAAATTACAATCCAAGTTACAACTGAACAGAACTACTATATATGCAGCAATAACAGAAATAAAGTACAAAAACAGGTCCTATTGTGATCTATATGTATCACAGTTCTTTATGACAAATGAAATGTAAATAACAGAAAAAGCATAATTAAAATAATTTGTTTCAATGCTACTAAGCCTCAATGCTCGCAGTGATTACAATTTTCAACAAAAGGGTCACCTATATGTGAACAGCACAAAGGTTTGCTTTCATTCTAAGAAATGTTCAGACATACTGGTAAAACTATATGTTCATACTGTCCTTGAGTGAATACAGTGAAACGAAAGGCATTTCAGTTGAGGTTTGATTGAGAGTACAAAACTCCTTCAAATACATTATAATGAGCCCCTAAAACTGTGAGGCTCATTCAGTCCAACATTTTGAAATATATAAACTACAACTATACATACAGTAAATATGAATTCATACCATAATCACACCATATTGTAGTTTCACTTTGAAATCTGGAATCTCATTTGCTCCATATTTCACACAATTAATCTCTTCATCAAACAGTATGCTTAAAAAGCAACACTAAACTTCTCAACACCGCAGCGTTCGGTACTACAATAGAAACATGTATATTTACACAACATATTCCATTTGCAAAGGCTCTAAAATAGTGTTGTATTTAAAGCTGCCATGTTTGTCTCTCAGCACTGTCAAAACTTAACTAATACTGTGTTCTAAAAGTATTGTGTTATCTAACAAAAAGAAGTCAGATATTGTAATACTAAAAAGCTTACGAGTGGCAAAATCTTCAGAGCAGCCTCCACACAAGTATCTCGTTAAATATTATAAGATATAAAAGAACAACGAAAATACCAGATTACATAACAGACAGTCTTACTAGTCCTCTAACACCTAAACAGTAACAATCTATTCTCTAAACTAACACATATACAGTGCAGCTCCTCTGTATTTGTGCCCAGTTACATTTTTAAAATAATGGCTACATTTTGAATGCATTAAAGCAAGTTAAAATGTGACTGCTTTCTTGTACGTGTACAGACACCTCACATTTTAAAAAGTAAAAGTTTCGTAATTGAATATCTACATTGGATATTCTGTTAAAAAAGGGTGTTGGTTAAAAGAGCCCTACTAATGGCACCTTGCTACTGTAGTGAACTGACACCATGACAAATTAGCATTCATTAAAAGAAAAAAGATGCATACTTCTCACTGAAGGCAAACTAATCAACATGCTAATGTCATCTGATTTCATATAACCGTTTTAAAAAGCACTTTTCTCAAGGGCTTTTAGTGTGTTGATTGTTATAAGACAACAAAGTCTATAAAGATCTGCAGCCTTTTTAGGACAGCCCTTGAGGACCAAAATCTGGCAACACATTTCAAGGTAAACAGAATCAGTAATGTATGTCAGTATGTTTGTATGTCAAATAACTAATTGCGATAAAACTAAATCGCACATGCACAGGTCCACAAGTCTGAGACGGCTACTGAAAATTGCAGTATTTAATTAAGTACAAAATGAATTACAAATTATATAATATCAACATAATTTGACAAACAAAAATGTATATAAATTTCAGAATTTCTTAGTATTTGGTTTGTCATCTGTTGTCATCAAGCAATCAAGCCAGGATTATTATATTTAACTAAAACCATGCAAAGAAAAAAAAAAGAAATTAATAAAGTCACTTTAAATAAAAAAATAGAAAGATACGCTACCAGTCAAAAGTTTTTGAACAGTAAGATTTGTAATGTTTTTTAAAGAAGTCTGTTCTGCTCACCAAGCCTGCATTTATTTGATCCAAAGTACAAAAACAGTAAAATTCTGAAATATTTTACCATTTAAAATAACTCTTTCTATTTGAATATATTTTCAAATGTAATTTATTCTTGTGATTTCAAAGCTGATTTTTTAGCATCATTACTCCAGTCACATGATTCTTCAGAAATCATTTTAATATTCTGATTTGCTGCTCAAAAACATTTATTGTTGTTATTATTATGCTGAAAACAGGTGAGTAGAATTTTTTCAGGTTTCTTTGATGAATAGAAAGTTCAGAAGAACAGCATTTATCTGAAATAGAAATCTTTCGTACCATTATAAATGTCTTTATCATCATTTTTGATCAATTTAAAGCATCCTTGCTAAATAAAAGTACTAATTTCTATAATTTCTTTCACAAAAAAATTATACTGACTCCAAGCTTTTGAATGGTATAGTGTATAATGTTACAAAAGCTTTTTATTTCAGATAAATGCTGATCGTTGGATCTTTCTATTCACCAAAGAATCCTGAAAAAAGAATCAACCGTTTTAAATTTTGATAATCATAATAAAAATGTTTCTTGAATAGAAAATAAGCATATTAGAATGATTTCGGAAGGATCTTGTGACAAAATCCTACTGTTCAAAAACTTTTGACTAGTAGTGTACATATTTCAGTTAACACTCATTTTTTCCATTTAGTTAAACCTAGTTTAATAAAAAAAAAAAAAAACTGAAATATAATTAAAAATAAATAAAAATGACAAATCACAGCAAAATGACTAAAACTTTAAAATGAAAACAAAATATTAAAATAAAAATTATAATAGTATCTCAGTGATACTAAAATAACACTGACAAATTCCAAACGTGTAAACTTATGTTCTCCAGCATGATTTGAGAATTTGTGCTTCAACAGAAGCGAGAATCTGACTGTCAGTACAAAGAGACACATGATCAATGTCAGCTTTGAATCAGTGACTTAGAAAATTGTCTTCATTTACATCATATTTTTGAAATATCTCAATTTAAAAAAAATGTCCAATTTACCTGTATATTTAAAAAAAAATCCCAGATTTTTTTATGTAATCTCAGACTTCTGGACCCAACTGTATATTAATAAATTCAAACATGTTTAAACCCTCTTCTCAAGTATTTATCTTGTACAACAGCAACATTCAAATTTCTATAAATTATCAAAAAAACAATTAAAATTCAGCACTTGCACAGACCTTAACAGAGATCTCATCTCACCTGCACTTCTCCATGCAAAATCACAAGCATCATCAGTCAGTCACATGACCTGATATACGCTGATCAAAACATTGCCAGCAATTAATTCACGAAACAACAGAGAAGCACCATGAGCAGAACACCAGAGAGAATATCTCCCATCGTTCTCAACCAGATGCCTATTTCACAACCCAAAATGCTACAGGTCCATCAGAGAGACAGAGAACATTAATTAGCACCTGCATAACTGTAACTTGCATGACTATGGCTTCACATTGGATCTACAGCTCGCTGGCACCTGACAGCCAGGCAAGGAGGAGTGCAATCAATGGCTTTTCAATCCCATCTACAGTCGACACCTCCACACAGAGAGAACAGTTGTCAGATCACATCACCGCCGTTCTGCTCTCCACAGCAGCTAAACCTCAAAGGAAGCCTGTAGCATATCAAGGCATCCATGTTTACCCAATCAAGTGGGAACAAATTCAGTCCCTGCCACAAAGGAAGAAGCCAATCAGCAGTGGAGTAAGAGTTAACAGGAGCTGCCATAAGTTCACCACCAAACATGACGATCTGGAACAAGGATCTGAGGGAAGAAAATAATTAGTATAGTATGAAAGAAATTAACATTTTTTTGCAAACAAACCCATTTCAATTAGTTTGAACCTTATGCACCTGGTTTGTATGGAAACCTATTTCCACCACTGAATAAAAAAAAGGTAATTGCAACTTTTTCATCTCGCAATTCTTTTTTTCTCAGAATTGAGATATAAAGTCACGATTGGGAGTTATAAAGTCCGAATTGTGAGATATAAACTCACAGTTCTGACCTTTTTTTTTCAGAATTGCACGCTATAAACTCACAACTGTGAGAAAAAGCTTAGAATTCTAAAATTTAACCTTGCAATTCTGAGAAAGTCAGCATTGCAGGATATAAACTTATAAACAGAATTGTGAGTTTACATCTCGCTATTGTGAGTTGTCATTTGCGAGAAAAAAGTCAGAATTGTGAGTTTTTATCTTACAATTCTGACTTTATAACTTGCAAATGTGAGTTTATATCATGCAATTCTGAGAAAACAGTCAGTATTGTGAGTTCATCTCTCACACTTCTGACTTTATAACGCGAAATTGCAAATTTATACCTCACAATTCTGAGAACAAAGTCAGAATTGCAAGTTTTGATTATGCAAACCTGAGGAAAAAAAGTCAGAACTGCGAGATGTCAACTCGTAATTGCGAGAAAAAAAGGTTTTGAATCAAATTTTGAGATAAAAACTTGCAATTACCTTTTTTTTATTCAGTGGTGGAAACAGGCTTTCATAGGTTCATGCCTTATGTATTTGGAAAACTTTTTTTCTTGCTACTGTACATTCCATGTTAAATATCATCATGTAATTGAATCATGTATAAATAATCATCATAATCATTTTATTTTAGACAGACAAAATTGTTGGCTTCAATAACTCAGTGTTTTTAGAGAGTAGACAGCTTTACTATTTTGTCTTTAAATACTAATATATTTTATCTACTAATATTTAATCAATTTTAATACATTTAAATTTTTAACATTTTAAATGTAATACATTTTTTCTTTTTTTTCATAGTCATTTTTTTGTGCATCTTGTAGGGTTGTTTTAATATTTTTAACTTCTAAACACTTTAAATTAACATAAAATATATGAAATATAAATAAACTTGCCTTGCCAATATTAATAATACTTATTTTTATTTCATATGAATGTTTATTTACCAAACTAATGTTTTACTACATTACTTTAATGTTAATTTGCTACATTACACATACATATTTGATATGCATTATCAATAATAATAATAATAATAATAAATATTTAAAATGTGTAAATATGTTAAATAAAGTAAATAATAATTTAAAAATATATAATAATAATTTAAATATATATTTTATAATTATATTTTATATAGTCTTACAGCCATAAATGTGACCCTGGCCATAAGTAGCATGGGTATATTTGTATTCTTTAAGTGATCTTTTAAGTAAAGATCATGTTCCATGAAGATATTTTGTACATTTTTTAGTGTTAATATGTTAAAACTTAATTTCTGCTTGCTAAAAATTTCATTTTGGACAACTTTAAAAATGATTTTCTCAATATTTTGATTTTTTTGCACCCTCAGATTCCAGATTTTCAAATAGTTGTTTTTAAATACTCTAATATTGTCCTATCCTAACAAACCATACATCAGTGGAAAGCTGACAATGTATAAATCTCAAATTTAAAAAACTGACCCCTATGGTTTTATGGTCCAGGGTCACAAATGCTGTGATGTGATGTGTGTCAGACAGTAACTCACCTAAGCGGGCACTCTTGGTGGTGTTTAGAGGGGGGATCTCATGAGGAAGTGGACAGTTGCTGCAGAAGTCAGAGCAGGTTGGGCAGATGAGCTGCCCGCTGTAGACCCATCCATTCATTCGTATGCTCACGCTGATCACCTGACCAGTATGAACACATGGATAAGACTCATTCTGCACCCAGACCAACAACCCCTGGGCTGTACAAGACACCTGCAACACAAATCACAGTTTCAGTACACATAAGCCATCATCCTCCTTGTGGTGATACACAATGCCCTTATACTGTACTTACTGACCCCAAACTTCTGATATATAGACACACTTCTGTAGCCACTGTCCCATCTCTCATGAGATCTACCATTGCATTATTACCTTATAGCAACCACTGCCCCAGTCTGGGTATGTCATTTTTTTGGTGCACTGCTCCATTACGAATGGTGACTTCTGGTACAGACACACTGATCCCGGGCCGTACTGTTCCGCCCCATAGTTTCTCCATGTGGCTAAAAAAGCAAAACCCCAATAGTCTCAACAGTTGTGGAATGGTAGAAGAGGTTACATGCAAAACATACTGACCAACACAAGAGAGAATAAGCAAATGAGACCTTCAATTCTGTTTTACGAAAGAAGAAAGAATGTGAATGAGTGGCATCTCACCTGGCTGGTTCTCCTGTATTCTGCAGTAAGAGCTGCGTTGGTATTCCCCACCCACATGCCAACTAAACTCCTGGCTAAAAGGACAATAATCTGCAATCTCCACAGCCCCGCCGTATGCTGGCAAATCCTCCGCAGGGACACCAGGGATATGGTCAAAGTACTAGAGGATGGAGAGTTCATTACATTCAAAATGATTTAATCAACCTTGTATAAAGGCAGTCATCTTGTATTTATCTGTAAACAAGTCAAATTTATTTGTATAGTGCTTTTCAGTAGTGTTTCAAAGTAGAAAAACAAAATGTTAAATAACATATTAATGTGGCAACTGCAGATTTAGGATTGAGTGAAGATTACACACAGGTTCTTCCCCTGAATTTCTGCTGATCTTACCTGATACTCTACAGGAAGTGGATGAGGAAACTTCTGCAGGTTGCACACGGCCACTGCCAGCTGGTCCTGCCTGCAGGTGAGCTGCAGAGGTGCGCTCCTGACAGAATCACAGTACGGGTTCAGAGTTGGCCTCCTGTTTCAAACAGACAAGGTAAACACTCATTAGGAACAGATGTCTAATCAATGACCCAAATCTTTGCCAGTATGCCCGTTATGTAGTTATGTATATTTAAGACTATGAAAGCCAGTCTCTCTAGCTAAGATACAATAAGAGACTGAAATAAACAACTGCTACAAATGTACAACACACATGATCTAATTTGTTTCTCTGGCACTAGTAACCAGTTTGATTCCCAGGGAAAACATGAACTGACGAAATCTAAAGTTTTTATGCAAGTGTAAGCCATTTTGGTAAAAGCATCTGCCAAACCGCATAAAAGTAGGCCTATAATCATTCACAGTAAGAGATTCACTCAAAAATCAAAATTCTGTCATTAATTACTCTCCCTCATGTCATTCCAAACCCGTAAGACTTTTGTTCATCTTCAGAACACAAATTAAGATATTTTTGATGAAATCCTACAGCTTTCTGACCCTGCAGCAATGCAACTTTCGTTCATTTTCACAACAGCGTTTAAGGATCAGAAAGGTAGTAAGAACATTGTTAAAACAGTCCATGTGACATCACTGGTTCAACCTGAATTTTATGAAGCTTTCTGTGTGCAAATCTCTCAGATTTCATCAAAAATATCTTAATTTGTGTTACGAAGATGAAAAAAGGTCTTACGAGTTTAGAACGACATGAGGGTGAGTAATTAATGACAGAATTTTGGGTGAACAATCCCTTTACTGCAACAACACCACAAAGTTGTGTCTCATGTATCAAAGCTTACGTATGGCGATGTTGGTCTATCCAGAATTTACAGCTTTTCATCACAAAGTCGCAACCCAAACCTCTTCCCCATTCCAGGTTCTCTGCCATACTATAATTGGCCCTGTACCACCTTAAAAGAGAAGACAGCACAGAGAGAATTCAATCATAAGACAGTTTGCCATTCTAGTACTTAATTCAATCTTCATTTTTGGGTGACCTATATCCACCATGAGTGAATAAACCACATTAGCAATTAGCAACAAAACTTCTCTTACCCTGTATCCTCCATTATGGCCAAAGTAATTCTGGAGAACACTCTGTTCTGTGTGTGAGATCCGGTCATCGCCTCATTCTGTTGAAGTAAAACATGCTGAATCCAATAAAAAAAACTGTACTTTGACAGTACTGACACTGAAGCAGTTGTGTTGATAAACACCAACCCAGAATATCTGGTTTCAATACCTCTAACAGACGTTTTTCCCAGTGGTTGAACTCTGTGCCAGCACCTCCCTGGTTCTCCAGTTCCATGCCCTCTAGAATGGGGCAATTAAAATGTCTCCTGGCTTCCTCCTGATAAAACATCAAAACAATTCATGAAGCTCAGTTAGACTATTTAGATGGTGCTCCTTTAAAAGGAAAGAAATACTTACAACTACACGTGGGGTGGCCAGAAGATGGACGGTGTGTCTGACCATGTGGCCACCACGGATGTCCCACAGCCGAGTTGCTCGTTTAATGACTTTATCACTCCATTGATATAACCCTAAACTGAGAGAGAGATACAGAAAGAAAAAAACACATATCAGAGGTCATACAATTTCGTAATATACAATAATAACATTCTAACCTGTTATAATCATGTAATATAATTATCACAATGCTACAACAAATAATAAAAAAAACTAAAATTCACTTATCACTATTATTATGTAAATATGCTACCAGTCAAAAGTTTTTGAACAGTAAGATTTTTACTGTTTTTAAAGAAGTTTCTTCTGCATTTATTTGATCCAAAGTACAGCAAAAAAATAAAAAAGATTGAAATATTTTAACTATTTAAAATAACTTTTTTCTATTTGAATATATTATAAAATGTAATTTATTCCTGTGATTTCAAAGCTGATTTTTTTTATCATCATTACTCCAATCACATGAACTTTCAGAAATCATTGTAATATTTTGATTTGCTGCTCAAAAACATTTATTATTATTATTATTATTATTATTATTATTATTTTGAAAAAAGGAGATCAGAATATTATCAGGTTTCTTTAATGAACAGAAAGTTCAGCATTTATTTAAAATAGAAATGCTGATCTTTAGATCTTTCTATTGGTCAAAGAATCCTTAAAAAAAGTTACTCAACTGTTTTAAATATTGATAATAATAATAATGAAAAATGTTTCTTAATAATAAAATGTTTCTTGAACAGCAAATCAGCATATCAGAATGATTTCTTAAGGATCATGTGACACTGAAGACTGGCATAACAATGCTGAAAATTTAGCTTTGATCACAGGAATAAATTACTTTTTTAAACATATTCAAATAGAAAACAGTTATTTTAAATAGCAAAAATATTTTTAATTTTTGGTTGTACTTTGGATCAAATAAATGCAGGCTTGGTAAGCAAAAGAGACTTCTTTAAAAAAAAAGAAAAAAAAAAAAACTCACTTTAAAAATCTTACTGTTCAAAAACTTTTGAATGGTAGTGTATTTTTAAATTTTATTTCAAACACAGAAATAAAAACAAATATAACAATCACCTCTCATTGTATGCAGGTAGACCACTTGCAGAGCGTGGTGTCAAAGGTTTCCCATCATCATCATGGTAAAACGCAAAGAGACCTGCAGAAAAACCCTTAAAACATATAGAACATGTAATTGAACAACAACGAAACTACAAAGCTCTCCTCATGCAGATGTGCAAAGTTTAATGTTGTTACCAGGGCATGTATGATCTCGTGTTTGACTGTGGACAGCATCCCTTCAAACTCCTGAGGTTGAGTAGAGATCATATTGGGACACAGGTTGGCATATCCAGCGATGGGCCTACATTAAGACATTCTGTCGTTAATGTCAGCAACACACTGGACTATTTCCACAGCATGCTGTAAAGCAAATTAGAATCAGCTACATTCCCATTTCAGTAATTACTGCCATTACCTGTCCAGTTCAGACTCCAGCTGGCAGTACGCTGCATAGGCTACAATGTTCTCTTGTCCGCAACGCTCTGTGGTCATCGCACTCACGTACAACACGAAATCTGCCCTTGCCACCCCCTCACCATCGGGATGACCGGCGGGGCCGCAGGACTTGCCAGACTCACTGCAAACCCTGCATTGCTGAAGGAGACCTAACTCTAAGATTCAAGGATTCTCATATATTTACAATACCAGTCAAACGTTTTTGAACAGGAAAGTTTTTAATGTTTTTAAAGAAGTCTCTTCTGCTCACCAAGCCTGCATTTATTTGATCAGTACAGCAAAAACAGTACAATTTTGAAATATTTTTACTGTTTAAAATAACTGTTTTCTGTTTAAATATATTTTAAAATCGAATTTATTCCTGTTATTTCAAAGCTGAATTTTTAGCATCATCATTCCAGTCACATGGTCCTTCAGAAATCATTCTAATATTCTGATTTGCTGCTCAAAAATATTTATCATTATTATATAATAATAACATATAATAATTATATAATAACAAATCTTTTGTAACATTATAAATGTCTTTATCATCACTTTTGATTCAATCACTTTCAATTTAAAGCATTAATAAAAATATTAATTTCTATTATATTGATTTGGATCTTTCTATTCATGAAAGAATCCTGAAAAAATGTACTCAATTGTTTTAAATATTGATAATAATAATAATAATAATAATAATAATAAAATGTTTCTTGAACAGCAAATCAGCATATTAGAATGATTTCTAAAGAATCATGTGACACTGAACACTGGAGTAATGATGCTAAAAACTTTAGCTTTGATCAAAGGAATAAATTACATTTTAAAATATATTTAAATAGAAAACTTATTTTAAAGAGTAAAAATATTTTACAATATTACTACAAAATGCAGGCTTAGTGAAGAGAAGAGACTTCTTTAAAAAACATTAAAAATCCCACTGTCCAAAAACTTTTGACTGGTAGTGTATATTGATAATTAAAAAGTAGGAATAAACAAAATAAAGAAAATATTTTTGCCCATCAAATTTGCAGGGACCTACCTGCAAATGTTGTTCAGGGACAACAACTGGCCCACACTTGGTGATGTTTGCACATGGTCCCTGACAGTAGCGATGTGGATCATCTCTTTTCCTAAGGTACTGATTGGTTGCACATTGCCTAATCATTAAGAAAAAAACATAAACAGACATTAATGAGATTAAATATCCTCCAAGCTTCCAGAAGGACATAGCTGAGTGCAATTTTAAGAGGATTTGCTGTCAGACAATGCTAGCTCAGAAGAGAATTACCTGCTCAGTAATATTGGACCTGACTGCCTACGAACCCTAAAGGCCTTCTGAAGATAATCAATAGCCTGTGGGAGGAGCTCGTCCTTGAAACAAAGCAGAAAAAGATCAATAATGCATGTGTGCATCTTGTTTAGAGGTGAAAGGGCATTTTTAAGATTTAGCAAATGACATTTAGCTTTACATATCGATAAATCCTTGACCTCAGAAATCAAAATATACCTTAACAAGGCTGCTTTTGGCTTCATCTAACCTGTGTGAACAGTAAAGATATTATGAAGTCAATGTATGACAATGAATGGCATTACTGTATTTATTAAAATATCTAAACAAATAACTAACCAATCCAAGCTGGAGTCGTACTCTATTTGGATCTTTAACTGCTGGTCAGTGCTTCTTTTGGTCAATCTATCTGGCTTCAGATACACTTTGTGTATTACCTAAAATGGCAAAGAGCATAAATTATTATAAGTACTGGTAAAATAGTAGAGAAGGACCTTCACTGAATAGAAAAAAAGCGTGGCCTGCTATATAATTTATTTTTGTACTACATAAGAATGTTATACTGATTTGAAGGCGAATAAACAATGACAGGTTTTTCATTTTATAGTTAACTGTCCCTTTAATGTGACATCATCCTGATTAATGTCTTTTAAAGGGATAGTTTAGCCAAAAATAAAATTCTGCCATCATTTATTCACCTTAATGTCACTTTCTTTCTTCTGTGGAACACAAAGCATATATTAGCAGATTGACAGCCTCGGTTATTATTCATTTTGGGGAAAATAAGCACACATGGCATGATATTAAGCAGGCACAGTCTCATATGAAATTAAAAAGGCACAATCTTAAATTTCGCATTTGAGAGCCAGAAGAAAGAATAACAAGTAACAGGGACTGACCTCTGTAGGCAGGGGCACTTTATGGTCACAGGTGTGCGTCTGTGCGCCGGTGCTGATGAAGATGATGATGGTGTTAAAGAGTAAAGCAGCTCTAACTGATCGAGGCTGCCGCCATCCTGACGCCATCATTCAACCCGTGACTTTAACATTCATATCTCCGTCCTGTCACGCTGCAAAAAGCACTTCAATACCGTACAAATATAAAGGATGTTCCGCGAGGAATTCAAATCAGCACTTTATTAAACCGGCTTCACCCATAAACCCAGAACAGCGTGAACGCGGAAACAGTGCTTCAGCGTGCCAAAATAAAAGCCTGTAATAATATACATGTATAAATAGTAATACGCATCTAATACTGCACAATGTATTGTAGTCAACATTTGAAGTGGATCAAAAAGGTTCATCAAAGCTGTCCTAAGACAAGAACGGGTATTGTTTTAATTTTAGGACAACTTTAATGAAAAGTTTTGATCCACTTCAAATGTTGACTACTGTATATTACATACTATTATGTGAGACAGAACATATTACGCAATGTTTGTCAGTGTGGTCTTTGGCTACACTGAGGTCACATGAACTTACTACTTTGCATGTTTAATTCAGAGATGGTGTTCACTTTGGACGATAGAAGTTATTTTTAAATAAATTTAGTTTTGTGTAGAACATATTTAACATTATAACACGTAACATTTGATAGTTTAATCAAATAATGGGTCGAATCACATTTCGTTTTGTCTGAAATGTGTTAACATATGGTATAGTTTAAATATATTTTTAAAAAAAAGAGTTAAAAAAAAGATGTGAAGAGATGTCACTGTTAATATACATAATGTAGGATATACACTACCAGTCAAAATTTTTGAAAAGTAAGATTTTTAATGTTTTTTTAAAGAAGTCTCTTTTTTTGTAACTGTTTTGCATTTGAATATGTTTTAAAATGCAAATTTATTCCTGTGATCAAAGCTAAATTTTCAGCATCATTACTCCAGTCTTTAGTGTCACATGATCCTTCAGAAATCATTCTAATATGCTGATTTGCTGATCAAGAAACATTTTTTCATTATTATTATTATTACTATCAATATTTAAAACACTTTTTTCAGGATTCTCTGATAATTTTTTAAAAGAAAATTATAGAAATTAATACTTTTATTTAGCAAAGATGCTTTACATTAATTAAAAGAGATGATAAAGACATTTATAATGTTGCAAAAGATTTCAGATAAATGCTGTTCTTCTGAACTTTCTATTCATCAAAGAAACCTGAAAAAACTCTACTCAGCTGTTCCCAACATAATAATAATAATAATAACTGATAAAATCAGAATATTAGAATGATTTCTGAAGCATCTGAGTGGAGTAATGATGCTAAAATATATTCTAATAGAGAATTTTATTTTAAATCAAATTGTTATTTTAAAAAGTAAAAATATTTTTAGAAAAAATAACAATATTTTAAAAATATTTTAATATTTTTTAAGTTTTACTGTTTTTGCAGTATTTTGGATCAAATAACTGCAGGCTTGGTAAGCAGAAGAGACATCTTTAAAAATCTCACTGTTCAGAAAACGTTTGACTGGTAGTGTATGATGAAAATAAAAGCCTGCAATCTTTCAAGCAATAATAATAACAATAATAATTGTATGCAGTTTCTCCAACAATATTAAACTGAAAATATTTCAATCAGTGCAAACAAGAAGGTTATATAACATAAATCATAAAAATCAAAAAAATTTAAGCCAAAATATAAAATTATTTATTATAAGAGTACAAAAAAAAATCACATTTAATTACAGAACCATTCAGGATACAAAGCCTTGGTTCCATGGTTAAATGAGTACAAACTGAATCAAATATGCAGTAGATAATATTCTAAAGACTTTAATAAATCAGTCCTACATAGGTTTGTTTCAAAGAAGAATTGACTTTGATCAGATACTGCTTATTTGGGGCACAGGTACATAGTGTCTGACTCAGATTTTGAGTTTCCCAGCCAGAGGGCTGCAGGGGTAGAGCCGTGAGAAACGGCCCAGCGTCCACACAGGAAACACATTCCTGTAAGAGGTGTAGCTGATGGCACAGCTTTTATTGAACACTCCAGAAATGTTCTCCTGAAAAAAGGGAAACAACCCAGCACATTTTATTAAACAGATCGAGAGACCTCAGATGAATTTTGAAGATCTTGCAACAGCCTTGCTCACCTGTGGCCAGTCTCCACTGGGCAGCTGCTTATCAATCAGAACTTGAATGCCTCGCTGAATCACTCTCATGTCAGGGTACCTAAAAATAGTAAATTAACCCTGTTATTTTAGAAAAGCAACCCCTCTGATCCCTATTGTTTTCCATGCAATTTGACATAAAGCATCACTTGGAAATGCACTAAAGAATCAGGTAAAAATACCTGACCAGAAAACCTTTATTGCAATTTAAAAAACGTTAAACTCCGAAAAATAAGTATGCAATTTAAAATACTACTCAAAATTGAGATTCATCTGAATCATTCAAGGACAGTTCACTATTTTTCACCTAGTTTCACAATCCAAAGATCTCTATTTCACCCTTTTGAGGACAAGAAAGTACACATATTGTTTGATACTACACTTCCAGTCAAAAGTTTTTGAACAGTAAGATTTCTAATGTTTTTAAAACAAGTCTTTTCTGCTCACCAAGCCTGCATTTCTTTGATCCAAAGTACAGCAAAACAGTACAATTCTGAAATATTTGAAATATGTTTTCTATTTGAATATATTTAAAAATGTAATTTATTCCTGTGATTTCAAAGCTGAAATTATTCCAGTATTCTGATTTGCTGCTCAAAAAACATTTATTATTATTATTATGTTCAAAACAGCTGAGTAGAATTTTTTCAGGTTTATTTGAGGAATAAAAAACTTCAGAAGAACAGCATTCATTTGAAACAAATCTTTCGTAGCATTATAAATGTCTTCATCACTTTTAATTTAAAGCATCCTTGCTAAATAAAAGTATTAATTTCTGTATTTCTTTCCCAAAAAAAAAAAATTATATTGACTCATTATACTTACAAAAGTGTTTTATCTTTGGATCTTTCTATTCATCAAAGAATATTAAATATTGATAATAATAATAATAATAATAATAGTTTTTTGCCACTCAGTGTGCAAATAGTCACTACAAAATAAACATTAAAAATTGTGTCTGTGCAGATAATTTTACACATAAAATGTGGGCTAAATTGATCCCCAATAGAAATAACAACTAAAATAGATGGGAATTATTACATTTCTCGTTTTCTGTTTTTCCATGAACCTTTAGTGTTTTTCATAGTGTCAATTTTTGGCAAACTGAATAGAAACCAAAACCTACAACCAGACACTGGTGCTGATGTTACCTGGCAGCCATCAACCCCAGCAAAGCCCAGCAGGTGTTGTGGATCTGTGAGTTCTTGCTATGAACGTAGCGCCGCTGCTCACATGACTCAAAGTCCTCGCCCCAGCCTCCATCCTCCATCTGCTTCGACAGCAGGAACTCACAAGCGCTTTTCACCTCCACACAAGCAGACCTGCAACATTGAAAAGAAATAAATGAGAGGATTAAAAGCGCAGAGTGCATTAAAAAACATAAACATGAAAACTCAAACAAATAGCATACCCATTTTGGAAAGTGTGGCCCATACATGCAAAAGCTTCCAGACCAAACCAGACTCCATATGTGAAACAGACTCCCCAGGACCTAAGACAAGCAAAATACTTCATGAGAATGAACAGAATAATGTCTCTGGCTATAAATGAACCACCACCTACCCTTCCCATGAGCCATCAGGTCTTTGAATCCTCCTGCAGTAGTCCAGCCCCTGCTGAAGAGTTGTCCTGTGTGATCAAAACATGTGGTTTAACCAAACCATGTTTTCAGACCACAGTATGTTAAAATATTGTGTTTGGCTGTACCTAATCTCTTCTGCTCTGTGCTTAGGATATACGCTGTGAAAGTGTTTCAGTGCCTGCATTACAGCTGAGGTGCACTCAACATACGTGTAGTCAATCATTATATCACCTAGGAGAAAAAAAGTGAAATCAGACATATCAGGACAGATGAAAAATGCACTGACAACTGAATATGATGTTTAACTACATGCTCACCAAACACTTCAGATGGGTTCAGCAGCTCCAGCAGTTTTCCACCACGTTTGGTCTCATACGTGGCAAACCCTCCATCAGGATTTCTCATGCTCAGCAGCTGAAACAAAATCACACAGATTCAAAACACAAATTACTTTTTTAAACTGATCAAATAAATATAAGAAATGTTTCTTGAGCACCTAATCAGCATATGAGAATCACAGAAATAAACTAGATGAGTAAAGTTTGAGAACAAACTTTGAGTTAGCTTGAGAAAGCCTTGCCTGAAAGTTTGAAGCAGTTGTAAAAGTATTGAAGCTAAAGTGCTTGCTATCATGATTTACCACATTGCTTACATGATTTAACATGTTGTTAGCATTTTTTAACATGATTTCCTTGTTGCTTGTATTTTTATAGGCTGATTACAATATTGTTAGCAAAATTAGCATGTTGTTGGGATGATTAGCAAGTTACTAACATGTTTATACCCTGGTGAAAAAACCAGCATATGCTGGTAGGTATGTTTTGATGCTGGAATGCTGGTCCTTTGCTGGTTCATGCTGGTCCTTGACCAGCAACATGACCAGCAAAAACCAGCAAAGGACCAGCTTAAACCAGCATCAAAACCTACCTAACCAGCATTCCAGCATCAAAACATACCTACCAGCATATGCTGTTTTTTCACCAGGGTAGCCTGATTAGCATGTTACTAGCATGTTGCTAGCATGTTTCTAGCATGATTAGCAAGTTACTAGAATGTTGCTAGCATGATTTTCAAGTTACTAGCATGTTGCTAGCATGATTTGCATGTTTAGCATATTACTAGCATGTTGTTAGCATGTTGTTAGCATTATTAACATGTCACTAGCATGTTTCTAACATGATTACCATAATACTAGCATGTTGGTAGCATGATTAGCATGTTGCTATGTTTCTAGCATGATCAGCATGTTACTAGCATGTTGTCAGCATGATTAGTAACTACATGTTGCTAGCATGTTTCTACCATGGTTAGCAAGTTAGTAGCATGTTACTAGCATGACTAGCATGTTGTTAACATGATTAACAAGTTACTGGCATGTTGCTAGTGTAGTTCTAGCATAACTTGCATGTTATTACCATGCTGCTAACATGATTAGCAAGGTACTAGCATGATTAGCATGTTACTAGCATGTTGCTAACATGATTGTCATGTTACTAGCTTGCTAACATGTTTCTAGCATGAGTAGCATATTACTAGCACGTTTTAACATGATTAGCATGTTGCTATCATGTTTCTAACATAATTAACATGTTACTTGCATGTTGTTAGTATGATTAACAAGCAGCATGTTGCTAGTATGATTAACAAGATATTAGCATGTTGCTAGCATGATTAGCAAGTTACTAGCATGTTGCTAACATGTTTCTAACATGGTTAGCAAGTTACTATGTTATAATGATATAATTGTTATAATGATAAGAAGGTAACTAGCATGTTGCTGGCGTGTTTCTAGCATAATTAGCCTGTTATTGGCATATTGCTAGCATGATTAGCATGTTAATAGCATGTTGCTTAACATGATTAGCAAGTTACTAGCATGTTTCTAGCATGATTAACATGTTTAAACCAGCGGAAAAAAAACAGTTGATTCAGTAAAAAAAAAAAAAAAAAACAGCCTAGGCTGGGTATCTAGTTTTAGCTGGTTTAAGCTGAAAATAGCTGGCTTAACCTTAGTTGGCCAGCTAAGACCTCCCTGACCAGTGGCTAAAACCACTTTAAAACCAGCCTGGGAGACCAGCCAAAGCAGCCATTAGGCTTAGGCTGGCTTTAGCTGTTTTTTTTAAGTAGGGAGCTGTTAAGCTTTACTATAACAATAAACAGCTTAGATGCACGATAGGTCTCTTAGTATAAAAGTTTTCACCCCCTCAATGAAAATCTATGGGATTTTAGGTGGTTTGATAGTCTGGTTTTCAAAAACCGTAAGATGGATCAGTTAGAAAAGATACAGCAACTAACTTTAGACCAGTCTGAAGGTCTGACCCAAGTTTGGTGGTTGTAGCTTTAAAGCTCTAGGAGGAGATACTGACTAAGTTTGGGCTCAGAAGAAGAAGAATAATCAGCATCAGTTTATATAGCAGATCAGTAAGTTGGCTTTCTCAAGCCAACTTAATTATATTTTACATTATATTAATATAGAAAAGAGACTCTTAAAATAGTAAAAATATTTCACAATATTATTGTTTTTACTGTATTTTTGATTAAACATTTACTGCTTTAGAGACCATAAGAGACATTTAAAAAATCCTACTGTCCTCAAATTTACAATAGCATATCTGTATCATTGGTGATTACTGTAATTTTAATGTTAAGAAGCCATGGATAAGCATTTTGCTCCAAGGGGATTGTTCCTATAATAAGTGTACTGTAAATCAGATTATTGTGGCACTGGTAAGACACCGACAAAATGTTAAACGTCTGAATTGTAAATAAGGCTTTTACCACATTGACAGCATCAAAGAGTCTTTCTGTGGGAACGTTTTCTTTGAGGAAACCACACTGCTCCTGGAGCAGCATCACAGATTTCAGCCCTTCCGCTGTACAGTCCGCAACTATCCAACCACAGTCCCGTGTGCTAAAGGGAAAACCTCCCTGTGTCACATACGAAAACACATACTCAGTAAAGTGTTCAAGAGCAAATTAAGAAGAAGATGACATGCACAAATGTTTACCTTGTTCATTTGTCTATAGTATTTCTCATATTCCGGAGGATTTTCTTTGATCTATAATAAGAAGAAACTGATTAAACGTCAAACAGAAACCAAATTATTACATTTTAGTGGGGACCAAATTTATAATATATATACGCTGCAATTCCAAATGGAGTCTCTAATGCTCATCAAGGCTGTATTTATTTGATTGAAAATACAGAAAAAAACTGTAATATTGTGAAATATTATTGCAGTTTGTAATATTGGTTTCCTATTATCTATTTTATTTATATACCTAAAATATAATTTATTTCTGTGAGCAGTGAATTTTCATTAGCCATTACTCCAGTCACATGATCCTTCAGAAATCATTTTAATAAGCTGATTTATTATCAGTGTTGAAACTGATACTTTTTTCTTTGATGAATGTATGTTTATTTAAAAAACAAAAATATTTTCTAACAATATAAGTCATACTATCATATTATAACAATATAAGTTTACTATCACTTCTTATCCATTTAACACATCCTTGCTGAATAAAAGTTTAAATTTAAGAATATTAATGTAAAAAAAAAAAAAGAAAGAAAGAAAAAATTACTGACCCCAAACTTTTTAATTGTAGTGTATATTTGTAACACAAAATTCAAAATTTCTTTGAATAAACACTGTTCTTTTTCATTTTTTATTCATCAAAGAATCCTGAAAAAAGTATCACAGGTCCCAAAAAATATTAAGCAGCACAACTGTTTCCAACATTGATAATAAATCAGCATATTAGAATGATTTCTGAAGGATCATGTGACACTAAAGATTGGAGTAATGATGCTGAAAATTCAGCTTTGCATCACATGAATAAATTAAGTATATTGAAATAAAAAACAGTTATTTTAAATTGCAATAATATTTCACACAATCACATTTCTTTCTGTATTTTTGGTCAAATAGACACAGCCTTGATGAGGATAAGAAACTCTTTAAAAAAAACATTAAAAACCTACTGATCCCAAACTTTTGAACAGCAGTGTATATATAATAAAATAAAATAATAAAAAATACTAGGAAAGAAGATTTTTAGTGTGGACTTTTGGACTCCACTGCATTTGGAATAGCACATGAACAAATCTAACATTGTCAATCACAACACAGTTACAGTAAGTTAACGCATTAAAGAGGCTGTATAATGAAGAATATGAAGTTTAAAAATGAGCTGTAATCATCCTCACCTGGGTCAGATCAAAGAAATTATGAGCTTGTGTGAGGCACTCTGTAAACCTGGGGATGTCCTGAGCACCTGCCTGTTTAGAAAACAACTGATCAGAGAGATCACTGGTTATGTGCCAGTTTCGGCTTTATTAATAAAGATATGTACTCTACCTCAAGAAATGCTTGTACTGCAAATGCAGTGTCCCATAGCTGTGATCCATTTGTGCCCTGATGGAAATAAATAATAATATGAGTGGTGAGTGAATAATATTGTTAATAATAAAATTTTAATTGCTTAACTGAACAGAAAAGACAAACTTTAAATTCTTTATAATGACAACATCTCACCTGCATTTTCATACCATCCAGACCTAACCTGGAGCAATAAAAAATCACAAAAAGAAAGACAGAAACTAATTATTATTATAATAATATAAAATATAAACAGGACATTATTAAAATCAGGAAACGAACCACAGATAGTCAGGAATCCTTGACACATGCTCCTGAAAGACAGATGAGGTGGGTCCATCCACATACCAGCGTACCAACATATTGATTGTCTTTGAAATCTGACAAAACAGGAAATTAGTTCAGAGCAGATTTATTAATGATGAATAACATGCACAGAACAACTGCACACAATAAAAACAGGAATGTGCATTAACAGAGTCAACATTGATGATTTCATGCTGACATTATCTTAAGTAAAATAAAATCTATTCTCTTGTCTCTCACCGGGCCAATGCTGATACACTTTGTGAAGCGATCGTCTGCTTTAATATGGTCAAAAAGCTCCTTCACTGCTTTTTCTCTCAGCGTAGTGCTGTGATGAGCTTCATACACATTCAGGATCGCTGTAAGAACAAGTTTGATAGTGTTATGTGACATAATTATAATCTAAAAGGTAAAATATAATTTTTTTTTACAGAGATGTTACACTTCTCTCACAATAAGCGATAGTAAGCAAGGTGCTGTGAGGTGTGTACATGTCACAGGCTGCAACATTGTTCCTCTGAGCTTGCCAGTCAATAGTCGAGTATTCCTGAACATAGAGCTCCTGTTTAACACACAAAAAAAAAAAACTGTGATTGGATAGCTAAGAGACAGTTCACACAAATATATAAATTCTGTCAATAATTACTCACTCTCATGCAGTTCCAAATCCGTTAGACTTTTGTTCATCTTTATAACACAAATTAAGATATTTTTGATGAAATATGAGAACTTTCTGACCCTGCAACTATGCTTCTGGGTCTGAACATTTCAGTTGCATTGCTGTCTATGCAGGGTCAGAAAGCTCTCATATTTCATCAAAATATCTTAATTTGTGTTCTGAAGATCAACAAAGTTCTTACAAGTTTGGAACGATATGATGGTGAGCAATTAATGACAGAATTTTCATTTTTGGGTGAACTATCCCTTGAAGTCAAACAAGCCTGCTTTTAATGTGGTCTCAGAGTGGCCTCTAGTGGAGGAACTGTGAAACTTCACCTGTCTTAAACTGAGTACCAGCGGATCTTCATCAGCAGACAGCCTGACCGCATAGCAGTAGCTCATGGGCAGGTAGACCTGCCGACAGTGGCACCATAAAGTTGAGGGATGTGCCGGCACCCAAGAGGGAAACAGCCTGACGGAAAAAAAAAGTCCTACTGTATAAATAACAAAACAAAAGCAAAACTAAATCTGGAACTGATGTACTCTCTGCTTACCACATCTCTGGAAAGAGCGTATTCATTCCTTCCCAGCTGTATACATTGAGGATGGCCAACCAGAATTTACCCCAGGAGGGTATGCCGACAGCACCACCTGTATCAGAGCAGCACAATACTAACACTGAACACCATTTTATCTCATTTATTGGATTACATTACATATGAACATACAGGTGACTGTTTATATCAGCAATCCCTGACCTTTGCTGTGTAAAGTATTCCTTGCTCGAACCATATCTGGATCATCAGGACCAACTCCCAGAATTCTCAAGGTGGTGTAATTTAAAGCTGTTCCAAAAACAGTAGACTTATCTTCAATGTGCCTGAAAAAGAAATATTTGTGGTAGACATGTTCCTGGCAGGTGAGATGTCATGAGATTCACCCCATATAATAAAAGACAGTGTTATTAATACTCACAGGCCCCAGCCTCCGTCAGGCAGCTGCACAGAGCGAAGGTATCGAACCATTTCCTTCTTCCACGCATCTGGCAGAGGAATCCTGGCAATATGACAGGTTATGAGCAAACCTGAAAAACAATAATCAAATAGACAAAAGGACAATTTAGATTTAAATTCTCTGATATTCCTACATTTTCCACCACTATTATGTGTTGTACTATATTAGTGATAAATTTCAACCTTAATAATGTATCAGTTTATCAGTTTTTAATTAAATTACTCTAATGAAATTATTTATTATTATGTTATACATCATTTTGCATTTATACACTACCAGTCAAAAGTTTTTGAACTGATTGAACTGAAAGTCTCTTCTGCTCACCAAGCCTGCATTTATTTGATCCAAAGTACAGCAGAAACAGTAATATTTTAAAATATTTTTACTATTTAAAATAACTGTTTTCTATTTAAATAGATTCATTTTTTAAATTGTAATTTATTCCTGTAATTCCTGTGAGTCAAATGACCCTTCAGATATCATTCTAATATTCTGATTTGCTCTGATTTGCTGCTTAAAAACATGTATTATTATTATTATGTTAAAAATATTTCACAATATTACTGCTTTTGCTGTATTTTGGATCAAATAAATGCAGGCTTGGTGAGCAGAAGAGAATTCTTTAAAAACATTAAAAATCTCAAAAACTCGTGACTGGTAGTGTATATATTATCATAATATTTATTTTCATCTAATGACTAAAAGAAAGTCCATCCAAATGGGTTATAAATGAATTACCTGGAAGTAAGAAAAGTGGTCCACCATAATCCCCAGCCCAGTGTCCATCTTCAGCCTGGAGACGGCTGTAGAAGTCCATTCCCTTCATTGCAGCTTCTACTGCGGTGTGTGCGGCAGGGGCCGCTGAGATGAACTCACACTAAAGTCAAGAAAGAACAGATTAGATTGGAACATGAACGTAATGTTTACCATGTGTTGCAGTGTACACTTGTCTGTAATGTTTATGTTTACCGTGTCCAGTCCCAGAGAGTGAGATTCCAGGAAGCTCTGATTTCTGTCCACAGTCTCTGCCTCCTCAATGTACCTCCAGGTCTGTCTGCCCTCCACATTGCTCAACCTCCAGCGGCTGAGATCTGTCACCGGCTCAGTCTTATAGGGGCCTCCCCTTCTCCGCAAACACCTGAAATAAACCTTTAAATGTTACACTTGGATAGGCATAGTAATATATAGTACAGTAACACTTTTACATGTTTAAAAAGCTGATGTGCATTTAACAATAACAATGAAAAGCTCTTTTCTTTTTCATTATTTTATTTAACACTTACTTAAGTTTGCCTATAAAAAACGATTATTCGTAAAAGTACTGGCATTGTCTTTCCAAAAAATAAATGAATAAATAAAATAATAATAACTAAATAAACACCTTGTATTTTCATGACTTCATTAATCATATTATAATAGACATCTACAGATGTGCATATTGTCTGCATTGTAGTGTAGTGATATGTATAATAATAACAACAACAACAACAAAATAATAATAATAATAATATAAACCTAAATCGTCATAATAATGTATTAGTTTCTGTTTAATCTGTCTAATGGGAAAATGTATTCGTCTCACATCTGCGTGATAATAACAGAACTTAAGCATTCACAAATAATAAACAACTATACTTACGTTCCCCCTGTCATCTTTGAGGTGCATGTGCAAAACTTGTAAACTGAAAAGAACCTGTTATATTTCAGGTGGTCGAGAAGCCAAACGCCTCCCTTAAATCAGCCTGGGAGATGTAGTTCTTTATTTTTAAGATCGTACTCAAAGCGGTATAAACATGGAAATGGGCTTCATCTTTAAACTACGTTTCCCATAATGCTTAGCGCTGCCTTCCGACCGCGATATCCCATGGAGAGACATGAGCAGACGACAGGCCCTCCAATCATAAGATAGAAACACCGCAAAATGGGCGTGAATTGCCAGTTTACACCAATCACGTTTGGAGTGTCATGAATAATTAATCATTTCACGTTAATTCGTAATTCAAAGGTGAGCCTGTACTAATATAAACAACAAAAACATCTTTAAAAAGTTTTACAGTTTCTCAGTACATTTGAGGGAAAAAATCCACAAAATGACCGTTAGTTTGATAAAAACACTCTTTATGGCTGTCCAAAAATATACATTTAAATACAACAGAATTGCTATGAACAAGATACATTCAACTCTGTTATTCAGAAACCAGGAATATATGTGTGAAAACAAATGAACAAATTCTAAATTACTGTTTAAGTACAATGAGAAACACACACTAAGATTTAATTAAACCTCATGAAACACATGGCTTAAGCAAATACATTTAGTAAAAAAAGTAAAACAGCAAAAATAGAACCGCAAAAACCAAAAGACAATTTCTTTCAAACTGGGAGACTAGAAGCAGCATTTAGCAGCTGCTATTACACCTAAACACCTTCAGTTCTCTACAATGTCTAAAAGACACTTCAGCTTGAGGTCACACACACGTTCCTCCTCTTTTTGACTTGACAACTCTCTTTTCAAGTCCTGCAAGCGCTGTAACAAAGACACCGGTCTGTTTTTTTCACAAACAGCAGTCTTCTCAACAGAATCTTTCGCTTCCACTTCCTTCAAATGAAAAACAAATAGCAGGTTTAAGGCATTTATAATTAAAGCTGCTTTTTAATTTCATATTCTAGTTACTCATTATAGTTAAAATACTGTACTTGTATGTGGACGTTAGCAGCAGGACGCTTGGACGGGGAAGTCCTAACTAGGGGGGGCGCACAGAGAAGGGTAGAGGGGAGGAAGAGAGGAAAAGAGGCAGAGGAGAATCGATCCGCTTCAATCCGGCGCTGAATCTGCACTCCGATTCTAGACATGCATATAAAAAAATAATGAATAAAACTGACAAATCCCATAATGCATCATTACGATTTAAAAGATGTAGTATGAGACTACTGTTTGGAGCGAAATAAGGTACAAATACTGATGCAAAGTCTTCTCAATTTTGTGTAAAACTTAGTTTAGTGCATTAAAAAATATTAATCCTTACCTTTGGCCCTCAGCATTCATCTCCTGAACAGTTGAGAGAGTACGCTGAAGTCGCTCCATTAAGGGAGTCTGTGTGCTGTCTGCATCAAAAAGTCTGTTTATTTTGCTAGATGATATTTTCTCAACCAGGTCAGCCGTTTCCATTTCCTTTAAAGAAAAAAAACAAAAAAAACAAGTCAAGTCGAGCTTTATTGTCATTCCACTACATGTGTGGACATACAGTGGAACAAAATGTTGTGTTTCACTGGACCACGGTGCTACATAAATAAACATAAATATAAACATACAACAATAGACGTAAGAGCAAAAAAAGTGTCTGGTGCAAAAAATACAAAAAGTACAAAAAAGAGACATGCAATTATAGTAACGCAAGTTTACTTAAGGAATAGTTCACTTCCAGAATAAAAATGTCATCACCCTATGTCATCCATGTCTTTTTTTCTTCAGTCAAAATAATTAAGGTTTTTAAGGAAAACATTCCAGGATTTTTCTCCATATAGTGGACTTCAATGGGGATCAGTGGGTTGACGGTCCAAATGACAGTTTCAGCTGTACCGAGCCAGTGTTTACAAAGCAAACATGCAAATAAAGTCCTTTACAAAAAAAGGTAAAAACGACATTGGAGGACTTTTCCAATGTGATTACACAATGTGAGAAGACGTGCATTGCAGAGCTAGCGCAAGACAATCATTTGCGGTTTAGAAAGTATATAATTTTTTATTTTTTTTTAGAAAATGACCAAACATTTGTCAGCTAGGATTCTGTAGAGCCCTTTAAAGCTGCATTGAAACTGCAATTTGGATCTTCAACCTGTTGGCCCCCATTGAACTCCACTATATGAAGAAAAATCCTGGAATGAAAAATTCCTCAAAAACCTTAATTTCTTTTCAACTGAAGAAAGAAAGCCATGAATATCTTGGATGATATTGGGGTGAGTAAATTATCAGGAAATTTTTATTTTGGAAGTGAACTAATCCTTTAACCCAGTTGTGATGGTGTCTATAACTGTACCTGTATACGGACAGCGCCAGCAGCAGGACGCTTTCGGGAGGCTGTAGAGAGGACTGTGGAAGTCAGAGTAAGAGGAAACGATGAAGGGCGTAAAGGATCCGCTTCAATCCGACGCTGTATCTGCTCTCCAATCCTACAGATACACGTTAAGAAATGGTTATTGCAAACATCTAAGCAAAAAAAAGCCAACATAGTTCATTTTAATGTTAAAATTATTAATGCTAACCTCTGGCCCTCAGTGTTCATATCGCGAATGGAAGAGAGAATCAGTTCAAAGCGCTGCGATATGGGAATTTGTTCAGTATCGCAAACAGAAGGCCATTCCTCCGCATTTATGTGACTCTGAAACAGCTTCTGTTTGGGGAATTGTCTGGCCACGGTTGGGGGCCTGACTTTTGCCCTATTGAAAAAGTTAAATGTTTTGTTTGATGCTGTTTTTGTTTTTATGCTGTATATACTGTGATTAATACATATGTAAAAGAGTGATAGTTACACTTCTGAGGCTTGCTGTTTTTCCTGATATGTCTGTTTCATAGCTTCTATCCAGCTGTCCGGGGGCTGGAAACTCTTCAGGCTGTCTTTGTTAAAATATACAAATATCTCGCCATCCTCCGTGAGGGCATCTGATATTAGAGAGTTTAAACATTCATTTAACAATGGAACATGTTCGAAGTTCAAAAAATGGCATTCTGTAACCAAACTGTTATTCCCACCTTTTGCCATAAGAGTCTCCAAACTCCAGTCCTTCATACGATGCTCTACACACAAGCATATGATGTCATCCCAGGGTATTTCGTGAAAAGACGGTCCAGCTTTCTCATAGTCATCCTCATCTGCACCACTCACATGAAAGTATTGGTAGTTCACTCTTCTAAGCAGGTTCTCCAGGCGGGACATTAGAATAGGCTGGCTTAAGGGCGAGGTAGGGATTTGGGATACATACTGGAATATAGAGGCACACAAATGTGGCCAGGAGGCTGAGAAAAAAGAAAAAAAAGATTAGTTTTAATTTGTTTTGATTAAGATAAAATTATTAATCGGTACGAATTCAAGGGTTTAACTCTGTATCAGATTGGTATCTAAAGGGATATTTCAACCAAAAAAGTCTGCCATTAACTGCTTACCCTTATGTTGTTCCTTGAACATGCTAATACTGTTACTGTCTATGCAGGGTCAGAAAGCTCTCAGATAAAATATCTTAATTTGTGTTCTGAAGATCTTACAGGTTTGGAACCTCATTAGGGTGAGTAATCAACAACAAACATTTTTGGGTGAACTATCTCTTTAAAACAGAACCTACCACTAATGGGAGGCAGATCCCACTCAGGAAGTTGCCGGCTGAGGATGGTTCTCTTCAGCCACTCCAGGTGTTCTGGAGAGTTCCAGGCCTGGTGAGGAATCAGCTCAATGTTCTCTGGGAGAGAGAATTCAGGAGGTGGCCAACAGAGACTGGACAGATGCTCTGCTGAAACCACACCTGCTAGGAAACTCAGCACACTGTTACAGAGATGTACGATAGGCTCTGGGTGCTGAGACGGAAGACCTGCATGTTTCCTGTCCTGCTTGTCTCTTTGTAGTCTGGAGTAGAACTCACGGCACAGGCCTAACTCAACAACCTGCAGCAGGGTCTGAGAGGACAGGGGCGGACCAGCGGGAGAGCGGGCGGCAAGCCACCTGATGACATGACTCATCTGAAGCAGAAGAGAATGTGTACAGTAAGTACATAATACGTCACATTTTCAATAACCAATATATCAGTGGATTTAAGATATCAATCTGCATTTAGCCTGATTTAAAAAAAAAAAAAAAATTAAAAGCATCTAGATCTCTCCATGCTTTAAATAACACCTAACATGATTATGTACAGTGGAAACTACTTATAAAAAAAGAGCACTTCAAAAAGAGTAAATGGAAAATGTTAAAAAACACATTTAAAATTAAGTATGAGTAAACAGACAACAAGCCTACTTGAAAGGTGGGGCGCCAATGATTATTTGGCTACAATTTATCACCTTAATTATACTGCCCTATTTTAGCTATTGAACCAATAACTATAGCATTAAAAACATAAAACCAGTCTTAATTAGCATGGGTATATTTGTAGCAATAGCCAACAATACATTGCATGGGTCAAAATTATTGATTTTTCTTTTTATCCCAAAAATCATTAAGATATTAAGTAAAGATCATGTTCCATGAAGACATTTTATAAACTTCCTACCGTAAATATATCAAGACTTAATTTTTGATTAGTAATATGCATTACTAAGAACTTCATTTGGCCCAACTTTAAAGGCAATTTTCTCATCATTTTGATTTTTTTGCTCCCTCAGATTCCACAATTCCAAATAGTAGTATCTCGGTCAAATATTGTCCTATCAATGGAAAGCTTATTTATTCAGCTTTTAGATGATGTACAAATCTCAATTAAAAAAAAAAAAATCTTATGACTGGTTTTGTGGTCCAGGGTCACATATTAAATGAGATCAACTGTGTATTCTCAACATTTTTATTGAAGACCAACCTGCTCTGAGCCTTGCAGGTCAGTGAGGGTTGCTGGTATATGGACAAAGACGTATTCAGAGATGAGACCATCTTTGACTAACATATTCAACATGAGTGCTGTGAAAGAGAGACAATAAAATAGTCAGATTGCAGTCTTCAAAAGTCTTGTCTACTATATTAAGTCTTTCTTTCAAACTTGCCTTCTTCCAAACCATGATCACTGGTAGCACCCTCTTGGTTGCCAGTAACCACCACAACCAGTGGTACAGGAGAGTGCCAGCAGCTGGCCTGCTGCACCTGCCTCAACTGAAGGAAAGCAGAGAGCAGGGACACATCCTCATCCTCTTCACTCTGTCCTGCACTGTTAAGAGGGGGAAGTAGCATCAGCAGGGCATTGGTACCATGGAGCTCCTTCTGTTCCTCTAGCAGACACTGGTCTCCTGCACTCAGGGGGCCATGACATGCCTGCACACAAACACAGGGGTTAATCATGTCAATGCATGTCATTTTCCTCAATACCTCACTTGGTAAATAATGACAGAATTTCAATTTTTTTTGAGAAAACTATTCTTTTTGAAGCTTACCTTTACAGAAATGTAAACTTCATGAGTCTGTCCGCTAATATTTGTCAGGCTGTGACTGATGCACAGCGTTTTAAGTTGCCCTTTGAGTTCTTTCTCACTCTCTTCAGATTGATTTCCTCCACCCAATTTAACCTCAAGCCAGTCTGTCAGAATCCTGCATGGAAACCAACATAAAAAACAAAAGAGGTCAGTTATAGGTTTACACGTTTTATGAAATTTTCCCCACAATTTTTTTTCCTTACTTGCAGGCATAGCTTATGTCACTATCACAGCTGCTGGGCAGCAGAAGCGTGGCTTTCCAGAAGATTCTGTCAGGTGCATTAGGGGTGCTTTCTGCCACAAGAGTGGGCAGGTCAAGAGGCATCCATACACGCTCACTGCCAAAGAAGGAAAATTAATCATACAGACAATCATGGTGATTAAAATCATCTACAATCTGCATATCTATGCCACAATGCATCCCCACTGTACTTACCTCAGTAAGAGATTGTAGTAGTAGGACACTTTCATTTGATGAACTGATTCCTGTCTCATTTTCAGCAATCTATAACATTAAAATTCATAGGCAGGAACAATTAATAAGATGCCTTCAAAACCATCCAAGCAAATGTCTCCAATCTCCAATAACAGACCTTGTACAGGAAACAGCCATGTTCCCAGAGTTACCCAGGTTGACCATCCCCTGGGCCAGGAGGTCCAGTGAAGGGCTGGAAGGAGCACTGGGGACGAGCGCCTTCAGTTTGAACCTCGGATCTACACAGCCAGGGGCTGCAGGGAAACCTCGCATTTGTCTCTTTAGCTGACGACGCACCGCCACCACGTCTCGCCACCTAGAGTATATGCATACATCTGTTCTTTAAAAGTTTCTATTGAAGACCTATTTGCTCCAGGGCTTCCTTCATACACATTAAGAGAAATAATAAGCTTCTGAAACCTCTTGATGAACTTGCAGATGCGCCGTAACTCATTGTCCCGGATCTCTCGTGCCATTGCGGCCACCTCCTCAGCCAGCGTCTCTTCTACTATGCTGTCGCATTCCTCTGCTGAGCAGCGAGCAATAATAGCTGCTTTTTCTTCTAAAGCAAGCCTGAAAGGGAAGAACAGCATCATCAATTTTGCACACATTCATTGATGAATCTCATAAATTTGTCAAAAGTCATGTTTCACCCATTTTGCAGAAATTAAGTCTAACAATTAAAATTGTCTTAATGTCTAAATGTTTGCATTGTGACATTTTTACATGACAACTAAGCTCAATTCTTCTCCCAAAAATTCTCATATAATCTAAATAATCTAAATTCATACATTAGATTCATCTTTTATATTATGTCAGATAAATCATATTATTAATGGCTTCATTTTCTTTACCTTATCTCAGCCTCAGCGGTCACTCGAATGCTCTCTGTTAGCACCTCGTCACTGATCTTAGCACACAGCTCACCACTGAACTGATCAAGAAAGGCTTCCTTCCGCCTGACATCAAACATAAAAAAACAGTTACTAAACGTAGCCTTCTTTCCTTGAGATTTCCCTGAGGGAATTACTATTGTGGGAATAACGCTTAGGGGGAAACACAACGAATACTGAAGCTCAAACCAATAGCATTTCAGCCCGCCAAAACAGGCGGGGCCGACTGCCTATATAAGTTGGCACTGAGAGTCATTTCATCAAAATCTTTCAATGAAGAAGTAGCATCGTCGACTCACGTAGAGTTGTATAGCATGGCAGGGCACACATTGCTCATTCCGGTTTTCTCCGAAAACCGAGGTTACGTTTAGTAACTGGAGCATTCCCTTTTGAAACAGTCTTTAACATTGCATGAATAATGCTTGGGGAAAGTAACGCCATAGCACTGTGCCATAAGCGTAGAATGAAAGCTGTCCTGTGAGCCCAGACCTAGGGCACCGCAACCAGGGACCCTAAAAGACGAAGACAAGTGAGGCCACAGCTGTGATACAGCAATGGTCCACCTTGAGGCAAAAATGCCCCTGGTGCCAGGCTTGGGTCGGAAAATGGGTTTTAACCAGTACTGCAGGGGGTGCATGTGGAGCATTCTCAGCTAGTGTTCCAGCGAAAACCAGGCCTGCATCTGGACCGAATCGATCACTCCCCCCAGGAATGCAACTCACCTGCTGGGAGACAGGAAACTTTTGGCTAAGCTGATCTTGAGCCCAAGAGGCTCCAGGTGGCTGAGAAGCAGCAACCTGTGAGAACAGAGCTCGTGCTCTGACCCGGCTAGTACCAGCCAGTTGTCAATGTTCATGACACAAATTCCCATCTGTCTCAGAGGAGAGAGAGCCATGTCCATACACTTGACAAAAGTGTGTGGCGTTAGAGATAGTCCAAATGGAAGGACTATATATTGGTAAGCCACCCCCTAAAACGTCAATCTCAACAACGGTTGCAACAATGTGAACAAAGCCTCCAACACCCAGAGCTGAATGGGGGGCTGCAAGGCAATGTGAAACTTCTTTGAGGGAGGACCGGCCTCAACGGGACTTAGACCTGTCCTCTCTCCTGACAGATCAGGACGGCTTCTGTGGCTTAGGATCCAATGTCACTTTGGGGCAGCAGCCCTGGAGCTTTGGAAAAGGGTAGTGCTTGGTAGGGTAAGGGCACTGTTGGAGCTCAGGCTTAGTCTGAGGCTAAGCAAGCCATTAGATGGAATCTTCTGGCAACTTGAAAAAGCCACCAAGCTGGAGCACTTAGGCAAGAAGTGGCATATGGCTCACTAAGACTTTTGTGCCATAGTTAAGCATAGTGAAAACAGTTTCCCCCAAGTTTTTATTCACAGAATGTGACTGAGACTGTTTTGAAAGGTAACTTAACATACATGCAAAACAAAATGTTGTTTTAAAAAATTAATGTAGAAGGTGTTTTACACACCTGGCTTCTTCCTGCTTGCGTTCCTCCTCTGCGATTCTCTCCCTCTCAGCTATGATCTCTGACATGGACAGTTCTCTCAGCAACTGTTGTAAGACTTCACTCACAACTGTTTCCAACTCACTGTCACTTACACTGCAAAGCACACATTAAGACACAAACACTACATCAAATTTGTGAAGTGACATTTCCTGGCTGACAAACAGTTTGCTTTATTTTCACCCTAATATATTTTAAATCTATAGGTCAGAAAAGGAAATGTTCCTACCTGAGGGCTGCGGACACATATTCAGCAGCAGCACGGGTTATATCAGAGACCTCGGCTTCCACTACCTCATTAAGCACTGCATTCACCTCTGCCATTATATCCTGCCAGAGATCATAATGATATCAGTAAGTTTATTTACATACCATAGTGTAGTCCTTGTGGTTAAAACTAAAAATTGTCTCACCTGATCTGTGTAAGCTGGTTCTGGTTTGGGTGGAGGAGATGGAGGTCGGATTGGCTGCGGGGCTAATATGGGTTGGAAAACCAGCGGTGGCACCATATGCAGAGAGGATTCTGTTTGGTTCTTCTCTCCGGTTTCCTCCGTGTCGTCAGGTTTTACAGGCTCTGTCGTGACAGGGCGGTCCACGAACAGCCGTGGTTCAGCCAGAAGCCTTGTCGTCACCTGAGGCCTGGAGTCAAGCTCCATCAAGGGCTTCAACTCCTGCCTCTGTTGATGAACTGCTAAAGACAAGGATTCAAATATCTACAGTAAGTACAAGTATATTCTAATTTTCACTAATGAATTAAGAATCAAAATGCATCCACACCCTTCAGGACAGCTCGTGGAGGCTCAGAAGACAGACCGTCTCCTGTGTACTTGTTGTTGGAGTCAAAGCTGCAAACAGGATTGTGATGGGGCGGGTTAGGCAGTGGTCCACCATTCACCACCTCGCCAATCAGAACAGTTCTCTTCCTCTCAATGACCGTAGACTTCCTCTGTGGTAAGGAGAAATCAGGCTCCTGATAGGCAGTGCGACTAAGTTCTACCATGCTGGATGAAAAACAAAATAAGGCATTAGTTTTCAAAAAATTTGCATTTCTGAAAAAACTTTAGACTATTGCATAGAGATAATATCTAACAAAAAAGACAAAAGAGAAAATAAGTAGGACATACCCATCACTGATAGTAAGGCCATACTGTTGAATAAAGTCTGTGGCTTCTGTGGCGTTGCGGAACATGAGCATTCTGACAAAGTCCTCAACTGGGAAAATGGTGGATCTTTGGGATCCAACAGTAAAGGCCACATTGAGGATTTTCAGTGCCTTGCTTCTTACCTAATCAAACAGACATTTTGTAATTAAAGCAACTCAAAGGTGTAATAAAAGACAAAGTACTTCATAAATACTTGCAACAGAACCACTCTCTGGGTAAGATGCATTTACCTGATTGAAGTATCTGTGAAGTATGCAGCCACTCAAATAGGAAGCTGCACTCACAAGTTTAAAGAACCGGACAAAGTTATTGCTGTTGAGTGCTGCAAAGGCCTGCACGGCAAAATCCACCTCCCGAGACTCACGCACCTCTTTACGGAACTGCTGCACCTCACTGCATTGGCACAAAACAAATCCATTTGTATCTTTGTATCCTTTACTTTACTGGCAAAAAGGAAAAAGACAAAGCTTTACCGAAGAATATCTCCATCATTGAGTTTAAGCAACACATTGTATTGGCGGAACTCTGCTTCACTGGGGCAGTACACCTCCTTAGTGGCTAGGTCTTGATACATCTCCTTCAGACTCTGCAGGCATTTTGTCATATTCTCATTATTGATCTTTGCATCAAAAGACATCATGGGTTCCTGGCAGAGGTGATGGGCACAGTGAATGTGGAAACGGGTACACTTCTCAATAAGTGATACTGTTTCAGGATCACATAGATGCTGTTGGGTAATGTCCTGTAAGAGAGGTTTAGACACATTATTATTACTAAAAGACATAATGCCAACATAATATTCACATCGACACATTTTAAGTCAGTCAGTTTTAATTAATAAAGTTGTTATGCCCACCTTCCGAATTCCTCTGGTTCTGTTCCAGACAAAGTCATACCAGTCACGGTAATTGCCCTCACCCTGGTCCATAATCTGAGTTACGAGGTAGTCCATAGTCATGCTTAGCACAGGAAGTGGTCTAAGCTCATGAGGGAGAGGTTCTTCCTGATCGGCCGAAGACCTGCTGTACTCTTTGATGGCAGCAAAATGATCCACCTAAACAGAAGGAGAGGATTTACTCAACAGTAAGCAATGTGTTGAAAGCAAATAACAATGTACTATTAAAACATTAATGGCTTCCAAACATTAATATCTATCACTTTAATTAATATTACCCAATACATTCCACAAAACAATTAACTTTTGGCCAAGAACTCCAATAAAAACATGGATTTCAGATAATTACTGGACTGTACTGTGATCATCACAAACCTTCTCTGTTTCTGGAATAACCTCAAAGACGCTCAGCTGGTTGCGGGTTTCTCTCATATAACGCTCTTTCTCTGGGCACATATCAGGACATGTTCCCACAAACACTTTGGACATATCCAGGTCTGTTCTTTTGGGTCGAGCTTCAGAGACAAAAAGATGCCCTATCACTTATTCGAACATAAACAACTAAAACAAACAGCATAAATACAATTAAATCACATACAATTTTATGTGTGACCCTGGACCACAAAACCAATCTTAAGTAGCACGGTATATTTGTAGCAATAGCCAAAAATACGTTGTATGGGTCAAAATGATTGATTTTTCTTTTTTTTTGCCAAAAATCATTAGGATATTAAGTAAAAATCATGTTCCATGAACACATATATACATATAAAATGTATAATATATAAAAACTTTTGATTAGTAATATGCATTTATTAATAGATTTTTAATAGTAATAGATTTTTATTTTTTGCATTCTTCGATTCCAGATTTTCAAATAGTCGTACTTCGACCAAATATTGTCCTATCCTACAAACCATACATTAATAGAAAGGTTATTTATTCAGCTTTCAGACATGTATAAATCTCAATTTCAAAAAACTGACCCTTATGACTGGTTTTGTGGTCCATGGACACATTTTATAATTTTACAATAATAATAAACAACACTGCATTTACTTTATGATAATAAGTTCAGTACTAGATTGTATCACAGCCAATTAAGGCTTTACCTTGCCGTAAAATCTTGTCTCTCTGCTCTAGGAGGCGATATCTCTCCTCTGCTGTTTCAGCCACCTGACCAACCAGAGGCTGCAAAACTGAAGGCAGGTTAATAACAGGTCGTTCTATGCTCCGCTCCTCTGAGACTGACTCCAGTGGTGCCTCACTTTCAAATTGGAGTATTTTAGCAACAGACGATTTTTGGATCAGAGAGCTGTAACACAAAAACAAGCAGAAATATATAAAAATTGGGCCAATTAAGAATAGTGCAAAGGGACTGTTTGACATTAGTGTCTTAAATTACCTTTTAGTAATAAGGCTAGTGGTGCTGCTAGTGCTGATGGGCATTGCTCTGGGAAGAGGCTTGCGACTAGGGGAGGATTGCAAAAATTCTCCCACAGACTCTGAGCCCTCTGTTACATCTTTGATTTCTGAAGGTCTAGCAGCTTTTTCACCTGGACCTGTAAATGACAATCACTTCGTAAGTATAATTATTAACATTTAGTTTAATATTAACATTAGTGCTTCTGCTTATTTGAGGCTAAAACAAGGTATAAAACACAATCACATTTAAACAGTAGCTCATGTTGAAGTCAGAATTGTTAAATAAGTCACAATTACCTTTTTTTTTTAAATTCAGTGGTGGAAACGGGCTTCCATACGTTAAAGCTTACATTTAATAAAATACGATTTTACCTTCATTTAATTAAACAGCAAACAAACTTCTAAATACTACTTTCACTCACTTTGCTTTTTTCTTTGCCAAAATATTTGAATTTCAGTCCTCTGGAACAGCTTTCCTCTCTTTTTGGCTTTGGCTGCAGATGCCTGGAGGGCAAGAGAGAGTTCAGCTAATTAATCAAAAACACATTCATTAAATGTAACTACTTTTCTGGCAATGAGCATTTTGTATTATGTATTTAACTAGACATGCTCACATGATCTTGGAAATGCACAATGGCCAGATTCTTCTGAGGCCTGCAATACACCTTAAGCACTTTCCCAAAGTGCCCAAAATGCTTTGTGACAAGGTCCTTCTTGTTAAGGTTGGGTGGGATGCCTTTGCACTGTATAACAGTGGCATCAGTAGGAGAGAGACCAGCCAAACTGTCTGTGCTCTCCTTTCGAGAAGCACGTCTACCTGGAGTGTGTGTCTGTGGTTCTGGCTTAAGTGCTACAAAGACAAGTGATAACAACAAGTTAGCAAGAAAAATAGGATAATAATTAAGGACATTATATTACAGTTTTTTTTTTTTTGTTTTTTTTTTTACATTTATCAGATTCAGTCAATATTGTATGATGTAACCATCAACAAATCTGAAATATCCATTTTTTTATACTGTACATTAAAATGTTGTGATGTCTAAATTCACTTGTAGCTATTAATTTGAATTTCATTCAGGTAACAACATAGTATTAAGAATCAAGTGTATGTAAACTTTCAAACGGGGTCATTTTTATAAATTCAACTATTATTTTCTCTTGTGGACTATATATAAACGTCTTTGTGAAATATATTATTCAGGCCAGTACTAAATAAAAAAATAATATGCATTTTGTATGATCCCTCTTATTTTGGTAAAATAATTAACATTCTACAGATTCTGCAAAGTTTATGTAAACTTTTGACCTCAACTGTATTTGTCAATAACATGTAAATTTTAATATTTGTGCACTCCTAAAGAGAATCACAAGAAAATACATTAACATAACTTTTATAACATAACTTACAAACTTCCTCTGCTTTTTTCAGTACTGTGGGAGCCTGAGATCTTGGAGGTGTAGTGGCCACATCACTGGCTGGACCAGGTGGATCTGGTCTATCTGGAAGATGATCTTCTCTCTTCACTGGACTAACTTTGGATTTCATTAGGTCAGACAATGCATTGCGAAAAAGCCCTCCAGCCAGGCCACGGCTTCTCAGCAGCGGGCGTTTGGCGGGTTGCCTTGGTCCGTCTGCTCCAGTCTCACTACTATCGCTTTTAGCTGCATTTGGATCAACCGGCTCCTCTTTACGTTTCATCCCAAAACTCACAAAAGCTGTTTCTCCCCCACTGCTCTGTTCATCACCTGCTCTATCCTCCGTTCTTTGTGGGACTTCAGTTTTTGGGACTCCAAAGCTAAAGGATCCAATGTCGGCACCACCAAACACAGGCATTTTGGTATCTGATTGAGACTGAAGGGTCTGTGCTGTGAAGCTGAAGGTGGACGGAGTCGTGGGCTGAGAAGCAGGCGTATTGCTGCTGGAAGGGTTGGCTGGCTGAGAGAAGGTAAACTGAATGCTACTGCTACCACCAAGCGTCTCCTTTTGTGAAAAATTAGCATTAGAAAATGACACAGAAGGAGCTGCTGCTGGCTGTGAGAAGCTGAAGCCCAAAGCGTTCGGCTTTACACATGAGAACAGCGAACCACTGGAGGAATTCTCCATAGTACTAGTTACGACTTTGGACGATCCAACAGTTTCAGAGGCTGAAGACAGATTTGAGCTGGGAGGTTCGGGGCTGACGCTGAAAATAGGTTTGAAAACAGCATCGTTTGGTGGTTTGAAACTAAACTGGTTCCCACCAGTGAGATTATCAGTCCTACCGACTGTTGAGGAGCTGGACGTGGCAGTGGGTACAGAGAGGGCAGAAAGCTGACCAAAACTGGGCTGGTTGGTAACAGTGCTGTTGAAGCTGGTCAAAGACTGCGAAGCACTGGAGGGAAGACCAAATGCAGAAGGCTGACCGAAAGCAGGGGTCTGATCAAAAGCAGACATCTGAGTCTGTCCTGTAGCTTGAGAATATGAAGGTGGTGGTTGTCCAAATCCAAGTGTGCCTTGACTCAAACTCGGCTGCCCGAAGGCCGGGGCTGTTCCCAAAAAAGAGAATGATGATTGTTGCCCCAGTCCTTGTGACAAGCCGCCACCACCAAAAGTAGGTGTCTGGCCGAAGACAGAGGGCTGTGGTGTTGGCTGGCCAAAAGCTGGCTGACTAAAAGCAGAGGGTTGTCCAAAACCAACACCGTGTGCTGGGTTCGGCTGGGCAAAGGATTGAAATGGGTTTCCAGGCTGATTAGCATTGTTCGGTGCCTGAAAGGAAGTTTGTGGTCTACCAAAGATGTTTGAAGGATTCATAATGGCTGGAACAGCAACTGTTAAGATTTACTGATGTGACACTCAGCAAGTCCTCAGCTGGTCATGACAAACGTCCTCCGAATCCTCTAAAAACAAAGATACAAAACAGTTACCTATGACTTTCTAGTTGATCTAAGACCATTTAAAAGAAATATAACAGATAACCTCAGCGCAATATGTGTAAATCCAAATTAAACATCTTTTTGAGAGCTCAAATAGGAAATAAAAATGACAAACGCTGTTCTGAAGAAATGAACGCTTAGTAAGCTTTAACTTCGCCAACTCCCAAAAACCAACCACCGGAATACTAATAATATTTGTATGTATTTCATATATCTACATCATATATACAAAAGTCACATACACTCAAATCGAAAACTGGTAAATACTTTGGTGCTGTTCTCGTCGCAGTCGGACAGGATGTTTATTTCTCTTCTTCGTGAACTGGTAAGTTGATTCAGCGAGAGTCTCCGCCGATTGCGGCCTCTACAGGCAGGCAAGCGCATGACACCATTAGATGAAGAGAAGTACTGTCGGTGAATGGGCTAAAATGAATAAACATTTACCTTGCAATTCCAAAAAAAATGATAGGTTATAGTTTTTTTTAGATATTATAATACGCAAATTAGATAATATATGCACAAATGAGAAATATACTGCAAAGATGTCACAACTTTAGGCCCAAAAGAAATTTTGGTTTATGGCACTAAATACAGTATGCCTGTGTATAGATAGATAGATAAATATGTGTACTGATAAATTATAAATATTTACAATTCCCCTTCCACTAATACTGAACAATACGACAAAAGAGAGATTTTTGATTCATTAAAAGGTTTAATCAATTTTTAAGTTGGTATAATACATTTATATATATCAGCATAATCAAATACAATTCACAACAACAGTTTAATGCCAAGTGTTATATAAAATTGGGTGGGAAACAAAAAACATTTCACAGTGTTATACAGCACAACAGAATTATATCCAAAGAGAGGTAAAAAAAAAGTTGACATATTGACATGATTCACATTAGCTCATCATTTTGTATGTACACAGGCAGCTTATATCTTGCTGAAACTGTCGTATCCTTTAGCTACGGTTAAGAAGATGTCTTCAGTCTCTCCACAAAGTGGAAGTTAACCTGCCTGTCTGGAATAAGCACTGCACGACTGAGTGCCTTAACCTCACCTACAGTCGGGTCCGGTTTGATTTCAAACAACTTGATTAGCTGGAATGAAAAGATACAATTAAAAAGCAGAATTTATTATGTAATATAACTGTCTGGCACAAATTCAGAAATAAATGTCTGTCTTTCTTACCCTTGCCAAAGCCAGATGCATCTCCAGTTCAGCAATGCGACGGCCAACACAGGCTCTGATTCCAAAGCCAAATGGGATTGACCCAAATGGGTTGGGCCTTGTTCTGCCATCTCGGAGCCAGCGCTCAGGTTTGAACTTCCTTGCCTCTGGGAAGACTTTCTCATCATGGGTGATTGCATAGTGGCACAGACCGAATGATGTCTGTTTAAAAAAACAGCTGATTTAGTGATGCCAATTTCTGAACTGACAGCTCTTTTTTTTTGTCCGAACAACATGGAGACAAATTACCTCTTTAGGGAAAAAGTGTCCACCAATGACAACATCATTTTCTGAAATAAGACGAGAATTCATGGGCACCACCGGGTACATCCTGCACAATAAAGAGATTATAATATGCAATTATACACTACTGGTTGAAAATTTTTAATAATGCTAAATGTCCACACACACACAAAGCTGAATTTTTAGCAGCCACTGGACACTCCAGTCTTCAATATTACATAATCCTTAGAAATATTTTTAATATGCTGATTTTGTGTTTAATTATTATGAAATATTATTATTTATTAATAATAGCTCTTGTTATCAATGGTTTTTGTGGCTTAATATTTTTGTGGAAACTGTTATACATTTTCTCAGGATTATTTGATTAATAGAAAGTTTAAAATTTTGAAATAAGTGTATCTATTTCTTCTTTTTTTTGTCTTGCTCACCCCAAATTTTTAATTGGTTGTGTAATACAGTTTCCACAAATACTGTAAGCTGCACAACTGTTTTCAATATTGATAATAATAGTAAATGTTTCTTGCACCAAAACAGCATATTATTTTGATTCCTGAAGGATTAGTAATAACTGCTGAAAATTCAGCTTTGCTATTACATGAATAAATTACATTTCAAAATATTTAAACAGAAAACTGTCATTTTAAAATTAGAATAATATTTCACAATATTACTGTTTTTCTGTATTAATGATTAACTAAATGCAGCCTTGATGACCAGTAAAGACTTCTTTTAAAAGACGTCTTAATAATTTCAAACATTTGACCAGTAGTGTATAGTACAAGCTGAATTTGCTGTTTGGGTTGGCCACTGTCAAACTTTATTTTGACTTCTCAAAGATGTGTTATATTACACAACACAATTCTCAACCTTAATGTTTCCTTGATGACAGCTTTGAGGTAAGGCATGCTGTTCACTTCCTCTGCTGTTGGGATTCTGTCGTCCTTTAAGACTCTGGTTACATCCTGATACAGAGTATCTTGAGCTTCTGGATCTCGTGAAAGTAGATACAGTGCCCACAACATAGTGTTGGAGGTCTAGAACAAGAAGAGGAACAACTATAATTTCAAAACTCATACGTACTTTCTTTAAATAGTCAAAGATATATAAAATGTCTCTTACTGTGTCCACTCCAGCCATGAGCAGCTCAGAAACACTCCCATAAACGTCTTTACTGCTCATCTTGACATTGGAAAGCAGATAGGTGAGATACTCCCCAGCAACCTCCTCATTTGCATCCACACGCTTTTGAATTTCCTCCATCTTCATGTCAATCATTTTTCTGGCTTTGCAAATCCATAAGTACAACACGTCATCAAACTGCAAAACATGCCTGTATCTCTTGTAGTCTATCTGAAGAAGAAGTGTGAACTAACAAGCTTACCAAATTTGAATATGCCGTCCCAGCCATCAATGTACCACTGCCAAAATGGCAAGTAATTGCGAGTCCAGTTTGGCAGGAAAACAACATGCACGTTGTAGGTGAACATTTGTGCAATAGAATTAATGAAATCTTGTGTCTCAGCAGGAATTTCTTTCTCCAGGCAGCCAATGCGAGTCTCAAACAGAATAGATGAGATCCCTGAATGAGAAAAAGATCAGTAAAGAACTTCACAATTTTTGTGGGTAAATGGAAAACGCGTTAAAATACATTCAGTCAGCAAGGATGCATTAAATGAGGATTGATCAAAAATCAAAATTAACACTAAAGACTTATTCAGGTCAGTACTAAATATAAAAAAAAAACATGCATTTTGTATGATCCCTCTTATTTTGGTGAAATAATTAATAATTTGCAGATTTTGCAAGGTGTATGTAAACTTTTGACCTCAAATTTATCTATTAAAGGCACCGCTTATAGAAGGGAAATACCTTCAAGGGAAAAGCGATAAAGCTCACTGGTCAAGTTAGAGACCAGATCACCAGTGGGGCTCATCTCCCGCAGATAGTAAATCCGTTTGATGAAGTCTGTGACCACGGCATTGACCACATCTCCATACTGAACTGAGTCCTTTGGATGCAGCATGCGTTTGTTCAGCACTGTCCGCAGTTTGTACCATTGTTCTCCTTCTCTGTGTAGAACATATTGTCCTTTCAGTGTTCATATACATAACATCACACGGCTACATGAGCATGCAATTTGGCCTCATAAAATCTTCTGATATGACTAGTGTTGCATAATGTATATGTTACTAAACAAACCTATGTTATAGATACAGAGCAATTGTGTCAAATGTTTTTACGCTGTGAACGGGCCGTAGCTGATGCCTTTCATGTCACGGTGCTCTCTCCACAAATTCATGTGTCCTCTGGAAGGAAACTTCTCATCTTTTCTAAGTAATTCCTCCAGTAAGTCCACACTGTTTATGCAAATGGATTGGAGATTTCCAACATTCACCCTAAACAAAGGGCCATTGACCTGGCTTTCATATAACTGTACAGATGAAAAACAAGTGGTGAAGAACAAAAATGTGCTAGTGAAGTAATCACAAGTATACTGAATTATTTAAAAGTGTTCAATTATACAAGACAGTTGTTTCCTTTGTATTCATTGTCCTTAAAGGTAAAAATAGCGACAATCTGAGTATATAACGGGAGGAATAAATCAGTTACAGTCACATGATAAACTATGGTTGTGGTACAGTATGTCTTTTTACCTGCATTTCATGTATACGATTCAGGTACCCTTTAAAGATCATTGTGTAGAGCATCCTTAAGGTTTTGACCTCTGGGAGGTCAGCCACAGTCTTGAGCTTCCCATGGTTGTCGTGGACCGTGACAGGAGTCGCAGCATTACCCACTGCCCCTCTCCTGATGTCCGTGACCACTGTCGTGGGCGTCAGAAAACCGAATCCGATCCTTCTTTCTGCAAAGCTCACTGCTAAACGAACAGCCATTATGGAAACAGGGAGAAGAGTGAGGAAAACACTGATCACATGGTAGGGAAAAGGAGGTTGGGCAAAGTCTCTCTAGTTAACCCTTCACTATCCGCTATAATGTAATATTGTGTTGATTTATGTTATTAAAGGTGAAACAGCATTATCATGCACACATTGATATTATAAGAATATTGTTAAAAAATAAAGTAATATGTAGTCAATGTTGATTTGACTTATCTTGTTATAATAAAGTCATGTTATAAGTTCTTCTCATGTGAAAAGAAAGAGAAACACCGTTTCGGGTTGGCGTCAGTGGTCTTTATTGTGCAAAAATAACGAATTATGAAATTAATATTTTTAACTTAAAGACGTCAATTGTTGGTAATGATTCTTGGATGGTTTTTAATAATTTTCTGTTCATAAGAGTCAGACTTCTTCATATATATATATATATACAGTCATGTAAAAAAGTTAGGACACCCTATTGATTTACATGGTTTTCTGTATCAGGACATCATTAAAAAAAAAAAACTGGTCCCTGGCTGGTCTTAAAATTTCAAAAATAAAACCTCAGATGAACAACAACACATGATAAATTGTGCCGTGTCATTATTTACTGAACAAAAATAAAGCCAAAATGGAAAAGCCATGTGTGACAAAGTTAGGACACCCTTACTGTTAACATTGAAATTAAGAGGATAAATAACAGTCAAGCACTGCTAATCAAATACCTTTGATGAACTAATCATCAGCAAGTCTGAGCGCCTCTATAAAAGCATAAGATTTGGCAGTTTGCTGGTCTGGAGCCTTCAGGTGTGTGTTAACACAATGCCAAGGAGGTAAAACATCAGCAATCATCTTAGAGAAGCACTTGTTGCTGCCATTAATCTGAGAAGAATAATAGGGCCATTTTCAAACAATTTGAAGTTTATTCACAAGTAGAAGACATTTAAAACAGACACCTCTCCTTCCAGGAGTGGACATCCCAGAAAATTCACCCCCAGATCAGACCGTGTAAAGCTCAGAGAAATGGCAGACAACCCAAGAACTACACTTCAGACTCTACAGGCCTCAGTTAACATGTTAAATTATAAAGTTCATGACAATACCATTAGAAAAATATGGGACAAAGATGGCATGTTTGGAAGGCTTGGCAGAAGAAAGCCTCTTCTGTCTAAAAAAAACTTTGCAGCACAGTTTAGGTCTGCAAAGTTGCATCTGAACAAAACACACGTCTTCTAGGATAATGTCCTTTGAACAGACGAGACCAAAGTGGAGATGTTTGGCCATAATGCACAGTGCCAAGTTTGGTGAAAACCTAAAGAGCGTATCAGCACAAACACCTCATACCAAAAGACAAGCATGCTGGAGATGGGCTGGTCATTTTGGGCTTGTTTTGTAGCCACAGGACCTGGGCACCTCACATTCATTGAGTTGGCCATGAGCTCTCTGTATATCAAAGTATTCTAGAGTCAAATGCGAGGGCATCTGTCCGACATCTAAAGTTGGGCCAAAACTGAGTCATGCAACAGGACAATGATCCCAAGCACACCAGCAAATCTACAACAGAATTGCTGAAAAGAAAAGAATCAAGGTGTTGCAATAGCCCAGTCAAAGTCCAGAGCTCATCCTGACTCAAATGCTGTGGTGAGAGCTGTGCATAAGCAAATGCCCACAAACCTCAATAAACTGGAGCAACGTTGAAAAGAAGAGTGGTCCAAATTCCTTCAGAGCAATGTGAGAGACTGATAAAGTCACACAGAAAATGAATGCTTCAAGTTAGTGCTGCTAAAAGTGGATCTACAGGCAGTTGACTCATAGGGTGTCCTAACTTTGTCACACATGGCCTTTCCCTCTTGGCTTTATTTTTGTTAAATAAATAATGACACAGTGTGATATGTCATGTGATGATGTTTATCTGAGGATTTACTTTCCAAATTTCAAGACCTGCCAAGGACCAGATCATTTTTTATTATGTCCTGATACACAAAACCATGAAATTCAATAGGGTGTCCTAACTTTTTCACATGACTGTATATATATATATATATATATATATATATATAATATTTATTTATTTATTTTTTCTAAAGATAAATATACTTAATCTGCAATTCTTATCTGTGGGAACTGACCTTGCTATGGTCATTCGAACCTTTAGCCACATTCAAGCAGCTGAGGGAGATACTGTTGTCTCACGTCTTGCATTGTGATACTCCACTTTGCAGATACAACCTTGACAAGGTTTTTAGACATGAAAGGATTGGTGGGTACATTTTAAATTAACAATTAGGTGAATATTGCTCTTTATTGGAAGTATGTAATTCTGATATAATTGAGTTTGTAATCTTATTAGACTTTTTTCATGACATGCAAATATGTTTAAGAGAGGTTTAAGATATTTAAACTGTTTTTTTTTTCATCTTTGTCGCCTTGCTGCAACATCTGGATCAAACCACCTTCTGGAGAAGTTGAAAAGACAAGATCGACAGTTACTACATCACCCTGGCTCTCTGATGAACTTTTCGAAGTGCACTTCATTTTCTTTATATCTTATGAAGATACTGAATGGAAGACTTGAGAGCAAAATGTTGTTCTGCTTTCAATGTAAAGGACTACATGTAAAGCTTACTGGTCTCATTTGATGTTTATACCCTGGCAAAAATTTGTTTTTTATTCAAGTTAAGGTACATTATTTATCCTCCTAAAATAATTAATAAGCTCCTTTGCATGAACATACCAAATAACAAAAAAAAAAACACATTACACAACTCAGATCTACAATCAAAGATGCAGTTGTTCTCTCTATATCAATATTCATATCAGTTGTGAATATTTGTCTTTACATCTCAGAGCAGATAAACAACCACTACCATTCTATATTATGTTTGTTAAAGTTTGCTGGCACTGAATATAGAATATAATAGTTGATGATAGGGAACAGGATATTCTTGTATTTAAACATTTATGACCTTTTAAATGCCAGCCTATGTGAACATGACCAACTGACAACATTTTGTCCTTATTTTTTAGAACAGTGTTTTAATTGTAATTGTTGCCTTTTAGTATTTAAGCTGGTTAATTTAGAAGTGCTAAAAATTTCATTAAAAATATGACACAATATGCAGATTTTTTTTTCTTTAAGCAAAAGACAAGACAAAATTAAAAATGGCCATTTGAAATGAAAGGCAACCACTGCATTTTAATCACAGACCAAACAAAAATGATTTAGCAGGTATTTTTTTCGTATTAATTTGATCGTACAATTTAAAGATTTTAAGCACACAGAAAGCTCTGACTTTAGTTTTGTGAAATTATGCTAAAAAGGAAAATTCACTCTCTGCCAGTAGGTGGCGCTTATGGAACAACAGTGATATAGCGTTTCCTGTTTCAGTTCAGCATTTCAGTTACCGTAAACAAAATAGTGCTGTACTTATAAACACTACTTTAATATGAATAATATCCCACTCTCTGGTCTCTGTTAGCGTTATAGTTATAGTTATAGTAATATTTCCACAAAGGCTGCAGAGTTGAAGCAATACAATATAAACAACACGTATTTAATACGCATTTAGTCTAAATGCATTTGAGCTGTTTGAAAAATAACGAGGTTGAGCTAGAATTATGATGCGAGTCACGTGACATTCTTTAGAACGTCGGTGAGTAAAAATTGGAGCGCAAAACTGACTACGATTTGTAGCGAGTCGGCGAGTGATTGTGAGTACACTCTTCATCTTGGATTAGATAATTTTTCTTTTAATCAATATTTTTCGTAACAGTTCATGCAGGGTGATGTTATTATTGTCTCACGTGTGTATTTGGACAAATATATGGTGCAATGATAAAATGAATATGCATAAATCATAGTGGTGATCCGTTTTTCCTAGTTTGTTAATACTTTGATTTTTATATATTTGCTGACAGTTATGTTCAGCTATGCAAGTGATATCCTCCCACATCTAAAAATGGTTAACTAAAGATACATTATCACCAATACAACTTTTCAGTTCAGTCGAGGCCTTTTCCAAAAACCTATAACTGTGTTATTGTGCATTAATCTTACTTTGTTGTGTAATATAATAATAACAAATACAATAATAATAATAATAATAATAATAATGATAAACAAAAATGGCTATGGACAACTGTGTATATAAGAAAAGAATTACATATTTTCTCATGCTTCTGCATTATCAAGATTAATATGTGAACTGATTACAGCACAAGTTAACTTCATCAGCTTACACATTTTTAAGCAAGCTTTCAGGCTCCTTTGCTTCACATAATAATAATTTAGTAAACCAAAGCAACCCGTTTTTAGGCTTTGATGTGTTTACTTAGCTCAAATCTTCCTTCTTTCCTTCTCTTCCAGAGTTTCACAGATAGTTCACTTTTGCAAACAACCGTTCAGAATTACACACCTTGTTTTGGATAACTAGTCTTACCACCATCACTTATCCAAGAATATGAGAATGTCAGCCATGCCTACAGAACACTTCATCCCCATTGGTGAGCACGATGAGCTCATTACAGCCCTACTCGCAGGGCGATGGTGGGCGGTAATGGAGGTTGAAGACCTTTTACGCTCCTCATCTGAAAAGGGTGAGTGTGAGCTTCTCCCTTCAGACCAGTGTTGGGGAATAGTGGAGAAAGCACCTGTGCCCACTGCATTCCCCAAGGAAGCACCTGCTCAGGCCAGGTCCCCTGAGGGAGCACCTGTTCCCTCTGCTTCCCCTGAGGGAGTCTCTATTTCAACTGTGCCCCCTGAGGAAACACCTGCTTCAGCCAGGTCCTCAGAAGGAGCACCTGTTCCAACTGCAGCCTCAGAGGAAGCACCTGCTCTGGCCAGGGCTGCATTGAGGAGAAAACTGATGATCCCTACAAATATGAGGCTGTACCTGACAAGGGATGCAGTTTTAACACCTTTGCCCTTAAGGCCTCCAAAGGGACCAGCTCCACCTGCCAGGGTCCCAAAAGGAGCACCTGTTCCCTGTGCTTCGCCTGAGAAAGCACTTGCTCCAGCCAGGTCCTCAGAAGGTGCACCTGTTCCTACCACGGCCTCTGAGGAAAGACCTGCTCCAACCAGGTCTCCTAAAGGAGCACCTGCTTCTGCTGAATCCTCAGAGGAAGCACCTTCACCAGCCAGGGCCGCACTGAGGAGAAAAATAACGCTCCCTGAGAATATGAGGCAGTACCTGACAAGGACTGTTATTTTAACACCTTTGCCCTTAAGGCCTCCAAAGGGACCAGCTCCACCAGCCAGGGCCCCAAAAGAAGGAACTGTTCCTCCCAAGGAAGCACCTGCTCTGACCAGGTCCCCTGAGAGAGGACTTATGCCCAACAGGTCCCCTGGGAAAGCAGCTGCGCCCATCAGATCCCGAAAGAGAGCACCTGGACCTGCCGCACGCCCAAAGGGAGTACCCTGGAAAAGGCTCTGCCCATGGAGCACTGGAGCTTTGGTAAGTCCCTCTTGTCAGAAAATGTTCTTAGTTTTAATTTCGGTAAAGTGAACTTTTTTTTAGATTTCATTAAAATTACATTCATTAAAACTACTTGTGCATTAAATGATGATGTATGTTTTTTCAACAGGACAGTGTAGATATGGTTCAGCCACCTCCACATAAAAAACAGCATGTGAACGAAGGTCCCGTAGCCTCTCCAACATCCCAGCACACTTTGAAGAGGCTGTGCCCATGGAGCACTGGACATTTGGTAAATCCCTCCTATCAGATTTCTTTAAAATGCATTATCTATTTAAAATCCACTTTATTATATTTAACTATATATCTTTGGATTTTGCATTACATGATGATGGTTATTTCAACAGGACAATTGTAGATGGGGTTCAGCCACCTCCACGCAAAAAGCAATGTGTGAGAAAAGACCCCAAAGCCTCTGCAAGTTTCTCAGCAGACCTTGAGCAGAGGCAGTGCCTAAAGAGCAGGAGACCAAAGGTTTGTCCCTTCTGTTTCTCAGTTTTACTTTTAGATTTATTCAAAAAATGAAATACTGTCTTCAACTAAGCTACTGTTTTCTCAGTCTCCTCTTTGAAATTCTTTGTATTATCTTTAAGTACATAATTTAATCTGTGATGAGTATCACACACTTTTCAATTCATAGACCCCTCATGTTAGAACAATACAAGCATTGTGTCTTTTCTCTCCTTCCAACTCATTAGAACTGATTTTTTCTGTTTCCTTAATAGGACAATGCATGTCTATGTCAATGATGCCCACATAGAAAGCGGATCATACCTGAGGAATGAAAGAAGAAACAAAACTTCTCAGATGGAATCTACGTTTAAAAAAATTGTTACCTTTTTAATGAGATCAGCTAATAATTTTTAACTATTACAACGAATGGATAAAGATATAATATATAAAGATCTATTAATATGTCATCTTAAAATGTAATTATTTATTTCCATTGGTATGTATGAATTATTAAATCTTGAATTGTATAAATAAATAAAAGAAAAGAAATCTAAAAATCATTTATTATATATTTTTTTAAATGTGACTTTTAGTCCATTTATTCTCTCATGACAAATTGGTAAAGAAAAGCATTTGGCAAAATGCCCTAGAAAAGCAACTGTGCAATAAAAAAGATTCCTTAAATATGTCTATTAACATGTCTGTTTAAAAAGTTATCTATTTATTTCCATTGTTATGTTTGAATAATTAAATCCTGAATTGTAGAAATAAAATAAATTGTAATAAAAATAAAATGTAAGTAATTATCATTTTATTTTTAAATGTCACCTTTAGTCCTGTATAAACATGGCAAAGAAATAACAAGGGTATCAGATCAATAACACTGCATAGTAGGGGGAAAGAAAAAAAAGCAGTTGGTTAAATGAATGGGCAATTTATTTTCTATCATGGTTTGTGGTTCAGTGTAGATGACATAGACCATTGTTTTTCTGATATACTCAATGCCCTCTTTATCAAATTCTCAAATTTTTCACACAACAGTATTGTGTTAGTGCATACAAAAAATAAAGATTCTGGTCCATCAAATGTTTTGAGATATATATATATATATATATATATATATATATATATATCCTTTGTTGTCTTCCTGTAATATTTCATTTATGCATACTGCCATCCAATGTTGTATTTAATTGCTGTATTTATTTATACTTCCAATAAGAGCAGAGAACCGCAATTCACTGGTCATTCTGCAATTGAAGCACATGACTTCAAACAATGGGAAAGACAATTAGTGCATGATGTGATCTGTTGTTGCTTAACCAATAACATTAAAAATAGAAGAAATACACTAATTCTCCATGCTGTTCATGAATGAATGAGCTACTAAAGTACTTCATTCATTATTGCTGGATTTAAAAAAGAAACTTTAAGATAAACTAGACCATTATCTATTGATGACTAAATGTTTCATTTTTAAGAACATCTGGGGCTGTTGAATGCTTGAACGTTTTGAAGTGTGCCATTATTTTAAAGGAAACGCACAGCTAAAGTAGTTCCAGGCGGGTCTTGACCGCATTACACGTCCATATTAATTCACCAAAAATGTAAGTTATTTAGGTCCTTACTACAACAGCAAAAGAACCGAAGCCAACAACGTCACTGACCAAGCACATAAATACAGTAACGTTAAACAACAAGATAAAAACGACATGTTATTATGTTTATTATGTATGAAAAGTACATAATGTAATTCTCCCGCTCTCTCTCCCATACTATCGCACACTCCCAAACAAGGGGGCATACAGAAACGCGTTGTTAGCGTTGTTATGAAGATTTTGTCAGTTAATTAGCCTAAAAGCTTCATGTCATTTCTCACTAGCGTGGTAATACCGGCGTTGTTCATGAAGCAGATGAACTTAAAGTTTCGCTATTAGTACAGAAGCAGCTTCCGTTACTGCTGAGAGATGCACAGACTCAGGTCATTCACATAGGCTTATTCTCTCTCTCACACACATAACTTAATAATTAACTGCATTAGCTTATTCTCTCTCTCTCATAACTTAATAATTAGCTGCATTAGTCTGCTATTAGCTGCTTAATCCTCCTTTACTAGGTTTAAAAAGACATTTTGGAATTAGCAGGTGGGGTATGATGAGATGCATAAGAAATTAATCCTACACACAAGTTTCAAGGACAAAAAACCTGATCAATGTCTTGAAATACATCATCTGAACAAATGTTCTGAGATGTGGTAACTGTAGTATAAGGGGAATAACTGACTCCGGTCTGTTGAATTATTATAAAATAATGCAATTACAGTATCTTCTAATAAATCAACAGCTTGTTGTGAACTATTCCTTACATAACATATATATATATATATATGTACTGAATATATATCATATTGTTTTTAATGTTAAACATATTGCATATTTAGATAAAATATAAAACACTTTAATAAATGTTCAATATGGTCAAATCTCCTTATCACTGCCTTGCATTGTAAAACACAGTTTATTACCACTAACCTATTGTTTATCAAGTATTGACATATCTGATCTGAGAAGATATAAAGTGATTTTGTGTGAAAAAAAACAACCAACACACATTGTTAAATGTTATTTAATCTGTTTACACTAGATTTACATTATTTTATTCCTTGTGTCTCATTTTCAATTATCTGTTGATTGTTAAGAACTTGCCCTTGCATCAACAGTTTATCAGAAAGACCACATAACATTTAATTTAAAGAAAGTGATCTGAGGAAATGAGGAAGTAGACTAGTTACGTTGGGAGACATATCATTAGAGCCTGGGTGCTCCACCCATTAAAGGAAAGCGTAGGGGGTTTAATTTAATGGCAAGATGGCAAAATTGAGTGGGGAAAAAATAATTTTCACAGTGTTATACAGGGTCCTTCATATTGCATATTCCAAAGCACAATAGAATTATATCCAGACAGAGGTACAGAAGTTGACATTTACATGATTCACACTAGCTGATCATTTTCGTATATGTACACAGGCAGCTTATGTCTTGTTGAAACGATGGTATTCTTTAGCTAGGGTTCAGATGTTCTTCTGTCTCTCTACAAAGCGGAGGTTAACCTTTCTGTCTGGCACAAGCACTGCACGATTGAGTGCCTTAACCTCACCTATACTTGGGTCCGGTCTGAATTCAAACAACTTGCTTAGCTGGAATGAAAAGAATGAAACGTATAATGTAATATAACTGTCTGGCACAAATTCAGAAATAAATGTCTGTCTTTCTTACCCTTGCCAAAGCCAGATGCATCTCCAGTTCAGCAATGCGACGGCCAACACAGCCTCTGACTCCAAAGCCAAATGGGATTGACCCAAATGGGTTGGGTCTCGTTCTGCCATCTCGCAGCCAGCGCTCAGGTTTGAACTTCCATGGCTCTGGGAAGACTTTCTCATCATGGCTGATTGAATAGTGGCACAGAGTGAATGATGTCTGTTTAAATAAAACAGCTGATTTAGTGATGCCAATTTCTGAAATGGCAACCCTGTTTTTTACTCTAACAACAATGAAACAATTTACCTTTTTAGGGAAAAAGTGTCCACCAATGACAACATTGTTTTCTACAATAAGACGAGAATTTGTGGCCACCACAGGGTACATCCTGCACATGAAATTACAGAGATTACCATACGCAATTATACAATTATACAAAAGTCTTGAATAATTACGATTTTTTCATCTCTTATCCTATATACACACACGCACATAAAAGAGAATGATCTATTCAAACATATTTTAAAGTGTAATTTACTTCTGTGATGGCAAAGCTGAATTTTTAGCAGTCATTTGACACTACAGTCACATGGTCTTATAGAAATCATTTGAATATCCAATTTTGGTGTTTAATTATTGTCAACTATTATCAACTGATAATAAAAATTCTTATTATGAATAGGTTTTGCGGCTTTATATTTTTGTGGAAACCGTAATACATTTTCTCTGGATTCTTTGTATCACAAACTTCCTCCCACTCACCACCACTCCCTCACCTGAGTATTGATTTTTTGTCCTGGACTCTATTTCCCATGACCCCTGTACTTGCAACTGATTGCCAGCCTCACCTATTCCCCATTCCCCAGACTGTTTTAAACAGCGCACTTACATCCACTCCTTGTGAAGTCTTGTTTCACCCTGGCTGACATTTCTGAGCATTCCATTGTTTCCTATTGCCTTGCTTGTGTATGGCTGTGCTTACACTTGTGAAATACATAAATAAGTCTCCAGAGGAGGAGGAGGATGACGTGACGTGACCAAGTATGGTGTTCCATACTCAGAAATTGTGCTCTGCATTATGCCTATCCAGCTGGGGAGCAGTTGGGGGTTTGGTGCCTTGCTCAAGGGTCTCACCTCAGTTGTGGTATTGAGGGTGGAGAGAGCACTGTACATTCACTCCCCCCACCTACAATCCCTGCCAGACCTAAGACTCGACTCTAACTTGGGTTACAAGTCTGACTCTCATTAGGCTATGACTGCCCCCAGAGGATCACCACAGTGCAAAGTCTACCTTTTACAAATCAAAATAAGTTTGCAAGTCTCACTAGCACGCCACGGCCTGGTGTTCTCCATCTCTCTTCTGACAGTTCAGGAGAAAGGAGACGGGGTTTTGCGTGACGTTGACCTGCGAATATAGATACAATGGCTGGATTGCTTTACATTAAACTGAGATCCGATCACAGTCACATCCCGATACAGGTTGCATGTTAATGCCAAGTGTAAACATAGCCAATGACTGCCTCAGTTGTTTGGATACTGTTTATGATTGTTTCCTGCCCTGACCCTTTGCCTGTATTTCAACTTCGACTCTGTTTTGTTTTGGATATTGTTACTGTGGGTGATCAAACTCTGGCCTGTTTGTCTGCTGCTTTTTTTTAATAAAGCTGCAAATGGATCCCAACTCTGTTGTCCCTTCGTTAAAGAACACCTCGCCACTGATTCAGATACACTTCTTCAGCTGACTAATGTAGTCTTTTCTCTAGCCGCAAATCAATAGCACGCTCCATAGCTAACCCATCGTCCTCAAGCACAGTCACCACCATTCCAAGCCTTGCCTCCCAAGAGAAAAAATTAGACAGAACTCCAGCCAAATATAAGTGTTTTTGCTTCAGTGGTCCTTGTTTGTTAATCAGCAACCTTTGTTATAACCCATAGATGAGAGCCACATATCTTTGTCTGCTCCCTGCTTACTGGGAAAGATTTGAATTAGGTTACAGCAGTGTAGAACAATGAACGACCCACATTTTCCTCATTTAGCAGCAATTTCGTTAAGTGTTTGAACACCCAGAAGGAGGTAAGGATGCTGGGGATCAGTTTCTAACACTACAGCAGGCTAAAAACACAGCAGCTGAGTGTGCCCTCAAATTCTGCACCTTAAAGCTGCTTTTTCATAACAAATTATGTGTAGAGCTTCAATCAGAACTTGATTGTTGGAATGAAGTAAGGACCCTGGATCAGCGTAGCGAACTAGCTATTCACGTCAACAGTCTGATTCGAGAAAAAAACCCCACTAAAACCCTTGTCCATAGTTCTGCCACTGCATCTATTATGAATGAACCTAAACATATGTGAATCGGCCATGCTTATCTTACCTCTAAGAAGAAGAATCGATGCATTCACCTCTGTTTGTACTGTGGTCAGGCTAGACCAGGGGTGCCCAACCCTGTTCCTGGAGATCGACCTTCCTGCAGAGTTTAGTTCCAACCCAAACACACCTGTCTGTAATTATCAAGTGCTCCTTCAAATCCTAGCTGGTTCAGGTGTGTTTGGTCAGGGTTGGAGCTGAACTCTGCAGGAAAGTCGATCTCCAAGACCAGGGTTGAAAAAAAGGAGGAGGGCTCCATTCGTGCATCAACTATCAAGGCCTTAACAAGATCACTGTAAAGTTCCACTACCCTCTACCTCTGGTTCCAGCAGCACTCAAAAAGCTCAGAAGTACTAAGCATTTCACTAAACTACAGCTATGCAGCACTTATCTCGTTTGCATCCATAAGGGGGATAAATGGAAAATGGCATTCTCCACCGGTACGGGCTTACAGGACGCTTGCAGGAAGTGGGCTCTGTCATGAACTTGGCCTCCATGGTTCCTCTCACTCCCCACCAGAGGACTCCCTCACCTGAGTATTGACTTTATTGTCCCGGAATCCATTTCCCATGATCCCCATGCCTGGAACTGATTGACCCTCACCTGTTCCCCAATCCCTGGACTATTCAAACAGCTCACTTACATCCACTTCTTGTGAAGTCTTGTTTTGCCCTGGCTGACATTTCTGACCATTCCATTGTTTCCTATCACCTTGCCTGTGTATGAATCCAGATTGTTACCTAGTCTCTGATCCTTTGGCGCCTCTCTACTGTCTGCCTTGACTGTTTGGATACTGTTTATGGTTGTTTTCTGCCTGCCCTGGCCCTCTGCTTGTATTTGGACTGCGCCTCTGTTTGTCTTGGATATTGTTACTCCTGGCCTGGCCTGTTTGTATTTCTGTTGCCTCTTTTAATAAAGCCGCAAAATGTCCCAAACTCTGTTGACCCTTTGTTCAATGAATAGAAAGTTCAAAAAACAGCATATTTTAGAAATAGAATTTTTGTATGTATAAATGTAGTCAGTTCTGACTTGACCAGCAGTGTACAGTATATGACTACTCAAAGGTGTATTATATTACGCAACATAATTTTTAACCTTAATGCTTCCTTGATGACAGCTTTGACGTAAGTCATGCTGTTCACTTCCTGTGCTGTTGGGATACTTTTGCCCTTTAAAACACCAGTTACATCCTGATACAGAGTATCCTGTATTTCTGGATGTCTTGAGAGGAGATACAGTGTCCACAACATAGTGTTAGATGTCTAGAACAAGAAGAGGAACAACTATAATTTCAAAACACAAACATATTATGTTTAAACTAGTCAAAGATACATGAAATATCTCTTACTGTGTCCACTCCAGCCAACAGCAGCTCAGAAACACTTCCGTAAACTTCTTTACTGCTCATCTTGACATTGGAAAGCAGATAGGTGAGATACTCCCCAGCAACCTCCTCATTTGCATCCACACGCTTCTGAATTTCATCCATCTTCATGTTAATCATTTTTTTGCCTATGCATAATCCAATACAATACATCATCAAACTGCAAAACATGCCTGCATCTCTTGTAGTCTATCTGAAGAAGAAGTGTGAACTTACCAAATTTGAATATGCCCTCCCAGCCATCAAGGTACCACTTCCAAAATGGCAAGAATTTGCGAGTCCAGTTTGGCAGCAACACCACTGATGCACTATAGGAGAACATTTGCGCAATAGAATTAATGAAATCTTGTGTCTCGGCAGGAATCTCTTTCTCCAGGCAGCCAATGCGTGTCTCAAACAGAATGGATGAGATCCCTGAATGAGAAAAAGATCAGTAAAGAACTTACAATTTTTGTGGGTAAATAGAAAATGTGTTAAAATATTGTTTGGTACACATGATAAATTGGCATGCACATTAACTCTGACGATAAAATGAAATGGATATAGTCATGACTTTAGCCTTTGTAAAATCTATGATATTCGTTGTATGGCTGTTCACTGTTTTTGATGCATTATTTCAAGGACCATACAGTAGAAAGATGCCAATAAGTGAACTTTCGGTAACACTTTACAATAAGGTTCATTAGTTAACATTTGTTAACTACATTAGTTAACATGAACCAAGAATGAACAATACTAATACAGCATTTATTAATCTTAGTATTAATTTCAGCATTTACTAATGCATTATTAAAATCATAAGTTGTGTTTGTTAACATTACTTAATGCACTGAGAACTAACATGAAAAAACAATGAACGACTGTATTTTTATTAACTAACATTGACAAAGATTAATAAATAGTGTAATAAATGTAATGTTCATTGTTCCTTCATGTTACTTACTTCATATTTACTAATGTTAACAAATGACACCTTATTGTAAAGTGTTACTGAACTTTGTTAGTTAAACCACTTAATATAAAATTGTAATGTTTAGGCAAATGTTTAATAAAAACAATAATCCAAGGGACAAGCTGTATTATGAATATTTGTGGTCAGCAATATTTTGTTAAAACATATCAATATCTTTGTTCAGCAAGAATTCGTCAAAATGTCATAAATTGATCAAAAGTGACAGTAAAGACATTTATAATGTTACAAAAGATTTGTAACATTCTATTGCAAATAGATGCTATACACTGTAAAAAACAAAAAACACAATTTGTTCAGTCAACTTAAAATAATTTGTTACCCTGCAGACTTTTTAAGTTCACTCAACTCAAATAAATTTAGTCTACTTGAAATGTTAAGTTGTACTAAGTGAAAAATTAGATATTTGAGTTGACTAAACAAATAATTTAGTTTGTGAAACTTAAAAGCTGGGCTTTTTACCCACCTGCCTTAAAATTTTAAGTTGAATGAACACAAATATCTAAGTTGTCACTTAGTACAACTTAACATTTCAAGTTGACGAAACTTTTTTGAGTTGACTGAACTTAAAATTTTAAGGCAGCCGGTCAAGTGCTTATGGAAGGGAAATACCTTCAAGGGAAAAGCGGTAAAGCTCATTTGTCAAGTTAACGACCAGATCACCGGTGGGGCTCATTTCCCGCAGATAGTAAATTCGTTTGATGAAGTCTGAGACCACCTCATTGACCACATCTCCATACTGAGCCGAGTCCTTTGGATGCAGCATGCGTTTGTTCAGCACTGTCCGCAGTTTGTACCATTTTTCTCCTTCTCTGTTGAAGAATGGCAACAATGAACAGCACAAATTGCTAGAGTTACAAAAGTTATCACATGGCTACGTAAGCCAAAGGCACTTTGCCCTTATAAAATCTCCGGACACGACTAGTGTTGCATAATCTAATAAAACAAATCCATATTACAGATACAGAAAAACTATATTAAAGGTTTTTACTCTGTGAAAGGGCCATAGCCAATGCCTTTCAAGTCACGGGGCTCTGTCCACGAAGACATGTCTCCTCTGCAAGGAAACTTCTCATCTTTTCTGAGGAGTTCCTCCAATAAGTCTGCACTGCTTATGGAAACAGCTTGGATGTTTCCCGCATTCACTCTGTACAAAGGGCCATAAAGCTGTTTTTCATACAACTGTAGAGAAGAAAAACAAGTGGTGAAGAGCAAAGAAAATGTGCTTGTAAAGAAATATCTGGATGATTTGAAGATAAATTGCATTGTTTCAGGGCAACAAATAAACATCAGACTGAGGATCACAGCAAGTATACTGAATTATTTAAAAGTGTCTAATTACACAAGACAGTTGTAATGTATGTAATGTAAAAACATTAAACAATGGCTGTGGTATCTTTCTATACCTGCAACTCATGTATGCGATTCAGGTACCGTTTAAAGATCAGTCTGTACAGCATCGTAAAAAGATTGATCTCTGGGAGGTCATCCATAGTCTTGAACTTCCCATGGTTGTTGTGGACAGTGACAGAAGCAGCAGCATTACCCACTGCCCCTCTCCTGATGTCTGTGGCCGCTGTCGTGGGCCTCAGAAAACTGCATCTGATCCTTCTTACTGCAGAGCTCACTGCTAAACGAACAGCCATTATGGAAGCAGGGAGAAGAATGAGGAAAACACAGATCCTGTTTAACATGGGACAGAGAAGGAGGTGGGGCAAAGCTCATTCAGCTTATTCATACAACTGTGTGTTGCTCGGAAAAGCACAATAGTTCTCCTGTGGATTTGTTTGGAACTATTTTTGTTCCGAAAACAGCAAAAACTTTTGTGCAAAAAAAAAAAAAAAAAAAAAAAATGGTGTCCAAAATTTAATCCACTTCTTTTTTTTATTGAACATTTGTATAAAATCAATATCTTGTTTGCAATCTTGCTCATTTTCGTGAAAACTGGTCTCTTGTGATCCTGCTTAATTATATTTGTTTTAATATAAATACAAGATCTCGTACAAGTACTTTTTTTTTACAATCATATCTCATGAAGTGATATTACATATTAGGCACCACTTTTTACTCCAAGCACTGAATGAGCCAGAGATGACTCTGTCACATCCAGTCTATAATATCGCACAAATGTGTCCCTAATTCACCGCAGCACGAATGTCCTGAATAGAAACCCCCCTGAACAGTGCCCAGGAAGTGGCCATTCCTCTTGTGGAGTGACCACGAAACCCAGGTGGAGGTTGTAAATCTGCGTCATTAAAACACATTACAATTGCATCTACCACCAAGTAGGTCTCCCCCTACACTCTTAAAGGAGAACTCCACTTCCAGAACAACAATTTACAAAGAATTTACTCACCCCCTTGTTATCCAAGATGTTCATGTCTTTCTGTCTTCAGTCGTGAAGAAATTATGGTTTTTAAGGAAAGCATTTCAGTATTTTTTTCCATATAATGGACTTCACTGGTTCCCTGATTTTGAACTTCCAAAATTCAGTTTAAATGCAGCTTCAAAGGGCTCTAAACGATCCCAGCCGAGGAAGAAGGGTCTTATCTAGCGAAACAATCTGTCTTTTTTTTTTTGGAAAAATTACAATTTGTATACTTAAGCACAAAAGCTTGTGTAACACTAGCTCTGGAATGCGCGTGACGCTACGTACAACAGAATTACGTTGAAAGGTCACGCGACGTAAGCAGAACTACAGACCCAGTGTTTACAAAGTGAACGTGCAAAGACTAATAAAGTGCAAGTAAGTCAAACACTGTTTACAAACAAAAAGGTACAACGATGTCGGATGATTCTGAAGTTGTAGGAGAAAATGAGATGGAGTTTATCGCCATACCTTTTTGAGCCGGAGTACACAGACGATGAACTTAGACAGAGAGAGGAGACTGCTGCGGTGACGCAAATTTCTCAAGCCTCGGCTAGACCACATTCAAATGAGACGTGCTTAAAAAGTATAAAAATTTTAATTTCTCTGAAAAAATGACTGATCGTTTCGCTAGATAAGAGCCTTTTTCTTTTGCTGGGATCATTCTTTCACCAAAAAGAACCTTTTGTGAAACAGAAAGGTTCTTCAGATGTTAAAGGTTTTTTATGGAACCATTTCGACAAAAAAGGTTCTTCTATGGCATTGTGAAGCACCTTTATTTTTAAGAGTGTATAATTGTCAGCCCAAGAGGCAAAAAGCTGATTACTCCTTCATAACAGTCTTGTCTTTTACATGGGCAAAAACAGTTCCACAGATCTGTTTGGTTGTGTGCTTGACTTTAGGAACAAATGCCAGACGCCTTGTACATTTGCTGTTTTTTGAATTATTTTGTTTTATTGTTTTTATTTATGGTAGGCTGCAAATGTTTCAACAATTCTGTAACATTAAGGTCATTGCACACTTAGTCTGAAATTTTTGTCAATCACATTTACACACTGCCTCCGAAACTTTCGTCTGTCATAAAAAAAATTCAGATCAGGTTCGATTTTCTGCATTTTCGCATTCATAGTAAGCATTTTGATAGGAAAGGACGTTGAATATGAAAAAATGCATATGAAAATTTCAGACTCAGTGTGCAGTGACCTTAATGCTAGTAAAACGCCTTAGAATTTGTTATCTTGAAGAGTCTAAAACAGATGTTGCTTCATCAGTACATAAAAAACAGATGCATCATAACTTATTCAAAGAAATAATGCTGACAACATACGGTACTGACTTAAACACATGAAGCTTTATTTCCAAGATGAATAATGCATGTTAAGCTTAGAATTTCTACAGAATACAGAACATTTATTGTATATTCAAATCCATTTCTGATACTCATATCAGGTATATATTCATGTTTAATATTTTCTTCATAATTACGTACATAAATATATTTTCTGTTAGATCAGTTACCTGCATCAGCAAGTGCTCAGCAGGCACACCTACCTAAATGATTTTAATATATAACTTATCACACCTGAAAAGACCTAAAACATTGCAGATAACATCTGAAGTAACAATTAATTTACATATACATATCATAAAAACTTAGCCTTGATACGCTTCAAATCAGATAATTCAAGGTCAAGGTTTTTGGCTGTCATTCAGTGATACCCATGTTTCCCATCAAAGAAGTTTATTTTATTTTTTAGTATTTTTTAGTATATATTTTTCTTTCAATCACCTAAAAGGGTTAGATAACATAATATTGATGTTATGAACAGAAAATAGATTGAGCTCTAAGTAAATATTATGTCCCACTTACACAATTAATGGACATGATTCAACTTTCACAAAGCAAATCTCTGGAGAACTGCAGGTTTAGAGATATGTAGAAGTTTTGTAACTTCTTTATAAATAAAATCATTGGCATCAGGGTACAGATTTCTTGTAATTTATCCCAGAATTTCCAATTCTTGATCCCTCTGATCCCAATAATTATAGGCCATTTCTGTTCAAAGTTTTGCAAAAAGGTCATACTAAACCAGATTTCTACCTATTTAATTTCGAATAGCATTCTGAATCACTTTCAGTCTGGTTTTAGAGTTAAACACAGTATGGAGTCTGCTTTTTTAAGTGTAGTAAATGACCTTTTACTATCTGTTGTTTCTGGTAATTGCGCCGTTTTTGTTTTATTGGATTTAAGTGCTGCCTTTAATACTGGTGGATCATTGTATTTTATTAAAAAGACTAAATATTGAGGGTGGTTTTTGGGATGCTGCTTTAGATTGGTTTTCACTGTATCTCACTAATAGGAGTTTCTTCAAGTTCAGTTCCCATCACCTTTGGGGTGCCCCAGAGCTCAATTCTGGGTCCTACCTTATTTTCTCTCTATATATATGATCCCTCTTCATTCTATATTTGAGTATCACAAGATTTCATACAATATTTATTTAGATGATACACAGCTTTATTTCCCTCTAAAATCAGGTACCGATTCTGTGTTCTCCTTGTTAGCGTGTTTAGGAGACATAAAGACATGAAAAGATATAAAAATTTCCTACAGCTAAACCAGAGTAAGATTAAACTTAACTTGTTTGGACCTCCATGCCTTTTAGATCATTTCAATCTTACTTTGGGTCCCTTTCAAGAAAATATTCTGGATAAAGTTAAAAACCTTGGAGTTATTCTCGATCCTAAAGTAAAATTTGACCAAACAAATAAATTCTGTAGTAAGAGACAGCTTTCTGCAGCTTAATGGACTTAGCAAACTTCTTCTTCTTACTTAACAACTTGGAGACTGTCATTCATGCATTCATCTCAACCAGGTTCGCTTATTGTAATGCCCTTTATGCTGGAATTTGCCTGTCTGCACTTTCACATCTACAACTGGTACAGAATGCCACAGCTTGCTTTTTGACAGAGACAAAAAAAAAGAGCAAACATAATACACCTGTTTTAACATTGCTTCATTGGTTACCTGTCAAGTACCTGTCAAGAGTTCAGTGTAAGGTTTTAGCATTTGTTATTAAAGCACTGCATGGTCTCACTCCTACCTACATCTTGGATCTTCTTCATCCTTATTCTTCTCAGAAAACGCTCTGAGAAGAACTTTGGTCAGCACACATTGTGCTTTTAAGGTGCTATATTAATAAACATGACCTTGAACTTGACCTATCTTGCACTGTAAAACACAGTTTATTACCACTAATCTTAGTTGTGTTAATTAAGGCAAAAGGGCTAGAAGACCTGGATATTACATTCCAAAGTGTAATAAATAAAAAAGTTAGTTGTCATAAACACAATTCAGGCCTCTGATGATGCCACTCCATTCAGAAGTTCACTGAAAGTGAGCCTTCCCATGCCCTCATAGGCCAGTAGATCTGTGACAACACATGGCAAGGAAGATGATCAACAAGAGCAAAAATATTCCATGTTACTGTTAATACTATGGCTAGGGACCAATCTTTTATCATAATTAATCACATGTGATAGTTAATTAATCGTTAATATATATATATATATTTTCATAGCCAGAAATAATATATGTGATCCTGGACCAGAAAAACAGTCATAAGGGTCCATTTTTTGAAACTGAGATTTCATCATCATCTGAACGCTCAATAAGCAAGCTTTCCCTTGATGTATGATTTGTTAGGATTGGCCAAGATACAACTATTTGAAAATCTGGAATCTGTGCAAAAAAAAAAAAAAAAAAAAAAAATCGAAATATCGAGAGAATTGCCTTTAAAGTTGTCCAAATTAAGTTCTTAACAATGCATATAACTAATCAAAAATTATGTTTTAATATATTTACGGTTGGGAATGTACAAAATATTTTCATGGAACATACATTACTTAATATCCTAATGATTTTTGGCATGAAAGAAAAATCGATCATTTTGACCCAAACAGTGTATTGCTGGTTGTTGCTACAAATATATCCATGCTACTTATGACTGGTTTTGTGGTCCAGGGTCACATATGACAATATAATATGCTTGTTAATATTTACTAAAGTACTTATTAAACATTATCTATTGATTAACAGATAATTTGCATACTGAAACTTTCAATTTTTTTTTTAAAAAATTAAACTTTCAATTCATATGATCATGCATTTTTTTTTATTAAAAATGATTTTGACAGATGGTTTACAAGGCTTAAACGTTTCATTAATAAATCATTCACAAGCATTAATGCTTAACGGATTATTAGTTAATGTTTACAAATGTCATTAAACTTTCAATTCTCAGAATTCACCTTTCTGCCAATTCATCTCTCCATGGCAAAATGTGCCACAAATTACCTGAAGTCCCACCCTATTTACACATCTACATCACTTATTAATCATGTTTTTGCAGTATCCAATCTAAATTTTCCTCATTTGTAAATGTTTATAAACACGTACTAAACATTTAGTCTCTTTACAGGCATTGGACTTTTAGCTGCTGTAACAATGTTTGTGTAAAGGCTGATTAGTTTAGTTTAGCTAAATTCTTGCTAAAGACATAAAACACATGGCAGTTTGGGTGCAAAACATGTTTTTGTTGCCTGAGTTACTGTTGTGTATCATTAAACAGAATATTCCCTGAATCATACATTAACAGGAGAAAACAAATCAGTTTTTTTCTTTTTTCATAAGGTAACAAGCTTATAAATCATACAGAATGAAGTTTTTTGAAGTCTAAAAATGCAGATGGTTTTATGTGGGAAGTAGGTTTAGGGACAAGGTTAGAGCAGGCCGGGGTGTCCAAACTTGGTCCTGGAGAGCCACTCCAGGGGAGTTTAGCTCCAACTTGCCTCAACACACTTTCCTGGAAGTTTCTAGTATGCCTAGTAAGTCCTTGATTAGCTGTGGCCTGTTGTATTAAGCCTAAGTTAAGAATTGACAAAACCAAATAAATCTGATCTAGTTTAGATCAAGTTCACTGGATTCACAAGCTTAATATAAATGTTTTCTGTCAACTCAAGAGTCTGATCCAGAGTTTGTGATCAGGGCATGTTGAAGATCAAAACGTGTCGTTATTAAAAAAATATAATGAATTGCATTTACAAGACAGGAATAAACACCGTTGCTGCAGCAGTTTGAGAAGGCAGCAGAAAGAAAATGTCAAGAGCTCAAAAGAAAACGTAAGTTTAGTCATTTCAAAAGCTTTATATATTAAAATTTATTTATGGGCTATGTGTACAGTGCTGCTCGAAAGTTTGTGAACCCTTTAGAATTTTCTACATTTTTGCATAAATATAACACAAAACATCATCAGATTTTTTTTTACATGAATCCTGAAAGTTGACAGAGAACCCAATCAAACAAATGAGACCAAAAATATACTTTGTCATTTATTTACTGAGAAACATGATCCAGAGTTAAATATTTGAGAGTTGCAAAAGTATGTGAATCTTTGCTTTGAGTATCTGATGTGACCCCTTTTTGAAGCAATAACCACAGGTAATGTATTTTGTAACCACTGATCAGTCCTGCACAACAGCTTGTAGGAATTTTAGCCCTTTCTTCAGTACAGAAACACTTGAACCCTGTGATGTTGGTGGGTTCCTCCTATGAACTGCTTGCTTCAGGTCCTTCCACAATATTTCAATTGGATTAAGGTCCGGACTTTGACTCAAGCATTCCAGACCATTAACCTTGTTCTTCTTTAACCATTTTTTGATATAATGGCTTGTGCTTGTGGTCGTTGTCTTGCTGCATGACCCACTTTCTTTTAAGATTCAGTTCTCTGACAGATGTTATGACATTTTCCTTTAGAATTTGCTGGTATAATTCAGAATTCATTGTTCCATCAATGATGGCAAGCCATTCTGGCCAAGATGCAGCAAGGCAGGCCCAAACCATGATACTACCACCACCATGTTTCACAGATGGAAAAAGGTTCTTATGCTGGTTTTTCTTTTTCCAAACATAACACTTCACTAATTCGAACCCAGAAAGTTTTATTTTGGTCTCATTCCACAGTCTACAAAACATCTCTGTCCACATGATCTTTAGCAAACTGCAAACTGACAGCAGTGTTTTTTTTTTTCTTCTTTGTTCTCCTGATGTTGGACTCATGAACATTAATATTACCCAATGTGAGAAAGGCCTTTATGTACTTAAAAGTTACCCTGAGGTCCTTTCCAACCTTGCAGACTATTACAAGTCTTGCTTTGGAGCTTTTTCTGAGGTTCTCAGAGATCTACTTTGTTCATACCATGATTCACTTCCACAAACATGATCAGACTTTGATAGATTCCTGTTCTTTAATCAAAACAGGGCATACACTGGCACTTGATTGTCATCCTATTGATTGATAACACATCTGAACAAATGGACTCTAATTTCACCTTAAAATTAACTGCTAATCCTAAAGATTCACATACTTTTGCAACTCACGGATATTTAACACCAGACCATTTTTCTCAAAAAATAAATGACAAACTATATATTTTCATCTCATTTGTTGGATTGGGTTCTCTTTGTCAACTTTTTGGTCATATTTATGCAGAAATATAGAAAATTCTAATGGGTTCACAAACTTTTAGGCAACACTGTATATTACATTAAATGCAAATGTTAACATTAATAGTCAGTTCATATATTAATTATTTTAATATATTATATGATAAATAATTATAATTCATACAATTTAAATATAATAATTAATTAGCAGCAAAACACTGAAAGTTTTGTCTCTAAAATTCTGTTACTGTAAACTGCTTTAATTTAAAGCAAGAGATAAGGGGGAAGTGGCTTTATTGCATCAGATACATGTCACTTTGCACACAGATTGGTTCAGTTTAGGTTTGTGATCTCTAACCCAGAATAACCCTCTTAAAACCAACCCACTTTCTCAAGCCCGAAAACTCAGTTTGCTCAAACTAGATGTGAACTTACCTGGTTAAAAGCTGAAACCAGCTTTGTGCAACAGGCCTCTGATTCAGGTGTGTTTAACTGGGGCTGAAGCTAAACTCTGTAGGACAGTAGGCCTCCAGGAGCAGGACTGGAGACCCCTGGGTTAGGGTAAGGAGAAAGAAGACAGTTTGAAAAGTATAAATACCATTACATCTATTGAACGTCCCCATAAGACATGGAAACCAGTGTATGTGTGTGTATTTGTTAAAGGTGATATATTGGTCATTTCATTTCTTGCATTTTTTATCAGTTGTGTTTCAATATTTACCTGTTGCAGTGATAAATTGATTAATATTTACAATTCCCCTTCCACTAATGCTAAACAATAACAAAACAGAGATTTGGAATCATTAAAAGGTTTAATTGATTTTTAAGTTCATATAATACATCTATACATCAACATAATGAAATACAGTTCACAACAACAAATCAATAACAAGAGTTATACAAAACTGGATGGGAAAAAATATTTTTCACAGTGTTATACAGGGTCCTTTATATTGCATATTCCAACGCACAATAGACATTCACATGATTCACACTAACTGATATAATTTTCGTATATGTACACAGGCAGCTTATATCTTGCTGAAACGGTGGTATTCTTTAATTATGGCTCAGATGTCTTCGGTCTCTCTACAAAGTGGAGGTTAACCTTTCTGTCTGGCACAAGCACTGTACGATTAAGTGACTGAACCTCACCTACAGTCGGATCCGGTTTGATTTCAAACAACTTGATTAGCTGGAATGAAAGGATATAATTAAAAAGCACAATTTATAATATAATATAACTGTCTGGCACAAATTCAAATAAATATAAATCTTTTTTACCCTTGCCAAAGCCAGATGCATCTCCAGTTCAGCAATACGACGGCCAACACAGCCTCTGACTCCAAAGCCAAATGGGATTGACCCAAACGGGTTGGGTCTCGTTCTGCCATCTCGGAGCCAGCGCTCAGGTCTGAACTTCCGTGGCTCTGGGAAGACTTTCTCATCATGGCTGATTGAATAGTGGCACAGAGTGAATGTTGTCTGTTTAAAACAAACAAACAAACAAACAAAAAAAAGCTGAATTAGTCATGGCAATTTTCTGAACTGGCAACCCCTTCTTCATCCTAACAACATGGAGACAAATTACCTTTTTAGGGAAAAAGTGTCCACCAATGACAACATCATTTTCTGCAATAAGACGAGAATTCATGGGCACCACAGGATACATCCTGCACATGAAATTACAGAGATTATAGTATGCAATTATATGAAAGGAATCTCTTATGCTATATATATATATTCTATTCAATCTATTCAATTATATTTTATAATGTAATCTACTTCTGTGATGGCAAAGCTGAATTTTTAGCAGTCATTTGACACTACAGTCATGCAAGTCATATGACTCTTGATTTTTATCAATTATTAACAATTAATAATAATGGTTCATATTAACAATAGTTATTGCAGCTTAATATTTTTGTGGAAACCATAATACATTTTCTCAGGATTCTTTGTGTCACAAATTTCCTCTCACTCACCACCAGAGGGCTCCCTAGCCTGAGCATTGATTTTATTGTCCAGACTTCATCTCCCATGTTCCCCATAGCTGGAACTGACTGCCACCCACTTACATCCATTCCTTGCTAAGTCTTATTTTGCAGTGGCTGATTTCTAAGCGTTCCACTGTTTCTTGTTGCCTTGCACGTGTATGAATCTGGACTGTTGCCTTGTTTCTGATCCTTGCCTCCTGCCTACTGATCTGTGCCTCAGTTGTTTGGATACTGCTTATGCCTGTACCTCTGCCTGTATTTCAACTACAACTCTGTTTTGTCTTGGATATTATTACTCCTGGTGATCAACCCTGGCCTGTTTGTATTTCTGCCATTTCTTTTAATAAAGCCGCAAATGGATCCCAACTCTGTTGACCCTTCGTTACACTTCAATGAATAGAAAATTCAAAAATGGCACTTAGGCTTTGTTTTAGCAAACAGAATTTTTGCTCACCCTTATGTTTAACTGGTAGTGTGTTATAGTTTCCACAAAAACATTAAGTGGTACAACTGTTTTCAATGTTGATAATAATAAGAAAAGTTTCTTGAGCACCAAAAAAGAGCTGATTTCTGAAGGATTGTGTGACACTGAAGACTTGAGTAATGATGCAGAAAATTCAACTTTGCTATTACAGGAATAAATTACATTTTAATATACATTTAAATAGAAAACTGTTATTTTTAAATTAGAATAATATTGCACAATATTACCGTTTTTCTGTATTACTGATTGTGATGAGTGGGGCGGGGCCGAGAGCCGTGGGAACTGAACGAGGCCGGTGGAGTATAATGGTAATGAGCGACACCTGCGCCACTCACCGGTCTCGAGTCCCACGGAGGAGCTCCGGAAGGATAAAAGGAGGAGCGACGACAGTGGAAGACGAGAGAGGACCAGGCCTGGACTTTATTTTGTGATTTGTGTGCGGCAGTCGTCCGTGAGAAGCTGCCGCTTTACTTTTGTGTTTGTTTATTTTATTATTAAACTGTTTAAATGTTCGCCGGTTCCCGCCTCCTTCTTCCCGTTCTACGAACATTGTTACACTGATTAAATGAATACAGACTTGCTGAGCTTTAAAGATTTCTTTTAAAAGACGTTCTAAAAACATTTGACCAGTAGTGTATAGTACAAGCTGACTTTGCTGTTTGGTTTGACTACTGTCAAATTTTATTTTAACTTCTCAAAGATGTATTATATTCAGTGTTGGGCAAGTTACTCTGAAAATGTAATTAAATTACTGATTACTGATTACTCCTTTGAAAAGTAATCAAATTACTGTTCTGATTACTTTATTTCAAAAGTAATTAGTTACATTACTTGTTACGTTACTTTTTTTCTGTACACCCACGAAATTTATGTGAAATAGTGAACTTGTGTGTTGCCTACCATCCCAGCATAAACGCTACGATAAAATACTTGTTATTAAAGCATCAACATTCACAAACCGCTGTTATTTTAACTAAAAGCAATAGGCTGCTGCGTGCGTGGTTGCAGAATGCACGGCATTTCGAGCGGTCAGTGGAATTTTTGATTGTCCATTGCATTTCAGAAATCACCATTGTTCAACGCTGCAAACACGTGTTATAAATAGAAACTCTGCCTATGCTTACGCCTGTTAATCGTTTTTGTTTTATATAGTTGTTCTTGTTGCTTTTGTGCAGTACATGAAAAGCAATTAATTTGTTTTAGATATCTAAATATCTGTATATTGTAACTATACTCTAATTATTAATTTGGAAATTATAACGCGTTAAATTACTCCGTTACTAAAAAAAATAATCAAATTACAGTAACGCGTTACATAGTAATGCGTTGCTGCCCAACACTTATTATATTACACAACATAATTCTCAACCTTAATGCTTCCTTGATGACAGCTTTGAGGTAAGTCATGCTGTTCACTTCCTCTGCTGTTGGGATTCTGTCGCCTTTTAAGACTCTGGTTACATCCTGATACAGAGTATCTTGAGCTTCTGGATCTCGTGAGAGGAGATGCAACGTCCACAACATAGTGTTGGAGGTCTAGAACAAAAAGAGGAACAACCATAATTTCAAAACATATATGTTTTTTGTTTAAATAGCCAAAGATAGATTGAACGTCTCTTACTGTGTCCACTCCAGCCAACAGCAGCTCAGAAATACTTCCGTAAACGTCTTTACTGCTCATCTTGACATTGGAAAGCAGGTTGGTGAGATACTCCCCAGCAACCTCCTCATTTGCATCCACACGCTTTTGAATTTCCTCCATCTTCATGTCAATCATTTTTCTGGCTATGCATAATCCATAAGTACAACACGTCATCAAACTGCAAAACATGCCTGTATCTCTGATAGTCTATCTGAAGAAGTGTGAACTTACCAAATTTGAATATGCCCTCCCAGCCATTAATGTACCACTGCCAAAACGGCAAGTAATTGCGAGTCCAGTTTGGCAGCAACATCACAGGCAGGCTGTAGGTGAACATTTGTGCAATAGAATTAATGAAATCTTGAGTCTCAGCAGGAATTTCTTTCTCCAGGCAGCCAATGCGAGTCTCAAACAGAATGGATGAGATCCCTGAATAAGAAAAAGATCAGTAAAGAACTTCACAATTTTTGTGGGTAAATGGAAAACGTGTTGGCACACGATAAATTGGCATGCATATATATACACCTTTATTTAAACCTATATACCTTTTTTCTATCTATAAATATTGATACAATAAGGATACATGTTCCTTTTAAGCAAGTATGCAAGTTGTATCTTCTATTGTCTGATTTTATCTCATTTTAAGTGCTTATGGAAGGGAAATACCTTCAAGGGAAAAACGGTAAAGCTCATTTGTCAAGTTAATGACCAGATCACCGGTGGGGCTCATCTCCCGCAGATAGTAAATCCGTTTGATGAAGTCTGAGACCACCTCATTGACCACATCTCCATACTGAACTGAGTCCTTTGGATGCAGCATGCGTTTGTTCAGCACTGTCCGCAGTTTGTACCATTTTTCTCCTTCTCTGTTGAATAATGGCAACAATAAACACAACAACTTGCTAGAGTTCATATACATAACATCACATGGCTATATAAGCCAAATGCATTGATAAAGGTCCTATAGAATCTCCAGACATGACTAGGGTTGCATAATGTATATATATTACTAAACAAACCTATTACAGATACAGAGCAATTGTGTCAAATGTTTTTACTCTGTGAAAGGGCCGTAGCCAATGCCTTTCATGTCACGGTACTCTGTCCACAAAGTCATGTCTCCTCTGCAAGGAAACTTCTCATCTTTTCTGAGGAGTTCCTCCAGTAAGTCCACACTGTTTACGGAAATGGCTTGGAGGTTTCCAGCATTCACTTTGTACAAAGGGCCATAAAGCTGTTTTTCATACAACTGTAGAGAAAAACAAGTGGTGAAGAACAAAGATGATGTTCTAGAGAAGAAATATATGGTTGGTTTTGGGATAAACTGCACAGTTGCAGAACAACAAATAAACATTGGATGGAGATCACAACAAGTATATTGAATTACTCAGAAGTGTTCAATTATACAAGACAGTTGTTTCCTTTCTGTTCAGTGTCCTTAAAGGTAAAAACACTGACAGTCTGAGTACATAAAAGGAGGCAAAAATAATTTAGAGTCACATGATAAACAACATCTCTCTGTACCTGCATCTCATGCATGCGATTCAGGTACCCTTTAAAGATCATTGTGTAGAGCATCCTAAAGGTTTTGATCTCTGGGAGGTCAGCCACAGTCTTGAGCTTCTCATGGTTGTCGTGGACAGTGACAGAAGCAGCAGCATTACTTACTGCCCCTCTCCTGATGTCCGTGCCCACTGTCGTGGGCCTCAGTAAACTGAACCCGATCCTTCTTTCTGCAAAGCTCACTGCTAAACGAACAGCCATTATGGAAGCAGGGAGAAGAATGAGGAAAACACAGACCCTGTTTCACATGGGAGGGAGAGGGAGGTGGGGCAAAGCCTCTCAAGTTAACCCTTCACTATCTGTTGTAATGTAATATTGTGCATGGATTTACACTTTTAAAGGTGAAACACCATAATAATGCACATTTTGATACTGAATGAATATTACCATCAACCAGAATTTTTTTCCACTTTACTCATGAAGTTTAAAACATTTGTCTTTTCTCTGTGGAACACAAAAGCTGCTTTTTTCATGCAATGAAAGTAAATGCTGACCATGACTGTCCCTAATCTAAAGAAAAAAGGTCAAGCAGATTTAAAATTACACAATGAGTGAGGAAACAATAAAAATTTTCATTATGGATGAACTATCTTTTTTTAGAATTACTGGACATGATTCAATATATATAAAGCAAATCTCAGGAGAACCATAATTTACTGATCATTTCTGCAAACGAAACATGACTGTAAACAACGGTAGACATTTAGTGCATCTGTTGTTGCTTAACCACTAACACTCAAAAAAAATAAATAAATACACGAATTTGTCACAAGCTGAATTTTATTACTCCAGTATGAAATCCCTTAATGAAGGTGACTCATTCATTCAATTTATCACTCGCCTGTTGCTCAGTGTACATCATACAAAAGTCTGTATTGCCTCAGTAGTCTTCACTCCTTCATCTCTGCAATGTTTTTGATGGAGCCAGCTGGGTCTGTCTTGTAAAGCATGAAGTGTCCTTGCACTTGAGCAGCACTGAGTTCTGTGTGCGCTGCCAGCGCCTGCTTGGCAAAACGGTCTGCTTCAGCTGCAGACTCGTGAGGGTAAAACCTCCTGAACATCTGTGTCAGCTGCCAGTGAGAGCAGTAGCCCACGTACTGCTTCAGATCAACACGGCCCGGTCGGACAAGAGCCGGATCAAGTCTTAAGCACACGGAAAAGGAAAAAAAGGAGTAAGGGGAAAAAGTAAACAATACCATGTTACCAAGGAAAACACACTGTTCAGGGTTACAGATATTTAATTATCTGCTAAAATCAGCTTATCACTACAATGCACTGTAAAACAGTTTATTAAAACTAATCTTTGTTGTGTTAATAGAGGCATAAGAGCAAGACGCCCAGGATTTAACATTCCAACGTACATCAAAGCAAAACTCATGCACGTCATGATGTAAAAGTTGCAGTACTGAGCTTTACCTCTCAATGAAATTAGTTGTCATAAACACAATTCGGGCCTCTGATGATGCCACTCCATCCAGAGCATTCAGAAGTCCACTGAAAGTGAGCCTTCCCATGCCCTGATAGGCCAGTGGATCTGTGACAACAAAAGGAGATCAACAAAAGCAGAAATATTCCATGGTGCTGTTAATGCCATGGCTTTAAACCAATATATTATCATTATTAATCACATGTGATTGTAATTACATTATATTATAAACAGACAGTAAGTACTCAGAAGCATAACATTCGATGCAGACATACTCTCTGTGGGCAGCAGCTCCCGGCTGACGAAGGCTGCATCAACGTCCTCTAGCAGGATGATGCTTTGCTGTGGTGCGACACTCAGCAGGTGGTTGAGGCGATCGTCAGATAGGCTGCGGTCACTGAGACTCATCAGACAGATGCTGTAACCCAGCTCGCCTGCTAGCGCAGTTCTGAAATACCACAAGAATGGTAATGGTACTTGGGACACCAAACTGTCCATTTAACTGATTGCTTTCTTGCTGTCATATTATACCATTAAAAAAAAGTTCATAAGCTTGGGGTTCATAAGCTTATGCTCACCAAGGCTACATTTATTTGATTAAAAAAAAAAAATTCTATTGTAATATGCTTTAAAATGTAATTCATTCCTGTGATGGCAAAGCTGAATTTTCAGCAGTCATTACTCCAGTCTTCAATATAACATGATCCTTCAGATATCATTCTAATATGCTGATTTGGTGCTTAAGAAACATTTATTATTACTATCATCAATGTTGAAAACAGTTAATTTTTTCCTGGAAACCATGGAACATTTTTGCCAGGATCCTCTGATGAATAGAATGTTCGCTAAAGAACAGCATTTATTTGAAATAAAAGAATGCAATTCTTTTCTTTTGATATTTATATTCATATTGTTGGAATTTTGTCTGTCTGTACCAGACTAATGTACAATCTAGTGTTGTCAAAAGTACTGACATCTATACTAAAGCTTTAAAAATGTGACAATACCAGCATTTCCCACTAGCATTTTGAGCGCTGTTGAGCTAATTCTAAAACACCTCTGATTGGCCATTGAGTTCAAGCGCTCAACAGATATGTCTGTGATTGTCTACAATGATCGCTTCACACTCTTCACCGAGTGTTTACACAGATACACACAGGAGTGTTTAAAAGCTGTTTTCGGTGTTTGCAAACAGTGATGACATTTTTTGTGGGCGGAGCCTATCTGGTGGCAGAAAATGACTATTTTTAATTAGCAGTCTATGGAAGCCATGGAATAAAAGAATAAAAAATGTAATTTTGAGTATACATTTCAAAATTCTTAGTTTTTTCTCACAATTCCGAGATTATATGTCACAATTCTGATAAGAAAAATCAACTCGCCATTCTCTCTTTTATCCTCTGCTCTTACACTCCTGGCCTTTTTCCCCCTCAGAATTGACAAACTCACAACTGTTGAGTTAAATCAAGTTACAAAGTCCAAACTAGTAGATATAAAATTGCATTTGTGGAAAAAAGCCAGAATTGTGCGATAAAATAGGTAAATGTTATAGGTTTAAATAGCATTTCATGCTGTAAATGTAGGGCTAATATAATACGTTCCCTATGAACTGCATGTGAATATTATGTATGCCTATTCTTTAAATTAAATTTATGCTTTTAAAGTAGGGTAATCACAGCAGGTTTCATCCAAAGTCTGTCTGTTTAAACATCTACATTTGGTTTTAAATGGCATCTTTGACAGTATTCTATAAAAATATTTTTGCATTCCAAACTTTTTTCTTATTCAAAATTGGTCTATATACCTGCTCATAGACAGAAAATGCTATTATCATCGACTGGTACTGACGTCGGTACTTTTGACAACGCTAAACTCTGTATAAAAGCTATACTTTATAAGAGATTATTATTCATAGTAACATCAACTATAAACAAAGCAACTGTGCTTACATAAAGCTGCTCTTTCCACAGCCTGGGGGTCCATACAGCAGATATCCCCTCCTATATGGAATGCCTGGTTGAAACAAATTCAAAAAAAAAAAAATTTATTAAAACATAAAACACACCAAAAATGCAATACTTTTATTTATTGTTACAAAGATTTCAAATCACATTAGAGATGTGCAGGCATTTTCTTCCTGATATGCAAGCATGAAAAATGCTTTTTTCACCTCTGTCAGTGTACCACTTAGGATTGCCAATGAACTCCTTTACATCATCCACAATCCTCTCCCCCACACCATTCTCCAGCACTACTGAAGACAGTGGTCGTCGCCGCCTTGGAAACCCGAATGGCCTCCACTCTGCTCCAAGTGCAGTGTACATCACAGTTCGGCCCTCTTCCTGCTTTAAAGCAAGTTCACGTGCTGCATGGACACAGAATCAATCATTAAGACTGAAACATATTTTTAAAGAATTCATCTGACAGTCTTTAAAACTATATAGTTGAGGTCAAAAGTTTACATACACCTTGCATAATCTGCAAAATGTTAATTATTTTAACCAAAATATAAGGGATCATACAAAATGCATGTTATTTTTTTATTTAGTACTGACCTGAATAAGACATTTCACATGAGAGACACTTACATATAGTCCACAGAAGAAAAAAATTGTTAAATTTATAAAAATGACTTGAAATGTTCAAAAGTTTACATACACTTAATTCTCAATACTGTGTTGTTACCTGAATGATCCACAGCTGTTTTATTTTTTTTTTTGTAAATAGATATGTAGGCAAAACAAGAAAAATATACACATCTTCATTCTGTTCACAAGTTTACACCCCTGGCCCTTAATGCATCGTTTTTCCTTCTGGAGCATCAGTGAGCGTTTGAAACGTCTGTAGTAGTTGTATACGAGTCCCTCAGTTGTCCTCAGTGTGAAAAAATGGTTCTCAAAATCATACAGTCATTGCTGGAAAAGGTTCAAATACACAAAAATGCTGAAAAACCAAATAATTTTTGGGACCTGAAGGATTTTTCTTAAGAACAGCGGGCTATTTAACCGTTCAGAACAAACAAGGAACTCTTGAAACAAAAAAAAAAAAACACAGCTGTGGATCATTCAGGTAACAACACAGTATTAAGAACCAAGTGCATGTAACCTTTTGAACAGGGTAATTTCCATAAATTCAACTATCATTTTCTCTTGTGGACTATATGTAAATGTCTTTTATGTGAAATATCTTATTCAGGTCAGTACTAAATAAAAAAATAATATGCATTTTGTATAATCCCTCTTATTTTGGTAAAATAATTAACATTTTGTAGATTCTGCAAGGTGTATGTAAACTTTTGACCTCAAATGTACCTCAAAACACTGCTGAGAAAAGAAAAAATGAATAAAAATCATACCTTCTTGAAGTATGTTGAAGAATATTTGCCGGTCTCTACCCAGAGCCGTGAAGGTGACGGACTCCCAGGGTGTTCCAGTGTGCAGGTCCACCATCTGCTTTTCTCTGGTCCTCTCCACTCTGATCCACTTCCTGTCATACCTGTCAACACAAAGAGAGTCAAATCAGCAGCACATCGAATGTAAACTGCCCAAATCAGCATCACAATATATTCTGATCTTACCAAATGATGTGGTTGCCTGGGCTTGGATGGAAGTCGAACTGTGTATGGACTCGTCCACTCTCATGCTGCATGTATGAGGTCTCTACACTCAGATGCTGGGTGTGTTTGGCATGTTTAGTGATCCAGCTTAATAGCCAGTGATAGCTTTTATCTCTGCTTGGGACCTCCAGTGTGATCATGTAATGTCTTCTAAAGAAGATCATGCCCACCTGGGCCCCCTTTCTGGCAACTGCAAGTGCTGTGCCAACACCAACTAGTCCAAATCCTGCCCCAAAGTAAGGGTTGTCCTTCAGGGCTCCAATGAAATCTGACAGGGTCATGATGAAGGTATCTTCAAGTTCTCTTATTTTATCAGGAAAAAGCTTTTTGTCCCTTCTATGAAATATGCATCCTGCATTTACAGCAAATTAGGTAAAACCATTTTCATTTTCATTTAATTCAGCCTTGAGACTGAGAAAACACTATACCAAGCTGTCACTGATCTGGTCTGATCTTTTTATTTAAATAAATGCAGGTTTAAAAAGTCTCTATACTTACAGCACAGCAAATATCAGACCGCATTTTACAAACAACATTCTTTCTGTTAGCTTAAAATAAACGATGCGAATACGATAAACCAGATAAACCCCTTCTACAGTAAACCAGCGTTGTCTCTCATTGCAGAGTGAACGAATCGTTCTTTTCGGTGAGTCGAATCTTTTCAATGACTCATATGAACTGATTCACAAATCAACCCTACTTTAAATCCATTGTATTTCGAATCAGACCAACTGTTCAAAAGAACCGATTCCCTAAAATGAAATGAACAAATCACATGGCGACCTCTGTGTTGTTTCCGTTGTTCAGGAAAATAGTTCCGTGTGAATTGTGCTTTACAGTAATAGTTCCGTTGTGACTGTTTACGACGCAGTCGCGTTATGACACCTTTAGGTATCCTTATAAAGAACTGTCTGTATATTTTGTTTTAAAAAACTGAATATTCTCCACGCTGTATCTAAAATTATGTCAAATTTTATTTTCCTTTTTGAACAGAAACAGCCCAGAAATGACGCCGCTTACATTGTTTCCATCCACACAAGTGAAGGTAATTCCTTATTATATATTTTAAGAAATAAACAATGTGTATAAGCATAATAAAGTATTTATGCGTTATGACGTTTATTCGTCTCTTGATGATGAAGACTATATTCGAGTAGTTTGCTTTAACGTAGCACATAAGCTGTTCCTTGAGGATGCGTTGTTTATTTGTTTATAGGAGCAAATGAAACACGAATCTCCACGCAGGAGGTCCAAAATTTGTTTAGTAAAAACATGTTTTTTCCAACCTAACATGTACACGTGATATTTAACCCACTATATTAATTTTGTGTCCTGTTAGTGCTCATTGCTTTATGTCGTTTATGTCAACAGACAAAAAACCCAATTATGAATCAGCTCTTTCAATCTCAGGTCTGGTATTCCAGAAGCCAGTAAATCACATTTTGAGCTCACTGGTGACGCATAACAGTCGTGTTGCCCTGGGAGACAGAAACATTTTATGGGCCTGATGTTGGAGAGTTTTACCCCTCCTGAGAGTTTATTTTATCCCTCACTGACTGATGTCCTGTAGAGTTTGACCTGAACATGGACCAACAAGAGCCTGGATGTGATGCAGAACAACTCCAGCTTGATGCACCAGAAGGTAAAATACAACAATACTTATAAAACCAAATGTTTAAGTAATTATTTGTTCAATAAGAAATAGTCCTTTGGCATGCATAAGTCTCTGGAATATTATATTTTTTTGATTGGTTAGTCGCTAGACATCTCTTACACTGTGTCTCCTTTTTACATAATGAATTAATTTTAACTAAGATCAATGTTTCATGTTTATGTATTTATTTGTATATAAACAATGTACAATCAATCATTTCTGCAAAATAAACCAAAACATTGTTATTCTCTTTCTGTTGTAGCTTTGTCTCAGTTAAAGGGGACAGATATGCCTGTGCAGCCTAGAAGCAATAAAAATGCAACCAAAAAATTGAAAACAATAACAAAAAAGGGAAAAAAAAGGAATACTGTTAACCAAGGAAAGTCTAAAGGTAAATATCATAAATGGTAATTGACGTTGTATTTAAAATAACAGTAATCCCAAGTCTGACTAATGCCATTTTACTGTTTAGTGGGACATGTTGCAGAGGGCACCGAACACATATTTCGCACCCACATCTGCTCCGAATGCAGACGTTGCTTCAAGACGCGCTCCCATTTGATAGAACACATGCGTATTCACTTTCCCGACCCCAGTCTGCAATGTCCCACCTGCAAACACTACTTCACCAGCAAGAGTAAGCTACGCGTCCACATGCTGAGAGAGACGGGACAGAAACTGCACCGGTGTCATCTATGTGAGTACAGCGCGGTGGAGCGTAACTCTCTGCGACGACACCTTGTCAGTGTGCATGGGCATCAAGAAGATGATGCTCCCAATGGAGAGCTGTTTAAGTGCCCAACTTGCCATAAGACTTTCAGTCAGAGTCAGGCATTAAAGAGCCATATGAAGTCTCACAACAAGACACAAAATGGACAGGCATTGCTTTGCTTCCATAAAGGCTGCTCATTTCAGTGTGCAGAAAAGAAGCAGCTTCAAAAGCATGTGTTAGATGCTCATCAAATCGAGGCTGTAGAGTGCCGTCATCACGCCTGCGGTGCCTTCTTCGGCAGCCTTGAAGACATGGAGAAACATTTCTGCACACATCAGGCTTATCACTGCTCCCATTGTGACTTCTCATGTTCAAATAAGAGCCTTTTTCAACAGCATAAAAGACAAGGACATCCAGGGAACCAAGAACTGAAATGTAGCTTTTGCCCTTTCACAACCCTTAACCCTGTAGAGTTTGATCAACATGTTGGTCACTTTCATGCTAGTGAGAAAACACACCACTGCTTGCAGTGCAGCTTTGTAACAGCTCACAAAAGAGTCCTAAAAAGACACATGCTGACGCATACTGGTAAGATATTCAGTTGTTCTACTTATAAGTATGATCTTCTAAGTGTTTATAAATATAGCTCACACTGCATTATTTCAACACTGTATTATCAAATATTAAAAATCAAAAGTTGATGGTGATTTAAGTATACTTCTGTAAAAGTGACAAAAAACAACAACAAATGTAGTACATGATATATTCAAAGTATTCTGAAATTATACAGTAGCTTTGCATGAGGAACCAAGTGAAATTGACTGTTCTTCCCCTCTGTTGTAACTCAAATTTCACAGCGTTCACACAAAGCTATTGTATAGGTGTGGCAGACTTGAAATACAGTATAGGAATATGTCTGCTTGGACTACGTTTATTGTGCTTTTTTTGTCTAATAGTATAAATCACCATTTGTTTTCATTCTATAGAGAAGAGCAGGTTTTCAAATGACATAAGTGTAAATTGATGATGAAATTTTGATTTTTAAAATACTATAGCGATTCCTTCAGAATTACTCATTGGCAATTCATAGATGGATAACATTTGTATTTACAGGTGAAAAACCCCACAAATGTACTCTATGTGACTTCAGATGTCGTGATGAGACATACCTTTCAAAGCACATGCTGACGCACTCCAATGACAAACAGCACATGTGCTCAGAATGTGGATATGTTACAAAGTGGAAACACTACCTCAGCGTCCACATGCGTAAACACGCAGGAGATCTAAGGTATGTATCTTGATTGAAATTAAAATTAGAAACATATAGCTGCAAGCAGGATTACCAGGCTTCAAACATTTTAAGGCATTTAAGCACACATGAAATAAGTCATTATTTAGCAAGCCTGTAACCAACTAAATCAATGATTTAAAAAAAGCATTTTTAGAAAATCCAGGTAATTTACCATAGAAATATTATGTGTTTTTAACATTCATGACTGTTATAGCGCCAGCTGTGGTCCAGTCTCCCAAAAACGTTGCATGCTTGTTTAGAATCACCTGTCGCATGTGCTCACCAGGTTTTATGAAGTTTAGAGTTTAGAGATTTTGGGTAAATTTGGACAGGCTCCTTTTCTAAACGGCCCCGTTATAGCTTCCCAAAGGGTAAATTACAACATTTTTTTTGATAATTATTGGCCTAGAGAGTCCAGAGAATTGTACTGCAGTGTTTTTTTTTTCCAGACTGGATGAAAAACCTAGGGCTAGTTTGCAAAAGTCAGTTTTTAACATCTTCTCAATCATTTAACAAACGATTTGATTGACAGCAGTGGTTCTAGAGGCAAAGTTGTCCAGAATGTGGAGTTCTATCAAATGATACATATATATCGTATGATAATAATATCACGTGTATGTGTGAAAAAACGTGATCTATAATCGTTTATGCCCTTGAAAAATGATATATCGCTTCCCCAGTGGCCGATTTCTTTCAAATTTCTCACAGACCTTTGGGGCCATGAGTCAAACAGGCCCACTGAGTTTCGTTCCGATTGACCTAATAGGTGCTCAAACTCCATCGGCCAATGGAGACCATGTCTTTTTTGAGATACGGAATGGCCTTATATACACTTTTGGCACTTTGGACCAAGACAGTGCACAGTGATTTTCATGTTGATAAGACAAATGGTTGTGTAGGTATAGCCATTTCTAGTTTTTTTTTCCCCTCTTATAGCACCACCAAGTGGCCAAACGTTTTGTCCTGTGACCTCAGATTGAGCTCTTGCATAAATGTTCTGAGTTTGGCGAAGATATCTCATTCCATTCAGGAGTTATAGGCAGTTTACTAAAAGTGTCCCTGCCCCTTTTGAACGTTTTGGCGTTCCTTTGCAACGGTGAGTCGAAAGTTCAACTTTTTTGATAATTACTGATATTCGCTCAGAGAATCTTTCTGCACTGGTCTGGTTCCGATCAGGTGAAAAACCTAGAACTCAAAAGTAGGTTTTTCAAAAAAAATCAAAATACCTGAAAATTTCAAGATTTAATCTACGACTGACGGTTTAGGAGTTATTAGTGATTTTGTACTTATGATCGCTGTAGCACCCCTGTCAGGCCGATTGGGGTGAGCTTTGGTGACGTTGTCGGCGGTATGAGTACTACCATCCCTCCAAGTTTCAAGTCTCTACAACTTACGGTTTGACCTGTACAATCAGTTTTACGTGGAGAGTGCTAATCCTTGGTCATTCTAAGAATTACAATAGGATTTCAGCTAATAAAAAGGAAAATTTCTGACCTGCCTCTTATCTTTTTCAGGTACAAATGTAATCAGTGTCCATATCGTTGCCATCGCATCGATCAGCTGAACAGCCATAAACTCCGTCACCAGGAAAAATCCTTGATCTGTGAGGTGTGCGCATACTCCTGCAAGAGAAAAACTGAACTGCGCAGCCATATGCAGCTAAAACACTCCACAAATGCAGATCCCCAACCTCCTGTTTACCAGTGCAAGTTTTGCCCTTACACAACAAGGTACCGCCAAGCACTGCATAGCCATGAGAACTGCAGGCACACCCGGACACGCATATTCCGTTGCGCACTGTGCCGCTACACCACATTTAGCAACACCGGCCTCTTCCTGCACAAAAAGAAATCCCACGGATATGTGCCTGGAGATGTGGGATGGCTTGAGAAATATGCAGAGAAAGAAAAAGAGCAAAGCTCTTCAGATTTGACGCACACCTTTTTCTCAAAAACCACAGTACCTCAAACTTCAAATTCAGAATATAGGAAAGAAACGGTTAATACAAAAGAATCTAATAGGACTATGGATGACTCAAAAGATATGTCTGTAAATGATGTAAATGAGAATGAAGCAATAGCAGCCACTATTGGAGAAACTGAGGAAATTACTTTAGTACAGCAGGCCAGTCTTGATATTGAGTCTGGAAGAGAAGAGGCAAGTAATCTTTCTGAAGGACATCCAACTGATGAAGAACAGTGCAGCTCCTCACATTTTACCAGCCAGAGTAGCACACAAATGCTTGGCGAGACAGTAAATATACACAACACTACATTTGATCCCCCCTTTGGAGGGCATTTTGAATCTCACACGTTGCATTCAGTCCACCGGAACTTCCCACAACCTTCAGCTAATGATGATGATGATGAAGACAATGCAGATTACTGTGTGGATCAAAGTGACTCTGAAGACCTGCCACTGTTGACAGAACCCGAAAGGAGCAGGGAGGTACTTCATCAGGAGGATTGTGGAGAGGCTTCAGCTTCTGAGACTCGTTTGCAAGTCATGAGAAAACAGGATAAAGACCAAGCTGAAGCCCTCGTACTAGAGGGCAGGGTGCAGATGCTTGTTGTCCAGACACGGGACAATATGTTTCGGTGTAGCCACTGTTCCTACATGACCAGAAAGCAGGCAGCATTAGTCCGGCACTGCAAATCATCCTGCCAGGTCATGAAGGCTGGACTAAGCTGCCAGGAATGCGGCATGCAGTTTAAACAGCAACGCTCTTTAAACACCCACCTCAGGAAGTGCCGGTCACTTCAGAGGCACAGAAAGAAGTTTGATTTCGCTAGGACTGTAGGTACATCAGGGAGTTGTGTAGGTAGTTCAGGGAGTGATGCATCTATACAGGTACAGGATGCAACTCTTAAATCAGGATCCCTCACAATGCATCCTGAGCTTGCTGAAATCACTGATTCTACAGATTCAAGAGTACAAAGTTCAGCTGAACCTAAAGGTTCACTGTCTCCTATCATAACTTCTGTAATAAATGAGACGGATTCGCTAACAAGCACAACCAAAGTAGGGCAGGCAACTGTCAGGGGTAGAAACAAGCTAGCAGAAGAGGAGGAGTTGGTAAATGATGAGATCTCTGGGTATACTAAAGATAATGGTAGGTATACTTGCAGAAAATGTCCTTTCTCATCTGTTAGGAAAGTCACAATAGATCGCCACCGTGCAACATGCAGCAGGAGCACCCATAAGGTACATCTGGATGAAACCGGAGAACAGTTTGAACAAGAGGATAATCCTAGTGACTCAGACCATGATAAGGGCGAAGATGGGGCAAATGACTCAGAAGGAGATTCAATAGAAGAAGAGAGACCTCAAGACCCCAAACCTCGATTCTCATGTCCCAACTGTCCTTTTCTCTGCCACCAAAAAAGAGCTCTAACAAGTCATCAAATAAAGGGCTGTTTAAAACCAGGCGAAATACAGTGTCCACAGTGTTCATTTGTTGCCAAATCAGAAAAATCTCTCAACCATCATATCCTTGGTCACAAGAAAGATAAGAAGGCTACTAGAGTTAAAATATCTGGAAACTTGCAGTGTAATCTTTGCTCCTTCACCTGCAAACAAGAGCGTTGCCTGACACAGCACATTGCTGTAAAGCATGAGGGACTCCGTCCACACCAGTGCCGCTTCTGTTCATTTAGCACAATCCGTCGCTACCGTTTGGAGGCCCATGAGTCCATGCACACAGGTGTTGGAAGGCATAGCTGTGAACTCTGCGGCCAAACTTTCGGCACCACGTCCAGACTACGCTTACACCATCAACGCATTCATGACAAACAGGCAACGCACTTCTGTTCACTTTGTGACTACAGAGCTTATAACCTCAACGACATCAACCGACACAACTTGAGTTGCCACACTGGTGATCTTAGCTACCATTGCAGGCAATGCAATGCACGTTTCAGCTCTGATGTTGCCCTGAGGCAGCACTCCAACCGAGCACATCCAGATGCCAACAGCTTGTTTTGCACCCAGTGTAGCTTCACCTGCAGCTGCCAGGCTGCTCTCAAAGCACATACACAGCGTGAGCATTCTGAAACCAACTCGAAAGGACCTCAGAATGGTACAGAAAAACAAAGCAAGATATCCATTACCCATCAATGCTTGGTTTGTTCCTTCAGCACCCATAAAAGATTCCTTCTAGTCCAGCACATGCTAGATGAGCATGAAGATGGACCAGCAGATGAGAAAACTCTGAAGTGTGATGTCTGCGGTTTTTCTTGCACCCACCAAGTGGTGTTTGACCAGCATGTGCGGTCACATGGAGGAACCTGCCTCTTTAAGTGCACCGAATGTGAGTTTTCCACCAGAAACAAACAGAAGATCACCTGGCACATTCGAATCCATACAGGAGAGAAGCCTTACCGGTGTGACAAGTGCAACTATGCATGTGCTGATCCTTCAAGACTAAAGGTATGAACGGCTATTATCCAGGATTGTGATTGAAGGTTTGGGTATGTGGTTATCCACTTCTGTTGGTGCTTCCAATTGAATATATCTCTCTTTTTAGTATCATATGAGGATTCACATGGAGGAACGCAAGTATCTCTGCCCAGAATGTGGCTACAAATGCAAATGGGTCAACCAACTGAAGTATCACATGACAAAACATACAGGTAGCTATATGTGCTATAGGAGGGGGGTCCAATCCTGCTCCTGGAGGGCTAGTATCTTGCATAATTTAGCTTCAACTGTCTTCAGCATATTTACCTGGAAGTTTCTAATGCAGGGGTGCCCAAACTCGGTCCTGGAGGGCCAGTGTCCTGCAGAGTTTAGCTCCAACTTACCTCAACACACCTGCTGGGAAGTTTCTAGTATGTCTAGTAAGAGCTTAATTAGCTGGTTCAGGTGTGTCTGATTGAGATTGGAGCTAGGACACTGGCCCTCCAGGACCAAATTTGGGCACCCCTGTTCTAGTGAGTCTGAAGACCTTGATTACTTTGGTTCAGGTAAGTTTAATTAGGTTTGGAGCCGAATCCTTGCCGAACAGTAGTCCTCCAGGAACGGGTTTGGACACTCCTGTGCTACAGTCTAACTCAGGGATGGGCAACTTCGGTTCTGGAGGGCCATTGTCCTGCATAGTTTAGCTCCAACCCCAATTAAACACACCTGAACCACCTAATCAAGCTCTTACTAGGCATACTAGAAACTTCCCAGCAGGTGAGTTGAGGCAATTTGGAGCTAAACTCTGCAGGACTCCGGCCCTCCAGGACTGAGTTTGAGCACCCCTGCTTTAAATGTAAAGTTCTTCCACACCTTGATGTTTATCCTTCTTTCCAACAGGTGCCAAACCTTATGCATGTGAGGACTGCGAGTACCGCACCAACCGTGCCGACACCCTGCGCATCCACCGGGAGACACGTCACAGAGACGTGCGTTCCTTTATATGCGAGAAGTGCGGAAAGGCTTTCAAGACACGCTTCCTCCTCAAAACACACCAGAAGAAGCACAGTGAGGAGCGACCTTATGTGTGCTCCATATGCCAAAGGGCGTTCCGCTGGCCTGCGGGTCTCCGTCATCATTACCTGTCCCACACCAATCAGCTGCCATTTTACTGCCTCCGCTGTCCCTACCGGGCCAAACAGAAATTTCAGGTTGTGAAGCACCTTCAGAGACATCACCCTGACTTGCCTGTCCAAGATGGTGTGGGTAAAGACCAAGAGGCCTCTAGTATGGGTACACAAAAGACCTGGATTAGGGAAGAGGAAGAGAGACCAGAGGATGGACAAACTGCTTAAGAGCACATGCAAACAGCAGGGGACATGTAGCGGTGTTTCTGAACACAATTGACATTCCTTTGTCTAATGAAATCAATACATGTCATAATCATAACCCTCATTTAAACCACACTAAATAAACATTTTTCAATATATTTATTCCTGTTTATTTCTTTTAAAAGTTCTCAAAGAAAAAACAGTGTTTACCTGGACATGTACATACATAATGAGAATATAAGAGTCAATTACACTGAACACTTGATTTCAGGTTATTTATAAAAGGCACTTTACCATGCTCAGTTAAATTCATTCAGATAATGTACAACCTTAAGGATGCATTCTGCCTTGATTGCATAACCTTCAAACTGAAAAAATGGATTTGTTTTTTTTGATCAACAGTTCACTCAGTATTGCTTAGATAAATAATTAAAATAAAGATTGCTTTTACTGAAAAAGCTTTTCTGCACCATTCTTGAAGGTCTATTTGAACAACAAGGCACTACTAACACCATGCAACTACTGTTGAGGTAATCTTAAAAATAATGCTAGTTGCTATACTGTTTTGTTTTAATGCAAGTGATTAAATAATGTTTTGGTTTGTTCAAGTATTTTTAAGCAAAGCAGAGGATCAAAGGTTTTCTCTATGTTTTCTCTACATTTTTACAGCAAACTACAGATTTGTCTGAGAAATATTAGTTCTTCAGAACAAGTTTCCAGCATTGTAAATAAAACTCCTATAATTGTGAACACCTAGAATTACAGCTCTTTGATTGTGATATGAACATAGATGGAGGATGGATGGATACTTGTTCCGTCTTTGGACAACAGATGCACATGACGATATCCTATAAAAAGAAACATTTTGTTATTTGCAAGGAAGCCAAATTATTTTTCAATGATTGAGTAAAGGCCTAAAGACCATGGGTTTTATTCACTAATAATAATACTAATAATGTATAATAATACTAGTAATGTAATATGTCTCTGGTTCTAAATTTTATCTTAAAGGGGTCATCAGATGCAAAATTCACTTTTACATGTTGTTGGAACATAAATGTGTGTTGGCAGTATGTGTACACAACCACCCTATAATGATAAATATACATCATGATAAATATACATTTCCATATACATCATGAAAAAGCTCAGATCAAGCCATTCTCAGATTCTTAGCTGTGTGATGTCACATAGGCCAAGGCCCCTCCCACGATTGCTGACTGACATGGACGTTTTAGCGTAGACCCGCCCTGAGTGAGCTGTAGACAAGATTGTCTCATAAGCGATTGAGATGTTCTGTTGTTGGATGTCATAATGAACATAGCAGTTGTTATTTACTCCCGACATTTGAGCCGCTGAAGACACAGAGGATTACTTTTATTTTTGAAGGAAATGCGCCCCCAATCTATCTAAATTGCACATTTATGTCTGCGCAACCATTCGTGATCCAGCTTTACCTACAGAAGAAGTCAGTATAAGGTTTTTTAATGAATCTTTGCAAATCGCCTTTCAAAATAATGTGCTAGTCAGCAAGTTTCACAGCTAAATGCAGCTAAAGTTTACAGTCAGAGAGAACTGCTCATCACCCCATGGCAGAGAGGGGCGGGGTGAGCAGAGCTCATTAGCATTTAAAGGGACATGCACCGAAATGGCTTGATGTGAACAGAGCTGTTTTTGACAAAGTAAAAAGGGTGTTGTTTTGACTTTTCATTAAGACCCTAAATCATATCAACTTGTGGAAAATGGGCATCCAATGACCCCTTTAAAATAAAAAAATAGAGAAAGTGCAGACTTATTGATGAATGAAGATTTTGTGTGGAAACATTCACACACAGGCTGTGTTTGCATGGTTATTGAATAAGACCCATTTTTTTTAAATGCAGCCCTACCTGGTTGAATACAGGTAAAAGGTAGAGTGTATTGCCCTATGAAGTCATTCCTTGATGCTTTATCATAGTCTTCAACTACAAAACGAACCAGTGCAAGCTCAGGGGTGTGGATTTTGAACTGTAAGGTTTCGTTCCAGTGTGGGTTGAATCCTGTCCAGATGAAAAAAGTAGAAAAAAAACACTGTAAGTAGCAGGACTTTGGTTTGTAAATTATGGAAACTTTTCATCTTACCAGGTCATGTCTGTTTCCACATTATTAAATTTACAACCACATTTCCATTTGTCTCTCTTGTAGTGATTTGGCAACATTTAAGACCATTTAATTCTCACTTCCTCACCATTGTTGTCAATGTATTTGGTCTCCTGTCTGGCTTGGTCCAAAGGAACGCCATAAATTTCCACCCTTACCAGGGGGTCTACAATGGACCATTCTTTTTGCTTTACTTTAGGGAGCTGTTGTCCACTAATAACCTTGAAAGAGATGGAATCAGAAAGAATCAACAAATACAAACTTAAAATTGAAGAGGAAACACGAATATTGTTTAATACCTTAACACTGAACAGTAGAGGGTGGTAATCTTCACGTTCCTCTGGATTTTCAGGATCAAAAAGTCTCTCTCTTTTGCGAAGGATCTCAGGTTTTAGGATGTAGCCACTGCTGCTGTTCTGAGTAAACAACCCATCATTAAGATCCATTTCCATTCCTGCTGTCTGGAAGTTTAATGCCACTATGAATCAGAAACACATTAAAGTAAATACACTGACCACTTTACAACACATTAGCTATGTTTCCCTGCTCTTCTTTACATAGTGTTTTTATGTCTGCCATGCTCACATACCTCCACTGTGTAGTACTGACATAATGGTGTGTAATACAATATCTACCATACTAACCAATCTGGCATCCAATGTTCCACATGTCCACTGGACAATAATTTGATGAATCCGTCCTCATTCCACTTGGATACACTCTTGTCAGCTGCCTTGTGTTATGCAGCACAAATTCTGAACCTGACGGACAAAAATGTAATTATTCTACCATAACGGTGCACTTTCTATTTCATTTATTTTTCAAATAGTTTACATAAAAAGGAAAAAAAACAAAGAGCTGCTTAAACAATCATTTGTGTTCCACATAAAAAATTCAACTAAACAGGTTTGGAACAGTGTGAGGTTAAGCATATTCTAACAATATTGTAACTATACCTTCAAAAATAATTTCTAACCTGCTTCCTTTGAATATTTACAGGCTTTAGACTCAGAGAACGACGACATCTCATCAGGCTTAGCAGAGGTGCGGGAATGTTTGAAGCTGTGGAAATGTACGCTCTTACAAAACATTAGGTCCGAGAGCTCCTTGCATAGATTTTGCTTCGATTTCTAAATGGGGCAGAAGCAAACAATCAAAAACAATTTTGAACAAGGGGGTGGAAAACACTGACAAGCCTTTTCCTCGGTCTCTCAATATTTTCACTGGTACCTTGGCATCTGTTGGTGGACTCTCCGATGCCGGACTGTCCTTCATTTCTGCTGCCTCGTCTTCATCGCTGACTTCACCTGTGGGGCTTTCTGACTCGTTTCTAATCTTCTTTCCTTTCAACAGGATTTTCCTCTTAAGTGCCTGAAAGAAATGAGGCAACAAATAGACCTGCTTGACATTCCTAATAATATATTTATAATATATCAGGTACACTTTACAAATAAAATATACAATCTGAAATAAAAATTATTCTATTTTGCATGTTTTGCTAATTTATTAAAAAAATATGTTCAATAAGAATAATATTATCTGCATAACAATCAAATTGAGAAGTTGAACAATTTGCATTGCACAAACTTTTTATTTCGAGATTTAAATGAGAAAATACCAAACTCAGTATGGTCTCAGATTTTTGGACCCCACAGATTAACAGATATTTAAAAAAGTAATATCCTATTATATGTGATATGAACCTGAGGTCTTCATACGTGACCCTTAACAGTTATTGAAAGTGCCCATTGCAGCACCACAATAGACTACAATAGAATATTTTAAGATCCATGGCAGTCATCCATGTGTTTCATAAAGAAGTCATTAAGAGCAGTTAAGTGCACCACAATCTATAAGGCGCTGAATAGCTCACCTCTGGGGATGGCAGTTCACTGGAGACTCCATCTACTGTGTTCGTCAGTAGCATATCACCCAGAATGTCCCTGAAGTATCGAGCCATGACTTCCTGTTGCTCTATGCTGCAGTGGTTTTCAATGGACACAATGAGTGGATACTCAGATGCCTAAAAGTAGGAATAACAGGAAGATGAATAAATCTGGAAATAGATTATGTATCTGTGCAAATAATTAATATTAACATCAACATCAATATTACATAATATAACAATATTAAAGGGCACCGATTATTCCCCTTTTTACAAGATGTCCACAAAATGGGTGTACACAGAATGTGTCTGTGAAGATTCAGCTCAAAATAACTCACAGGTCAATATACAAAACAATATGGTTAAAACTTTAGCTAAGGACTATAACAACATGACATTCACAACGCGCTCTGATGTTGGGAGAAAATGAAGAGACTTATGTTTAGTCTTACATTCAAACAGAACACCGGGATTGCTTACGAGACATTGTTGATGTTACAGCTGCTCTAGCTCAGAGAAAATTTAGGACAGTATTCAACAGCGTTGCCAGGTTTTCACAACAAAACACACCTAATTGCTACTCAAAACTAGCCCAAAACTAGCCCAATTGCGTTTCGAGGGGGGTCCCCCATTAAAAATCTTATTCTGGGGTGTAAAATACACTTTTTAGGGGGGATTCCCCTGGTAAATTTGTATTCCAGGGGCTAAATATGATGTTATTGGGGTTGCTTTAACCCCTGACATGAAAAACAACCTGCGACAACAGTGCACTGCAAAAAATGCTTTTCTTACTTCGATTTTTTGTCTTGTTTCCAGCCAAAATATCTTAAAATTCTGAAATAAAAGAATCAAAAATTATTGTCTTGTTTTCAGAAAAAAAGAAGTCAAAATTAAGTGAGTTTATGCTTGAAACAAGCAAAATAATCTGCCAATGGGGTAAGTTTTCTGCTTGAAATAAGATTAATTTGCAGTGTGTTAAAGTAGTCCAGTTTGATGGGAAAACCACAGACTTGGCAACACTGGCTTACAACCAAACACAACTCGTTGAGGGTGGAAACTATGGCAATGCAGGACTGTCAGTTATGGCTGTGGGTGGGGCCTAAACAGTGTGACATCACACTGCTTTGAGAATAAAAACCGCATGCCTAATGATACTGGTTTGGTTTAATGGGGATTAAAAAATAAGGACTTTGGTGGATTTTTATCATTGTGGGTGGTTGTGTTCTCACACTGCCAACTCACATTTATGTCCAAATACCATGTAAAACTGGATTTTGCATAATAGGTGCCCTTTAATTCATATTAATATCAATAATGCCAATAATGCGAACAGCAAAGTAAACTATAATTAATAGATATTCATATTAATTTGGATATTTGAAATATAGATCACCTTGAAGGCATAATTTGCGATAGTAGTAATCACATCTTTGAGGAGAATCTTAGATGTCAGTGTGCGTCCATGGTAAACTACCGGCTCCCCATTTGCTCCATTCCAGCAGTCCACCTCTACACACCTGCAGCCTCGTTTCAGTGCCCTTCAGAGGTTCAACCCAGGACAAATGAACAACCACTGTCACAAACACAAAAAACAACTAGGCCAGAGATGCCCAAACCAAGACCAGTGGGCCAAGGTTAGCTTTTGATGACTATATTTTTGTTTTGTATTTCATTATTTAAAAGTGTATTTGGGCATCTCAGAACTAGGTGGTTTCAATTTCTCTGAAATACAGAAACATTATTTTTACATAAAGGAGAGACTACTTATATGCTCATAAAATCCTTTTCCGCAAAAGATTTCATCACAGATCTGTAAGATCAAGTGGGCACATTGCTGTATTACCATAAATCAGCAGAACTCACTGGATGTAGGCTTCAACGCTGCTTGGTCCTGTTAGCTGGTCCTCCATCAGATAAGTGTTGTGTGATGAGGAGATGTAATAGTGGGCCAGAGGTTGGCTCATGTCTTGAAAAAGGCCCTGCCGCTCTGGATTGAAGATGGATCCCTCAGGAGACGTCAGGTACATTAGGAACCCATCGATTGACATCGAGTGATTCATTCTGGCTGTACAAGAGGACAAAATAAAACATCTGTTCTATCTTCTCCTCAGTAATAGTCATGAGAAAAGAACCACTTCACTGTTGCCCGGCATGCAGCAATCTAGATTAAGTGCTACTTACTACTGCATTATTAAAAGAGCATCCAAATAGGCAAACAAATCATTTTCAATTAAAGGGTAAGTTGACTTCAAGAATAAAAATTCCCTGATAGTTTACTCACCACAATGTAATTCAAGATGTTCATATCTTTCTTTCTTCAATAGAAAAGAAATTAAGGTTTTTGAGGAAAACATTCCAGGATTTTTCTCCATATAGTGGACTTCAAAGGGGATCAGCAGGTTGAATGTCCAAATTGCAGTTTCAAACATTGAGTCATTAATTCTGGCTACATCACGCATGACCTTTCTGACGTGACTACGTAATGCGTAGAGTCAAACTAGTGCAAGACGACCATTTGTGGTTAAAAAGTTTTTTTAAAAATTATTTTTTTTAGAAAATAACCGATCGTTTTACTATAGATAAGGCCATTCCTCGGCTAGGATCGTGTAGAGCTCTTTGAAGCTGCATTGAAACTACAATTTGGACCTTCAACCCCCCTTCAAATTCTGGAATGTTTCCCTCAAAAACCTTAATTTCTTTTCAACTAAAGAAAGAAAGACATGAACATCTTGGGAGGACATGGAGGTGAGTAAATTATCAGGATATTTTCATTCTGAATGTGAACTACTACTTAAAATTTTTAACCCTCAATTCCAACCAACCACTTTCCAGGATGAATTACAACATTCCAACACTGCTTCAAATAAAATGTTATATATTTGAAGTTTAAATATTCAAAGATATAGACAGACACACTCTTATATCTAAAGCAAGGGTCTTTAACAGGGGGGTATATGATCACTAGAGGGTCTAACCTGTTCAGACTTAAAAATGTTTTTTGAAAGAAGCTATACAAACACTATACTAAGCCTTTTATCAACAGTGCATCAACTATTTAATTATTTAAATATATATAAACTGAAGAGTGTAGTATAGTGGTTGATGGTTGATCATTACCCGTATCTGAAGGCTCATAGCGATCGATCAGCTGAAGGGCATGTTTATAACTGCCCTCCCCTTCTAGCTGCTCCTCTCTCAGGAACTCCTCCAAATCACACTGGGATAGACTCTGTCCATTACTAGAATAATCCTCGAATAGGTCCAGCACCTCTGTTCTCTTGGTAAGCATTTTATAGAACTCCACAAACTCCTGATCCTCCAGGGTTCCTGACTCAGACTTATCTGCCAGCTGTGAGAAAATGTCAACATCTGAGAACAAGGTTCATGCTGAACATGGTGAAAATTTAGTATGCAAAACCACATAAGCAACACATAATCACCATAAAAAGGCAGCATGCATGTTCTTCATTCATGTCCACGTTCATCATTTTCAGTAATTTTTTTGCCTCCTTGAAATTAATTCTGCCATCCTTGTTTAGATCTGCTTTCAAAAACCAGTCTGAGATCCATCTGAGCGGAATGGTTAAGGTTGATAATTTAAGTTGACAGTTAACAGCTGGACTTCATTAACTATTAAGCTATCTATCTGTCTGTCCATCTGTCCTTCTAATTCTAATGCCACTGAACCGAATGGAACTTGCTAATTTTCCTGATTATTGCTGCTGAAAATGGTCACTTGTCATGTTTTGGGATGTACTAATCAGTCGGACTGGGAAAAGTACTATAGACTGCCAAATGTTATAACAAATCAAGGAGAAGATTGTAAAAAACTAATGAACAAAAGACGTTTGTGGTTGAACTGAACCAGGATTTCTATGGCAAGAATCTTGACAACATGTTTGTTCTTATCATTTCTGGTCAGGTAGGTGAAATATTAGACTAATATCTTAATTAATAATGCTCATATGTATATTTACCACCTATTAACCTTAGTTTGTCAAAACATTGCACACATTCCTGCTTACTAAATACTGTACATTAGTACAGTAATACATTATCTGTGCAATCAATGCTGTTGTTTACATCCGAGTAACTGGGTAACTGACCAAACCCTCTATAAAGCTACTTCAAACAGGCAGAAAAGAAGATTTTCATTACAAGGATACTGGTCAAGTTTGGTGCTCTCATCCATGTTCTCCATATTCTCCATGAGGGCTTTGATGCCCTGAATCCAGGCCTGAGCTTCCTTCGCTGAATCAGCCACCAGGTCTATGTTTCCTCTACGGCCGCGAAACACCAGAGTAAAACATCGGTCGGCAGGAAACTCATCTGCCACACTGAGGAGCGTCTCGGACTGATGTCCCTCACGAACAGCCTCCACATCACTGATGGAGACTGGAAAAAAGGTGAAGACAATATAAGCTTGGCTTCGCTTTGTTCAGAGAACGTCTTCTCAAAGTATTTAATAAACTTAAAAACTCACAGTTTTTAATAAACACAAACTAGTGCTTGAAAAGGCAAGCTTCATTATTACTAATTCTTCATGTTTTAGCACCTCCACTTTGCAATCAGCAAAATAACTATTTTGTTGAATATATCTCTAGACTTTATCCAACTACTCTCATGTATGATTTACTTCGTAATTGCAAAAAACACTAATATACCTTTTGGGATTTATTAAAAAACCTTTTGGATTTATTAAAAAAATTCCCTGAAGTTCAATCAAAAACTGTTGATAATTTAAGACCATTATTTTCTATGCAATAGCTAATGGCATTCTCACATATAAGCCTGTTTGTGTGTTTTTGTTTTGGCAGTCCATATACACTACCAGTCAAATGTTTGTGAACAGTAAGATTTTTAATGTTTTTTTTTTCAAGAAATCTCTTCTGCTCACCAAGCCTAAATTTATTTGATCCAAAGTACAGCAAAAACAGTAAAATTTTGAAATATTTTTTGTATTTAAAATAAAATTTCTATTTGAATATATTTTAAAATGTAATTTATTCCGGTGATTTGAAAGCTGAAATTTTATCAGCATTACTCCAGTCACATGATCCTTCAGAAATCATTCTAATATTCTGATTTGCTGCTCAAAAACATTTATTATTAATATTATTATTATTTATTATTATGTTGAAAACAGCTGAGTAGAATTTTGTCAGGTTTCTTTGATGAACAAAAATAAAAATCAAAAAATTATACTGACTCCAAGCTTTTGAATGGTATAGTGCATACTGTTACGAAAAGGTTTATTTAAGATAAATGCTGATCTTTGGATCTTTCTATTCATCAAAAAATCCTGAAAAAAATGTACTCAGCTGTTTTTAAATAATAATAATAATAATAATAATAATAATAATAAATGTTTCTTGAACAGCAAAGCAGCATATTAGAATGATTTCTAAAGGATCCTGTGACACTGAAGACTTTAATAATGATGCTGAAAATATAGCTTTGATCAATTACATTTTAAAATATATTGAAATAGAAAGCTGTTACTTTAAACAGCAAACATATTTCACAATATTACTGCTTTTACTGTATTTTGAATCAAATAAATGCAGAGAATTCTTTAAAAACATTGTAAAAAATCTTACTCTTCAAAAACATTTGACTGGTAGTGTATTTTCTTAAAAAAAAGTCATTTTTAGACCATCTTGGCTCAATTACACACAATGTTTAAAACTAGACCGGAACTAACATGATTACTCGAGCATTAAAACCATCATGAATACTAAAATAACGGCGTACAGGTAGAATAAGAGTTTATTGCCCAGCTTGATTTATATGCGATAGTCTTGCAGTCCTCCTGAAGTTTGTAGTGCCGGTGACGCTTCCACATACGAGACTTCACCTTACGCAGAAACATGCCTGCCTTCATGACTTCAAGGTTTTGATGACCCTGTTCACCTGCCAGATAACGAGAAACGGCCATCAGCAACAATCAGAAACACCAAGCTTATTTTAACAACAAACACACATGCACACAGAATGACTTACAGCATGTTTGAGGTGATTCCATTTTCTAATAGTTCACCTTTTCTGCAGACACAAATGAACATTAACGTATAACCATCTCACCAAAAATTAAAACTTCAGGTCGTTTTCCTGTTAACACGTCGCTGTAGAAATAATTACTTACAGGAAAGACAGAGAGCTGATTCAAATCGCTGACTGTATACGCCTCTATTCTGTACATACATTTATATATTATATAGTTAGTCCCTTTCAGCCATTGACATCTTATTTGTGATGTGTTGCTGATGTGACTCCTTATGCACTATGATGAAACGAGTTCATAAGCTTTTTTTTCTGTGAAATCACAGACATGCTAAATTAAATCTAGAAACAGGCTTGCATAACCGTTGTACCCTATGTTACAACGGGGTGAAAACTTCCTAGTGAATTTCTTCAAAGGAAAAACATGTTCATTCAGGCACAAGTGAAGCGGTTAAGTCAGGCGAGCCATGAGTCATAGCTAAATATGTCTCTGAGATCCACACAATCCTTTGTTGGCAACATCATGTACTGTTATGTCCCAAAGGGATAAACTATAATCTAATTCTGCACTTTCCTGCCCATTGTTCAGTATTAAATAAATGGATATTGTATAGTATTACCAGACTTCACTCTGATTTGAACCCTAAATGAGACCATTAGCCAAAAAAAAAAAAAAAAAAAAGTGTTTTTTTTTTTCTAAATGTGCTCTTACACAATCCTAAAATACTGCAGCAGTTACAGAGTCTTAGTGCAAATGAAGACCATATTATGCTCTGCTGTGAGCCACTAATAACAGTAAATGCTGACAAAGTAATGTTGTAAACACACACCAAAGAGAGTCTGGAAAAGGCTGCAGACAGCTAAAGCAAGCACTGAGGAGTGACACAGAAAAAGAGGATAAACAGAACTTACCGGACTAAAGGACGTCTGATGAACTGACATCTGATGGAACTGAAAGAACTAGACAAGGAGGATGGACGCTGATGTGTCTTTGGCTGCTGCGTGAGAAGGGCTGTGAAAACAGAGCCGCAGTCCAGTCTTCTTCCACAGTGATGCAATGCCAGCCTCCTTCCTACACCCCTTCCTCTGCCTCATTCCTTCCTAGACACTCCCACTTTTCCTTTTTCCTGCCCTATTGGATACAATAGTCTCTTTTTTTTTTCTTCTTGCAAAAACCATATCATCAATGATTATAATTCTGCATTATATACAAAAAAATGAAAAACAGTCTACATTACAATTTATGAATTTTAAACAGATTTACACCATATACAATATAAAAAGTCTACATATTACACAAAAATCAATCTGAACTATGTACATTATAATAAATAGATGCCATAATGAGAAATATAAATACAGGCAGACAAAATTATGCAAAATATGCACAGCCTGGAGGACTCTCCCTTGACAGTTTGCTTTCAGGATGTCAGTCCATACTTGAATATTAACCCATTTAGACCGCCACGCATACTCAATCAGCAGGATATACAGAATAGTGAAGTCTTTACCAAGCACAACCTACATTTACATTTATATTTACATAAATTCATTTGGCAGAAGTGACTTACAAATGAGGAAACATACAAATACAAGCAAAGCATGGAAACGCCAACAAAACTCATACTTGCTGTAAAACATCCTGGTTTAAAAACACTAAGATCAATGTCTTGATTGAAAATAGCTTTAGAAGCTTTATTTGTTGATCAGTAGAGCTATCGCCAAAGCAATTCAAAACTACCAAGTAGAAATATCATATATATTAAATTTCTCAAATTTCCACCTGAACTTCAAGAATTATTACAATGCATGTGAGCAGTATTGAACATGAGCACAGAAAATGCATAACCAATCAAAACCTAAATGCAGATTTTGTAATTAGTTGATATGATAAATTGTAGGTGCTTCACTAAATGTAATCTGTCATTTGGTCATTAGGTAATATTCCACATGGATAACATTAGTCACTGGGTACTTTATAAATAGCTTAAATTATCTGCAGAACAGATTCAAGAGTGTGCTCTTGGGTATAAGTCCTCTGAGGCCTGAATGAACTCTTCAGGCCAGTGGAGTCAGCTAAGGTCACTGTCACTTTTTCTCTAAACATGACAGCAACATTACAATGCCATCTGTAACATGAGTGAAATTCATTGTGATCCTTAATTACTATATATAGTCTATTCAAAAAAAATCTAGAGTATACACTGCACATACCCTGCACTCAGTAAGTAAAAATAGTTAGCATACAGAAAACATACAACCTCCTAAGAGATAAATATTTCTAAACAAATTAACTTATTTACAAATCCAAAAATAGTACAAAATAGCCAATTTGTCTTACACTTGTCATTTATGCAAATGACACATTTCTGAGCTCCTGCCATAAAAACAAACACCAAAACTGATAGTATGTTGTTCCATTTGTGCTAAAAAAAATATTTGACTGCTTTGTACTAAACATTTGTCTTTGTCTAGTCATTGCCTACTTGTTCAGGTGAATCAGTATATGTTGACATGTATCTTGTCTGTTGACGTCATCTTAATCTGTCATCCTGCCGTCTTTTTCCTTATGGACATTTAGTTTTGTTATCCTTACTGTAAGTTCTGACATTTTTGAAATTTCTGAAATTAAGATATTTTTTTGCTGAAATCTGAGAGCTCTCTGACCGTCCATAGACAGCAAGAATCCTACCACGTTCAAGGTCCAGAAAGGTACCAAGAATATTGACATAATAGTCCATGTGACATCAGTGGTTCAACCATAATTTTATGAAGCTACAGGAATACTTTTTGTTGCGCAAAAAACTAAAATAGCAACTTTATTCAACAATTCTCCTCCTCCGGGTCATCCTGGCACCATTTTGGAGAGTACTAGGGTGATGCAGAGGAGCAGAATTGTTGTCATTAGGGGCCAAGCACCGAAGGTGCGATGGCACCTATTGTATCCGTTAGAATTCTTATTATTAGGGGCCAAGCACCGAAGGTGCGATGGCACCTATTGTATCCGTTGGCGTTATTATTATTAGGGGCCAAGCACCGAAGGTGCGATGGCACCTATTGTATCTGTTGCCGTTCTTATTATTCTGCTTCTTCTTCTTCTTCTTCTTCTTCCTTCTTCCGCCGCAAGTCTATGGCAGCCCATAGAACCGCTTGCGGGAAAGTTGTATAATTTTGCACACTGATAGAGGACAGTCTCAACATTAACCATAGCAAGTTTGGAGTCTCTAACTCAAACTCTCTAGCGCCACCACTTGTCCAAACTTTCAAAAGATTTATGCTAATAACTTTTGAACCGTAAGCCACACAACAAAATTTTTTTTTTCCTCTGATTCCTTGGCTTATGCCGAGTGGAATGGACACCAAAATTCAAAAATCGTAAGGTTTAGTTTTTTCGCTATTCTCAATTGTTCGTAAAACCTACTTTTTCGAACTCGTCCTAGGCCGTTGCACCGATTGTCACAAAAATTGATCCAGATCATCTTCAGACCACGCTGGCAAAAAGTTATGGAATTCAAGTCGATTCGTCCCGCCGTTCACGAATAACACGCGAAAGAATTCTACGAAAAGCTAGCAAAAATCAATGTGAGGCTATATCTCCGTAACAGTTTGTCATATTGACACCAAACTTGGTGTGTGTTATAACAAGCATGACCTGAGGCTACCTGCAGTGTTTCGGTGCAGTGCCCCCTAGTGGTCAGGAGATACGAAAAATGGCTATTTTTCTTTATAACGTCTGAATGATTTGTCCAAAAATCACAAAACTGGTCTCTTTAGATTCGGTGTGTCATACCGAGTCAAACCATATCCAATTTTCCCATGTCAGCCATTTTGGGTGTCGGCCATTTTGAATTTAGCTTTAAAATGCTGTATCTTGAGAACGGATTGGCGTATCATTTCGACATTAATTACAAAAATGTTCGGCACCATGCCCTGAATGTACATAATAATTTTTGGGCCAGCGCCACCTTGTGGTCAAAAGCTATAACTAAATTTCAAAAAATGCTAATAACTTTTGCGTACATTAGCCTATTGAAATGTAACTGATTTTGATAGATTCCTTCGGTCATGCTGAGAACACCGATACCAATTTTGCCAATTTTGGCTGAACTTCCTGTCCGCCATTTTGATTCATGTGGAAAACCTACTTTTTCGAACTCCTCCTAGACCGTTAGTCCAATTTTCACTAAATTTGACTCAGATCATCTTCAGACCATGCTGGCAAAAAGTTATGGATTTTGTGTCGATACACGAAACCGTTTTCGTTTAGCGCATCAACGAATTTACTGGAAAGATGCCAAATTGCATCCGAGTCTGTATCTTTGCAAAGCTTTGACATATTGACACCAAATTTTATATGTGCTATTGTCACCACACTCTGACCAAGCCACATCAATTTGGTAACAGTGCCACCTATGGGTCAGAAGTAATACGCCATTCACTAAACATTAATAATGAAATTTACAAAAATGCTAATAACTTCTGCTTACATTAGCCAATTGTAATGAAACTGATGTCAATAGATTCTTTGGGTCAAGCCGAGAACATTGATATCCATTATGCCGAAATTGGCCAAACTTCCTGTCCTCCATTTTGATTAATGTACAAAACCTACTTTTTCGATCTCCTCCTAGACCGTTAGTCCAATCTTCACCAAATTTGACTCAGATCATCTTCAGACCATGCTGGCAAAAAGTTATGAATTTCGTGTCGATACACGAAACCGTTTTCGTTTAGTGCATCAACGAATTTGCTGGAAAGATGCCAAACTACATCTGAGGCTGTATCTCTGCAAAGCTTTGACATAATGACGGCAAACTTTGTGTGTGTCATTGTCATTTCACACAGAACACGTCACATCAATTTGAAAACAGCACCACCTGTTGGTCAAAAGTGATAAGCCATTAAATTTTATTACGATTGGTTGTATGTATGATTTTTCAGCCATTTCAATTGATCTTATCCTAAAATTATCTTAATTACTCATTTTTGTAGTCGGTCTGCTGCTCCTTGCCATGCTTAGCTCCTCATTCTGCCTCTTTTGTGCTTGGCCCCGTAATTGCTGCTTGCAGCTATATTTCTCCTTCTTCCTCTTCCGCCGCAAGTCTATGGCAGCCCATAGAACCGCTTGCGGGAAAGTTGTATAATTTTGCACACTGATAGAGGACAGTCACAACATTAACCATAGCAAGTTTGGAGTCTCTAACTCAAACTCTCTAGCGCCACCACTTGTCCAAACTTTCAAAAGATTTATGCTAATAACGTTTGAACCGTAAGCCACACAACAAAAATTCTTTTTTCCTCTGATTCCTTGGCTTATGCCGAGTGGAATGGACACCAAAATTCAAAAATCGTAAGGTTTAGTTTTTTCGCTATTCTCAATTGTTCGTAAAACCTACTTTTTCGAACTCGTCCTAGGCCGTTGCACCGATTGTCACAAAAATTGATCCAGATCATCTTCAGACCACGCTGGCAAAAAGTTATGGAATTCAAGTCGATTCGTCCAGCCGTTCACGAATAACACGTGAAAGAATTCTACGAAAAGCTAGCAAAAATCAATGTGACGCTATATCTCCGTAATAGTTTGTCATATTGACACCAAACTTGGTGTGTGTTATAACAAGCATGACCTGAGCCTACTTGCAGTGTTTCGGTGCAGTGCCCCCTAGTGGTCAGGAGATACGAAAAATGGCTATTTTTCTTTATAACGTCTGAATGATTTGTCCAAAAATCACAAAACTGGTCTCTTTAGATTCGGTGTGTCATACCGAGTCGAACCATATCCAATTTTCCCATGTCAGCCATTTTGGGTGTCGGCCATTTTGAATTTAGCTTTAAAATGCTGTATCTTGAGAACGGATTAGCGTATCGTTTCGACATTAATTACAAAAATGTTCGGCACCATGCCCTGAATGTACATAAAAATTTTGGGACCAGCGCCACCTTGTGGTCAAAAGTTATAACGAAATTTCAAAAAATGCTAATAACTTTTGCGTACATTAGCCTATTGAAATGAAACTGATTTTGATAGATTCCTTCGGTCATGCTGAGAACACCGATACCAATTTTGCAAATTTTGGCTGAACTTCCTGTCCGCCATTTTGATTCATGTTGAAAACCTACTTTTTCGAACTCCTCCTAGACCGTTAGTCCGATTTTCACCAAATTTGACTCAGATCATCTTCAGACCATGGTGGCAAAAAGTTATGGATTTCGTGTCGATACACAAAACCGTTTTCGTTTAGCGCATCAACGAATTTACTGGAAAGATGCCAAATTGCATCCGAGTCTGTATCTCTGCAAAGCTTTGACATATTGACACCAAATTTTATATGTGCTGTTGTCACCTCACACTGACCACACTACATCAATTTGGTAACAGCGCCACCTACTGCTCAGAAGTAAAACACCATTCATTAAACATTAATAATGAAATTTCTAAAAATGCTAATAACTTCTGATTGCATTAGCCTATTGTAATAAAACTGGTCTCAAAATATTGAGATTTTGATGCCGACAACACACACACCAATTATACCACACTTCGCTGAACTTTCTTTTCCGCCATTTTGATTAATGTACAAAACCTACTTTTTCGAACTCCTTCTAGACCACTTGTCCGATTTTCACCAAATTTGGCTCAAATCATCTTTAGAAGGTGCTGACTCATAGTTATGGATTTCGTGTCGATAGACAAAACCGTTTTTGTACAGCGCCACTACATATTTGAGGCATAATGCGAAAATTACTCTGAGGCTGTATCTCAGGAAAGATTTGACATAATGACACCAAACTTTGTGTGTGTCATTGTCACCTCACACACAACACGTCATATCAATTTGAAAACAGCACCACCTGTTGGTCAAAAGTGATAAGCCATTAAATTTTATTACGATTGGTTGTATTTATGATTTTTCAGCCATTTCAACTGATATTATCCTAAAATGGCTTAAGTTACTCACTGTTGTAGTCGGTCTGCTGCTCCTAGCCGTGCTTAACTCCTCATTCTGCCTCTTTTGTGCTTGGCCCCGCAATTGCTGCTTGCAGCTATATTTAGGGGCCAAGCACCGAAGGTGCGATGGCACCTATTGTATCCGTTGGCGTTATTAGGGGCCAAGCACCGAAGGTGCGATGGCACCTATTGTATCTGTTGCCGTTCTTATTATTAGGGGCCAAGCACCGAAGGTGCGGTGGCACCTATTGTATCCGTTGGCGTTATTATTATTAGGGGCCAAGCACCAGAGGTGCGGTGGCACCTATTGTATCCGTTGGCGTTATTATTATTCCGCTTCTTCTTCTTCTTCTTCTTCTTCTTCCTCTTCCGCCGCAAGTCTATGGCAGCCCATAGAACCGCTTGCGGGAAAGTTGTATAATTTTGCACACTGATAGAGGACAGTCCCAACATTAACCATAGCAAGTTGGGAGTCTCTAACTCAAACTCTCTAGCGCCACCACCTGTCCAAACTTTCAATAATTTCATGCTAATAACTTTTGAACCGTAAGGCACAGAATCAAAATTCTTTTTTCCTCTGAATCCTTGGCTCATGCCGAGTCGAATGAAGTCCAAAATTTAAAAATTGTAAGGTTTAGTTTTTTTTCTATAAATTTTTATTTGTAAAACCTACTTTTTCGAACTCGTCCTAGACGGTTTGTCTGATTTTCACCAAAATTGGCTCAGATCATCTTCAGACCATGCTGGCAAAAAGTTATGGAATTCAAGTTGATTAGTCAAAACGTTTTCGAATGACGCGCGAATAAATTCTACGAAAAGCACGCAAAAATGGTTGTAAGGCTATATCTCCGCAACGGTTTGTCATATTGAGGCCAAACTTTATGTGTTTTATAACAAGCATGACCTGAGATTACCTGCAGTGTTTCAGCACAGTGCCACCTAGTGGTCAGGAGATATGAAAAATGGGTCTTTTTGCTTATAACTTCTGAATAGTTGGGCCAAAAATCATGAAACCAGTCTCTTTAGATTCGGTGAATCATGCCGAGTCGAACCATATCCAATTTTCCCATGTCAGCCATTTTGGGGGTCGGCCATTTTTAATTTAGCTTTAAAATGCTGTATCTTGAGAACGGATTAGCGTATCGTTTCGACATTAATTACAAAAATGTTCGGCACCATGCCCGGAATGTACATAAAAATTTTGGGGCCAGCGCCACCTTGTGGTCAAAAGTTATAACGAAATTTCAAAAAATGCTAATAACTTTTGCGTACATTAGCCTATTGAAATGCAACTGATTTTGATAGATTCCTTCGGTCATGCTGAGAACACCGATACCAATTTTGCCAATTTTGGCTGAACTTCCTGTCCGCCATTTTGATTCATGGTGAAAACCTACTTTTTCGAACTCCTCCTAGACCGTTAGTCCAATTTTCACCAAATTTGACTCAGATCATCTTCAGACCATGCTGGCAAAAAGTTATGGATTTTGTGTCGATACACGAAACCGTTTTCGTTTAGCGCATCAACGAATTTACTGGAAAGATGCCAAATTGCATCCGAGTCTGTATCTCTGCAAAGCTTTGACATATTGACACCAAATTTTATATGTGCTATTGTCACCACACTCTGACCAAGCCACATCAATTTGGTAACAGTGCCACCTATGGGTCAGAAGCAATATGCCCTTCACTAAACATTAATAATGAAATTTACAAAAATGCTAATAACTTCTGTTTACATTAGCCTATTGGAATGAAACTGATGCCAATAGATTCCTTGGGCCAAGTCGAGAACATTGATACCCATTATGCCGAAATTGGCCAAACTTCCTGTCCGCCATTTTGATTAATGTACAAAACCTACTTTTTCGAACTCCTCCCAGACTGTTAGTCCGATCTTCACCAAATTTGACTCAGATCATCTTCAGACTATGCTGGCAAAAAGTTATGAATTTTGTGTCGATATACGAAACCGTGTTCGTTTAGCGCATCAACAAATTTGCTGGAAAGATGCCAAACTACATCTGAGGCTGTATCTCTGCAAAGCTTTGACATAATGACGGCAAACTTTGTGTGTGTCATTGTCATTTCACACAGAACACGTCACATCAATTTGAAAACAGCACCACCTGTTGGTCAAAAGTGATAAGCCATTAAATTATATTATTGGTTGTATTTAGGATTTTTTAGCCATTTCAACTGATATCATTCTAAAATGACTTTAGTTACTCACTGTTGTAGTCGGTCTGCTGCTCCTTGCCGTGCTTAACTCCTCATTCTGCCTCTTTTGTGCTTGGCCCCGCAATTGCTGCTTGCAGCTATATTTCTCCTTCTTCTTCTTCTTCTTCTTCTTCTTCTTCTTCTTCTTCCTCTTCCGCCGCAAGTCTATGGCAGCCCATAGAACCGCTTGCGGGAAAGTTGTATAATTTTGCACACTGATAGAGGACAGTCCCAACATTAACCATAGCAAGTTTGGAGTCTCTAACTCAAACTTTCAAAAGATTTATGCTAATAACATTTGAACCGTAAGCCACACAACAAAAATTCTTTTTTCCTCTGATTCCTTGGCTTATGCCGAGTCGAATGGACACCAAAATTCAAAAATCGTAAGGTGTAGTTTTTTCGCTATTCTCAATTGTTCGTAAAACCTACTTTTTCGAACTCGTCCTAGGCCGTTGCACCGATTGTCACAAAAATTGATCCAGATCATCTTCAGACCAAGCTGGCAAAAAGTTATGGAATTCAAGTCGATTCGTCCAGCCGTTCACGAATAACACGCGAAAGAATTCTACAAAAAGCTAGCAAAAATCAATGTGAGGCTATATCTCCGTAATAGTTTGTCATATTGACACCAAACTTGGTGTGTGTTATAACAAGCATGACCTGAGCCTACCTGCAGTGTTTCGGTGCAGTGCCCCCTAGTGGTCAGGAGATACGAAAAATGGCTATTTTTCTTTATAACGTCTGAATGATTTGCCCAAAAATCACAAAACTGGTCTCTTTAGATTCGGTGTGTCATACCGAGTCGAACCATATCCAATTTTCCCATGTCAGCCATTTTGGGTGTCGGCCATTTTGAATTTAGCTTTAAAATGCTGTATCTTGAGAACGGATTAGCGTATCGTTTCGACATTAATTACAAAAATGTTAGGCACCATGCCCTGAATGTACATAAAAATTTTGGGGCCAGCGCCACCTTGTGGTCAAAAGTTATAACGAAATTTCAAAAAATGCTAATAACTTTTGCGTACATTAGCCTATTGAAATGAAACTGATTTTGATAGATTCCTTCGGTCATGCTGAGAACACCGATACCAATTTTGCCAATTTTGGCTGAACTTCCTGTCTGCCATTTTGATTCATGTGGAAAACCTACTTTTTCGAACTCCTCCTAGCCCGTTAGTCCAATTTTCACTAAATTTGACTCAGATCATCTTCAGACCATGCTGACAAAAAGTTATGGATTTTGTGTCGATACACGAAACCGTTTTCGTTTAGTGCATCAACGAATTTACTGGAAAGATGCCAAATTGCATCCGAGTCTGTATCTCTGCAAAGCTTTGACCTATTGACACCAAATTTTATATGTGCTATTGTCACCACACTCTGACCAAGCCACATCAATTTGGTAACAGTGCCACCTATGGGTCAGAAGTAATACGCCATTCACTAAACATTAATAATGAAATGTACAAAAATGCTAATAACTTCTGTTTACATTAGCCTATTGGAATGAAACTGACGCCAATAGATTCCTTGGGTCAAGTCGAGAACATTGATACCCATTATGCCGAAATTGGCCAAACTTCCTGTCTGCCATTTTGATTAATGTACAAAACCTTCTTTTTCAAACTCCTCCCAGACTGTTAGTCCGATCTTCACCAAATTTGACTCAGATCATCTTCAGACTATGCTGGCAAAAAGTTATGAATTTCGTGTCGATATACGAAACCGTTTTCGTTTAGCGCATCAACAAATTTGCTGGAAAGATGCCAAACTACATCTGAGGCTGCATCTCTGCAAAGCTTTGACATAATGACGGCAAACTTTGTGTGTGTCATTGTCATTTCACACAGAACACGTCACATCAATTTGAAAACAGCACCACCTGTTGGTCAAAAGTGAGAAGCCATTAAATTTTATTACGATTGGTTGTATTTATGATTTTTCAGCCATTTCAACTGATATTATCCTAAAATGGCTTAAGTTACTCACTGTTGTAGTCGGTCTGCTGCTCCTTGCCGTGCTTAACTCCTCATTCTGCCTCTGTTGTGCTTGGCCCCGCAATTGCTGCTTGCAGCTATATTTAGGGGCCAAGCACCGAAGGTGCGATGGCACCTATTGTATCCGTTAGAATTCTTATTATTATTCTGCTTCTTCTTCCGCTCTGGAAGTCTATGGCAGCCCATAGAACCGATTGCGGGAAAGTTGTGAAATTTGGCACACTGATAGAGGACAGTCCCATCATTGACCATAGCAAATTTGGAGTCTCTAACTCAAACTCTCTAGCGCCACCACCTGTCCCAAATTTCAATAATTTTATGCTAATAACTTTTGAACCGTAAGGCACAGAATCAAAATTCTTTTTTCCTCTGAATCCTTGGCTCATGCCGAGTCGAATGAAGTCCAAAATTCAAAAATCGTAAGGTTTAGTTTTTTTTCTATCATTTTTGTTCGTAAAACGTACTTTTTCGAACTCGTCCTAGACGGTTTGTCTGATTTTCACCAAAATTGGCTCAGATCATCTTCAGACCATGCTGGCAAAAAGTTCTGGAATTCAAGATGATTAGTCAAACCGTTTTCGAATAACGCGCAAATGATTTTTACGAAAAGCACGCAAAAATGGTTGTGAGGCTATATCTCCGCAACGGTTTGGCATTATTGAGGCCAAACTTGGTGTGTGTTATAACAAGCATGACCTGAGATTACCTGCAGTGTTTCGGCACAGTGCCACCTAGTGGTCAGGAGATATGAAAAATGGGTATTTTTGCTTATAACTTCTGAATAGTTAGGCCAAAAATCATGAAACAGGTCTCTTTAGATTTGGTGCATCATGCCGAGTCGAACCATATCCAATTTTCCCATGTCAGCCAATTTGGGTGTCGGCCATATTGAATTTTGTCCAAAAATGCTATATTTTACAAACGCATTGACGTATCGTTACAAAACTCGGTATGTGTCTTCGGCACCATGCCCTGACAGTACTCAAAAAGTTTGGGGGCAGCGCCACCTTGTGGTCAAAAGTTATAAAGAAATTTACAAAAATGCTAATAACTTCTGCTTACATTAGCCTATTGTAATGAAACTGATGTCAATAGATTCCTTGGGTCAAGCCGAGAACATTGATATCCATTATGCCGAAATTGGCCAAACTTCCTGTCCGCCATTTTGATTAATGTACAAAACCTACTTTTTCGAACTTCTCCTAGACTGTTAGTCCGATCTTCACCAAATTTAACTCAGATCATCTTCAGACCATGCTGGCAAAAAGTTATGAATTTCGTGTCGATACACAACACCGTTTTCGTTTAGCGCATCAACGAATTTGCTGGAAAGATGCCAAACTACATCTGAGGCTGTATCTCTGCAAAGCCTTGACATATTTACACCAAATTTTATATGTGCTATTGTCACCACACCCTGACCACGCCCCATCAATTTGGTTACAGCGCCACCTGCTGGTCAGAAGTAATACACCATTCATTAAACATTAATAATGAAATTTACAAAAATGCTAATAACTTCTGTTTACATTAGCCTATTGGAATGAAACTGATGCCAATAGATTCCTTGGGTCAAGTCGAGAACATTGATACCCATTATGCCGAAATTGGCCAAACTTCCTGTCCGCCATTTTGATTAATGTACAAAACCTACTTTTTCGAACTCCTCCCAGACTGTTAGTCCGATCTTCACCAAATTTGACTCAGATCATCTTCAGACTATGCTGGCAAAAAGTTATGAATTTCGTGTCGATATACGAAACCGTTTTCGTTTAGCGCATCAACAAATTTGCTGGAAAGATGCCAAACTACATCTGAGGCTGTATCTCTGCAAAGCTTTGACATAATGACGGCAAACTTTGTGTGTGTCATTGTCATTTCACACAGAACACGTCACATCAATTTGAAAACAGCACCACCTGTTGGTCAAAAGTGATAAGCCATTAAATTTTATTACGATTGGTTGTATTTATGATTTTTCAGCCATTTCAACTGATATTATCCTAAAATGGCTTAAGTTACTCACTGTTGTAGTCGGTCTGCTGCTCCTTGCCGTGCTTAACTCCTCATTCTGCCTCTTTTGTGCTTGGCCCCGCAATTGCTGCTTGCAGCTATATTTAGGGGCCAAGCACCGAAGGTGCGATGGCACCTATTGTATCCGTTAGCGTTCTTATTATTAGGGGCCAAGCACCAGAGGTGCGGTGGCACCTATTGTATCCGTTGGCGTTATTAGGGGCCAAGCACCAGAGGTGCGGTGGCACCTATTGTATCCGTTGGCGTTATTATTATTCTGCTTCTTCTTCTTCTTCTTCTTCCTCTTCCGCCGCAAGTCTATGGCAGCCCATAGAACCGCTTGCGGGAAAGTTGTATAATTTTGCACACTGATAGAGGACAGTCCCAACATTAACCATAGCAAGTTTGGAGTCTATAACTCAAACTCTGTAGCGCCACCACTTGTCCAAACTTTCAAAAGATTTATGCTAATAACGTTTGAACCGTAAGCCGCACAACAAAAATTCTTTTTTCCTCTGATTCCTTGGCTTATGCCGAGTCGAATGGACACCAAAATTCAAAAATCGTAAGGTTTAGTTTTTTCGCTATTCTCATTTGTTCGTAAAACCTACTTTTTCGAACTCGTCCTAGGCCGTTGCACCGATTGTCATAAAAATTGATCCAGATCATCTTCAGACCAAGCTGGCAAAAAGTTATGGAATTCAAGTCGATTCGTCCAGCCGTTCCCGAATAACACGTGAAAGAATTCTACGAAAAGCTAGCAAAAATCAATGTGAGGCTATATCTCCGTAACAGTTTGTCATATTGACACCAAACTTGGTGTGTGTTATAACAAGCATGACCTGAGCCTACCTGCAGTGTTTCGGTGCAGTGCCCCCTAGTGGTCAGGAGATACGAAAAATGGCTATTTTTCTTTATAACGTCTGAATGATTTGTCCAAAAATCACAAAACTGGTCTCTTTAGATTCGGTGTGTCATACCGAGTCGAACCATATCCAATTTTCCCATGTCAGCCATTTTGGGTGTCGGCCATTTTGAATTTAGCTTTAAAATGCTGTATCTTGAGAACGGATTAGCGTATCGTTTCGACATTAATTACAAAAATGTTCGGCACCATGCCCTGAATGTACATAAAAATTTTGGGGCCAGCGCCACCTTGTGGTCAAAAGTTATAACGAAATTTCAAAAAATGCTAATAACTTTTGCGTACATTAGCCTATTGAAATGAAACTGATTTTGATAGATTCCTTCGGTCATGCTGAGAACACCGATACCAATTTTGCCAATTTTGGCTGAACTTCCTGTCCGCCATTTTGATTCATGTGGAAAACCTACTTTTTCGAACTCCTCCTAGACCATTAGTCCAATTTTCACTAAATTTGACTCAGATCATCTTCAGACCATGCTGACAAAAAGTTATGGATTTTGTGTCGATACACGAAACCGTTTTCGTTTAGCGCATCAACGAATTTACTGGAAAGATGCCAAATTGAATCCGAGTCTGTATCTCTGCAAAGCTTTGACATATTGACACCAAATTTTATATGTGCTATTGTCACCACACTCTGACCAAGCCACATCAATTTGGTAACAGTGCCACCTATGGGTCAGAAGTAATACGCCATTCACTAAACATTAATAATGAAATTTACAAAAATGCTAATAACTTCTGCTTACATTAGCCAATTGGAATGAAACTGATGTCAATAGATTCTTTGGGTCAAGCCGAGAACATTGATATCCATTATGCCGAAATTGGCCAAACTTCCTGTCCTCCATTTTGATTAATTTACAAAACCTACTTTTTCGATCTCCTCCTAGACCGTTAGTCCAATCTTCACCAAATTTGACTCAGATCATCTTCAGACCATGCTGGCAAAAAGTTATGAATTTCGTGTCGATACACGAAACCGTTTTCGTTTAGATTATCAACGAATTTGCTGGAAAGATGCCAAACTACATCTGAGGCTGTATCTCTGCAAAGCGTTGACATATTGGCACCAAATTTTATATGTGTCATTGTCACCTCACACTGACCACGCCACATCAATTTGGTAACAGCACCACCTACTGGTCAGAAGTAATACACCAATAAATTCATCATTGATAATGAAATTTCCAAAAATGCTAATAACTTGTGATTGCATTAGCCTATTGTAATAAAACTGGTCTCAAAATGTTCCTTGGGACATGCCAACAACATACATACCAATTATACCATACTGGGCTGAACTTCCTTTCCGCCATTTTGATTAAAGTACAGAACCTACTTGTTTGAACTCCTCCTGAACCATTTGTCTGATTTTCACCAAATTTGACTCAAGCCATCTTCAGACTGTGCTTACACAAAATTATGGATTTTGTGTCAATAGACAAAACCGTTTTCGTACAGCGCCACTACACATTTGAGGCATGATGGCAAAATGACTCTGAGGCTGTATCTTTGTAAAGCTTTGACATAATGACATCAAACTGTGTGTGTGTTATTGTCACCTCACACAGAACACGTCACATCAGTTGGAAAACAGCACCACCTATTGGTCAAAAGTGATAAGATATTAAATTATATTATTAGTGGTTGTATTTATGATTTTTAAATGTAATTACTCATTGCTAGAGTTGGTCTGATGCTCCATGACAGAGATGCTAGAGACAAAAAAGCAGAAAAATCTGACCACACCCAAGTCATGCACCCAACTAATGCCCTACGCCACACCCCCAGCACTTATTATTAAAAAAATATATTTTAGCAAATTATAAGATGTATTTTATGTTGTTATAAGACATTCTGTTGTCCTGTAAAAATAAAAGCAGAATTTAATTATGATAATAATTAATAATACATAATATAATAAAGGTACTGCTAGAATTGTTATTATTAAAGTACCTGCCAAAAGTTTGTAAACACTGCAATTATAAATGATTTTGAAACAATCTCTTCTGCTCGTCAAGGCTGCATTTATTTGATCAAAATAAAGTAAAAACAGTAATATTGTTAAATATTATTTTATTTTATTTTAAGTTTTCTATTTGAATATAAAATAAAATATAATTTATTTCAGTGATGCAAAGCATAATTTTCTACATCATTAGTTTTCAGTTTTCAGTGTCACATGATCTTTCAGAAATCATTACAATATACTTGATGGATAAGAAACCATTCTGATTTTTACCATTGTTGAAAACAGTTGTGCTGCTTCATATTTTGTGTGGAAATTGTGATAAATTTTAATTTTCAGGACTCTTTAATAAATAGAAAGATCAATAAACAGCATTTATTTGCATTTACCAAATATATATATATATATTTTAAATTTGTTAATGCATTTATTACATAGAAATCATTGAAACATTTTAAATGTGTTGTTTCTTCACTCACTTTTCGTTACAAATGTTTGAGTGTATCGTTTCCACAAAAATATTAAGCAGCAAAAAAAAAAGTTTTTAACATTGATAACAATATGCAGTAAATGCTTCTTGAGCAGTAAATCAGTACAATGATTTCTTTCGCAGGATTATGTTACACTGAAACTTCTCTTTTTATTACATTATCAAGCAACCTCACATTCTCACCACCATTTATAAAAAGTTACAGGGCGAGTAACGCTTCAGTGCCGATTTTACTTGCATTTGGCGCTTTGAACCATTTGAACCTGCAGGTGGTACCACAAGCTTGTACAGTGCTCTCAGGACCATTGTGTCCATGATGTTATAGAAAATATAACTATAACGTTTTCACAGTTTATTTAGTTAATTGCTTAAGGCCATTTGCGTGATTTCAATCATCATGCAATAACCAGCATCACCCTGACACCCCCCTCTCTGATTTTTTTTATTAGTGATATGCATGATTCACATGGATAATGATGTTAGGCTGGGGGAAAAAAAAAAAAAAAACGGAATCAATCACATCCCTGGAGAAGCCAAAAATACCTTTCTAAATAATGTTTACTACTGTAAGGCATGTGATAATATAGGCATATGTTTTATTTATTTTTATTTTTAGGTTTATTTGACAGGGGCAATGCACAACAATAATACATACATTTACAATGTGCCAGCATTAGAATGGTAAAATTGTCACCCTAAAAATATAAAAGAATGAATCTATACATAATATGTACATGCTCCAAAATACATATAAATCTATGCTATTCCTAATACACCTAATTCTATCCAAATACAAAAAAGAAAAAAAAAATCCACATGACTGTGAAATTATACTGAAATTATACTATACAACCAACACATCAATACTAGGTCACTCATACACACAGAATCTGTTACACAAAATGACAAGCAATGTATCAATAATATTGACACAGGCAAGAATAATGTAAGCATACAAACAAGTAACAGTAGCCTTAATCATGCAATCAGCACTAAAGCAAACATATTTTGATTTTGTATTTTATTAACATTATTTTTTAAATATTAAATAAATTATTATTTAAATATTTCAATAAAATATTTTATTATTTATTAAAAAAATTATCTTTTTTTTTTTGTCAAGGATGTCAAAGGTCAATTTCAAATGAATGTAAATACATCATGTGCAGCTCAAAACTGTCTGAAACATATATCTTAAGGTCCTTTTCATTTTTATCACATCCACATCCAGTGTAGACAGCATCACTGATATTAATGTGATCTGTAGGCCTAATATTTTTTCACATGGTGCTATTATGTTATGTTATCTGATTTACGATGTACCATTTTGCATTTAATTTTATTTAAAACTTCTGTTGTTGTTACAACATTTGTCCAGTCAACATAAAAGAGAATAAAAGTTCAAAGGCAAAAACAGTAGTAAAAAACAAATGTTTTCATAAATTATAAAACATAATTGTTACGGAGCGAAAGAGACGTGAGACGTATGGATCCAAGTACACATCTTTATTCACAGACATGGTCAATAACAGGCAGGGTCAAAAACCAGCAAACAGATACAGCACAGGCAAAACACAAGAGTAGTCCGGTTAACCGGACAAGGTCAATTGACGGCGATGGCGGCCACTCCACGGAACAAGGGAAATGGGTAATCCAAACAGACAAACTATAGTCCAGACAAGGGGAAACCAGAGTCCGAAACGGCAAAACAAAGAGTAATTCAAGACAAGCGAAAAATCCAAGGCAGGCAAAGAAACAGACAGGATGAGATAAACCAGGCTGGGACCAAGACACAGATTAAACAGGACTAAACTAGAATATCACTCAGGAAACACAGAAAGGCTCCGTAATGTTGCTATCGCTAGCCACAGAGACAAACGCAAACAATACAAGGCAATCAGAAAGAGGAAGTCCATGGCTTATAAGTGTGTTTGATTAGTTGCAGCTGTTTGTGTAATCAGTGCAATGGATGATGGGAAATGTAGTCCGGGGTGACATGCAACAGTCTGTGTTGTGTATCAATATAATGAGAGGGCGACATCTGGTGGTGAGAGGACGGAAAGCCACGGATTACATTCATGACAATAATAACATTTTTAGAAGATATTGACAATAAGTAGTAGTTCTGTATGTGAACATACATACATTTTTATTATCAATCTGTAGAGGTGGGCAATGATTAATTTGACATTACGTACAATGTGTCTCTAAAAACTAACTAACTAAATAAATAAAACAGACTGCCAATTTATCTATTACAATAAAATTATTTAATAATGCACAATTTCAGATACAAAACACCTGTATCTGGCCTGCTTAAGTGCTTTGTTCAAGTGCATTGTAACATCCAGGCCAGCAAGGGAAGCAGAGACTTGGTAAATACTCCTTTTATTCATGGATACATGGAAGATTATTCAAAGCACATGCAAAAATAAATAAATAAATATAGCTGCAGGCAGCAATTACCGGGGTTCGAGCAAATAAGGTTGTCTGGATTTAAGATGTAGTCCAACCCAAAATATATGGCTAACACACCAGAACACATCCATGATGGAGAAACGCTCACAAACACAGAGATTAAATAGTTAAACTGTTATATTAATGTTCATTAAGCATTACTACACACACACACACACACACACACACACATTTTGTTGCACATAAGAGATTTGTGTAATAAATGGTAGCTGACAAAATGTTTAGTTCAAGTCTTGTCTTTTTAAGATTTTGTACATCATTTTCAGGTTTCACTGTAATCATAATCTTGTATTATTGTCAAATATGATATATCTGTATAAATTAAGTGTTAAACGTTGACTAAATGTGACTTGAAATGTTATGCATGAATTGAAATGAATTGAAAACAAACCATGAAAACACTGTTCTACTCATTTCAATGACCCATTAGTGGTCTTCTACTGCCATCTAGTGGTTATATTTGCAATTTCATGGCGTTAAAGACAGATCCATTGTTTTTAAGCTTTATAACTGTTACATTGCCTTTTTTGCCTAATGTCTATAAAATGTATGCTTGTTTAAAATAATACGATGATGATTTTACTTAGGTTTGTGAAATTTTGTTTTCTTTTAGGTTTTATAGACTTTTGGGTACAGCGGTTCATGATCATCTTTTTAAGTGGCCCTGTTATCGCTGTCCAAATGCAAATGTTCAACATCTTTTTTGATAATAATTTATCTAGAGAGTCCAGAGAATGTTACTGCAGTGATGTTATTGATTTTGAGTCAAAAATCTACGACTAGTTCATAAAAATATGTTTTATGAATAATATCAAATATTTAAAGAACAGTTGGATTGATAGCAATGGTCCTAGACACAAAATTGTTCAGAATGAGGACATCTATCATATGATATGAAGAGCTAGTGTTTGTGAAAATATATGAGCATATCATTTTTTAGCAATTTGAGGATAATTGCTATAGAAATGTTGCTTTTTGAAGCCTTTTTAACTGTTATAGCACCACCTATGCTCCGATCTTCATGAAACTTTGCATGTCTGTTTAGCATCATGAAAGGGTGTGTGGATTTAAGATGTAGTCCAACGGAAAATATATGGCTAACACAATAAAACACATCCATGATGGAGAATACAGTCACGAACACACAAACACAGAAATTAAATGGTTAAACTGTTATATTATGTTATGTTCATTAAGCATTACTACACACAAACACACACACACATTTTGTTGCACATAAGAGATTTGTGTAATAAATGGTAGGTGACAAAATGTTTAGTTCAAGTCTTGTCTTTTTAAGATTTTATATATCATTTTCAGGTTTCGCTGTAATCATAATCTTGTATTATTGTCAAATATGATATATCTGAATAAATGAAGTGTTAAAGTTTGACTAAATGTTATTTGAAATGTTATAACAGCGATTTAGTCTATGCATAAATTGAAATTAATTGAAAACAAGCGATTAAATTCACTGTTCTAGTCTGTTTAATGATGCATTAGTGGTCTTCTACTGCCATCTAGTGGTTAAAGTTGCAATTTCATGGCGTTTTAAAAAGCGATGCATTGTTTTAAGTTTATAACTGTAACATTGCCTTTTTTTGCCTTATGTTGATAAAATTGTATGCTTGTTTAGAATCATATGATAATGATTTTACTTAGGTTTGTGAAATTTGTTTTCTTTTAGGTTTTATAGACTTAGAGTACAGTAGATCATGATCTTATTATTATGTGCCGCTGTTTTCGCTGTCTAAATGCAAATGTTCAACATTGTTTATCTAGAGAGTCCAGAGAATGTTACTGCAGTGGTTTTATGGATTTTGAGTTTAACACCTAGGACTAGTTTACAGAAGTAGTTTTTTTAAAATAAAATCAAATATTCAAAGAAGAGTTGGATTGACAACAATGATCCTAGAGACAAAGTTGTTCAGAATGAGGAGATGTGATATGATCTATCGTTTGTGTGAATAATTGAGCATTTTTTAGCAATTTGAAGCCAATTACCATATAAATTTTGTGTTTTTTCAAGCCTTTTTAACTGATATAGCACAATCTGTGGTCCAATCTTCATGAAAGGTGGATGATTGTTTAGCATCATAAAAGGTTGTGTGGATTTAAGATGTAGTCCAACGCAAAATATGTGGCTAACACACTAAAACATCCATGATGGAGAATACACTCACAAACAGAGAAATTAAATGGTTAAACTGTTATATTAATGTTCATTAAGCATTGCTACACACGCACATTTTGTTGCACATAAGAGATTTGTGTAGTAAATGGCAGGTGACAAAATGTTTAGTGCAAGTGCAAGTAATGCAAGTGCAAGTAATCATAATCTTGTATTACTGTCAAATATGATATATGTGAATAAATGAAGTGTTAAACTTTGACTAAATGTTATTTGAAATGTTATAACAGTGATTTAGTGAAAGCATAAATTTAAATTCATTGAAAACAAGCCATTAAATGCACTGTTCTAGTTAGGGGCCAAGCACCGAAGGTGCGGTGGCACCTATTGTATCCGTTAGCGTATTCTTCTTCTTCCGCCGCAAGTCTATGGCAGCCCATAGAACCGCTTGCGGGAAAGTTGTATAATTTTGCACACTGATAGAGGACAGTCCCAACATTAACCATAGCAAGTTTGGAGTCTCTAACTCAAACTCTCTAGCGCCACCACTTGTCCAAATTTTCAAAAGATTTATGCTAATAACTTTTGAACCGTAAGCCACACAACAAAAATTCTTTTTTCCTCGGATTCCTTGGCTTATGCCGAGTCGAATGGACACCAAAATTCAAAAATCGTAAGGTTTAGTTTTTTCGCTATTCTCAATTGTTCGTAAAACCTACTTTTTCGAACTCGTCCTAGGCCGTTGCACCGATTGTCACAAAAATTGATCCAGATCATCTTCAGACCACGCTGGCAAAAAGTTATGGAATTCAAGTCGATTCGTCCAGCCGTTCACGAATAACACGCGAAAGAATTCTACGAAAAGCTAGCAAAAATCAATGTGAGGCTATATCTCCGTAACAGTTTGGCATATTGACACCAAACTTGGTGTGTGTTATAACAAGCATGACCTGAGGCTAACTGCAGTGTTTCGGTGCAGTGCCCCCTAGTGGTCAGGAGATACGAAAAATGGCTATTTTTCTTTATAACGTCTAAATGATTTGTCCAAAAATCACAAAACTGGTCTCTTTAGATTCGGTGTGTCATACCGAGTCGAACCATATCCAATTTTCCCATGTCAGCCATTTTGGGTGTCGGCCATTTTGAATTTAGCTTTAAAATGCTGTATCTTGAGAACGGATTAGCGTATCGTTTCGACATTAATTACAAAAATGTTCGGCACCATGCCCTGAATGTACATAAAAATTTTTGGGCCAGCGCCACCTTGTGGTCAAAAGTTATAAAGAAATTTACAAAAATGCTAATAACTTCAGCTTACATTAGCCTATTGTAATGAAAGTGATCTCAATAGATTCCTTGGGTCAAGCCAAAAACATTGATATCCATTATTCCAATATTGGCCAAACATCCTGTCCGCCATTTTGATTCATGTTGAAAACCTACTTTTTCGAACTCCTCCTAGACCGTTAGTCCGATTTTCACCAAATTTGACTCAGATCATCTTCAGACCTTGCTGACAAAAAGTTATGGATTTCGTGTCGATATACGAAACGGTTTTCGTTAAGCACATCAACGAATTTGCTGGAAAGATGCCAAACTACTTCTGAGGCTGTATCTCTGCAAATCTTTGAAATATTGACACCAAATTTTATATGTGCCATTGTCACATCACACTGACCACGCCACATCAATTTGGTAACAGTGCCACCTATTGGTCAGAAGTAATACATTCATTAAACATTAACAATGAAATTTCCAAGAATTTCTGTTTGCATTAGCCTATAGTAATAAAACTGGTCTCAAAATATTCCTTGTGGCATGCCGACAACATACATATCAATTATACCACACTTCGCTTAGCTTTTTTTTCCGCAATTTTGATTAATGTACAAAACCTACTTTTTCGAACTCCTCCTAGACCGTTAGTCCGATCTTCACCAAATTTGACTCAGATCATCTTCAGACTATGCGGGCAAAAAGATATGAATTTCGTGTCGATACACGAAACGGTTTTCGTTTAGCGCATCAACGAATTTGCTGGAAAGATGCCAAACTACATCTGAGGCTGTATCTCTGCAAAGCCTTGACATATTGACACCAAATTTTATATGTGCTATTGTCACCACACCCTGACCATGCCACAGCAATTCGGTAACAGAAATAATACACCATCAAATTGAAGTCAGAAGTAATACACCATTCATTAAACATTAATAATGAAATTTTCAAAAATGCTAATAACTTGTGATTGCATTAGCCTACTGTAATAAAACTGGTCTCAAAATATTCCTTGGGTCATGCCGACAACATACATACCAATTGTACCATACTTGGATGAACTTCCTTTCCGCCATTTTTATTAATGTATAAAACCTACTTGTTCGTACTCCTCCTAGACCGTTGATCGGATTTTCACCAAAATTGAGTCAGATCATCTTCGGACTGTCCTGACTAAAAGTTATGGATTTCGTGTCGATAGAGTAAACCACTTTCGTACAGCGCCACTACAGATTTTAGGCTTGATGCCAAAATGATTCTGAGGCTGTATCTCTGTAAAGCTTTGGCATAATGACACCAAAATTTGTGTGTGTCATTGTCACCTCACACAGAATTTGCTGGAAAGATGCCAAACTACATCTGAGGCTGTATCTCTGCAAAGCCTTGACATATTGACACCAAATTTTATATGTGCTATTGTCACCACACCCTGACCACGCCACAGCAATTCGGTAATAGCGCCACCTGCTGGTCAGAAGTAATTCACCATTCATTAAACATTAATAATGAAATTTCCAAAAATGCTAATAACTTGTGATTCCATTAGCCTAATGTAATAAAACTGGTCTCAAAATATTCCTTGGGTCATGCCGACAACATACATACCAATTATACCATACTTGGCCGAACTTCCTTTCCACCATTTTGATTAATGTACAAAACCTACTTGTTCGTACTCCTCCTAGACCGTTGATCGGATTTTCACCAAAATTGAGTCAGATCATCTTCGGACTGTCCTGACTCAAAGTTATGGATTTCGTGTCGATAGAGTAAACCGTTTTCGTACAGCGCCACTACAGATTTTAGGCTTGATGCCAAAATGATTCTGAGGCTGTATCTCTGTAAAGCTTTGACATAATGACACCAAAATTTGTGTGTGCCATTGTCACCTCACACAGAATGCATCACATCAATTTAAAAAACAGCACCACCTATTGGTCAAAAGTGATAAGCCACTAAATTATATTATTGGTTAAATTTATGATTTTTCAGCCATTTCAACTGATATCATTCTAAAATGACTTTAGTTACTCATTGTTACAGTCGGTCTGTTGCTCCTTGCCATGCTTAGCTCCTCATTCTGCCTCTGCTGTGCTTGGCCCCGCAATTGCTGCTTGCAGCTATATTTAGGGGCCAAGCACCAGAGGTGCGGTGGCACCTATTGTATCCGTTGGCGTTATTATTATTCCGCTTCTTCTTCTTCTTCTTCTTCTTCCTCTTCCGCCGCAAGTCTATGGCAGCCCATAGAACCGCTTGCGGGAAAGTTGTATAATTTTGCACACTGATAGAGGACAGTCCCAACATTAACCATAGCAAGTTTGGAGTCTCTAACTCAAACTCTCTAGCGCCACCACCTGTCCAAACTTTCAATAATTTCATGCTAATAACTTTTGAACCGTAAGGCACAGAATCAAAATTCTTTTTTCCTCTGAATCCTTGGCTCATGCCGAGTCGAATGAAGTCCAAAATTCAAAAATTGTAAGGTTTAGTTTTTTTTCTATAAATTTTTATTTGTAAAACCTACTTTTTCGAACTCGTCCTAGACGGTTTGTCTGATTTTCACCAAAATTGGCTCAGATCATCTTCAGACCATGCTGGCAAAAAGTTATGGAATTCAAGTTGATTAGTCAAAACGTTTTCGAATGACGCGCGAATAAATTCTACGAAAAGCACGCAAAAATGGTTGTAAGGCTATATCTCCGCAACGGTTTGTCATATTGAGGCCAAACTTGGTGTGTTTTATAACAAGCATGACCTGAGATTACCTGCAGTGTTTCAGCACAGTGCCACCTAGTGGTCAGGAGATATGAAAAATGGGTCTTTTTGCTTATAACTTCTGAATAGTTGGGCCAAAAATCATGAAACCAGTCTCTTTAGATTCGGTGAATCATGCCGAGTCGAACCATATCCAATTTTCCCATGTCAGCCATTTTGGGTGTCGGCCATTTTTAATTTAGCTTTAAAATGCTGTATCTTGAGAACGGATTAGCGTATCGTTTCGACATTAATTACAAAAATGTTCGGCACCATGCCCGGAATGTACATAAAAATTTTGGGGCCAGCGCCACCTTGTGGTCAAAAGTTATAACGAAATTTCAAAAAATGCTAATAACTTTTGCGTACATTAGCCTATTGAAATGAAACTGATTTTGATAGATTCCTTCGGTCATGCTGAGAACACCGATACCAATTTTGCCAATTTTGGCTGAACTTCCTGTCCGCCATTTTGATTCATGTTGAAAACCTACTTTTTCGAACTCCTCCTAGACCGTTAGTCCAATTTTCACCAAATTTGACTCAGATCATCTTCAGACCATGCTGACCAAAAGTTATGGATTTCGTGTCGATACACGAAACCGTTTTCGTTTAGCGCATCAACGAATTTACTGGAAAGATGCCAAATTGCATCCGAGTCTGTATCTCTGCAAAGCTTTGACATATTGACACCAAATTTTATATGTGCTATTGTCACCACACTCTGACCAAGCCACATCAATTTGGTAACAGTGCCACCTATGGGTCAGAAGTAATATGCCCTTCACTAAACATTAATAATGAAATTTACAAAAATGCTAATAACTTCTGTTTACATTAGCCTATTGGAATGAAACTGATGCCAATAGATTCCTTGGGCCAAGTCGAGAACATTGATACCCATTATGCCGAAATTGGCCAAACTTCCTGTCCGCCATTTTGATTAATGTACAAAACCTACTTTTTCGAACTCCTCCCAGACTGTTAGTCCGATCTTCACCAAATTTGACTCAGATCATCTTCAGACTATGCTGGCAAAAAGTTATGAATTTCGTGTCGATATACGAAACCGTTTTCGTTTAGCGCATCAACAAATTTGCTGGAAAGATGCCAAACTACATCTGAGGCTGTATCTCTGCAAAGCTTTGACATAATGACGGCAAACTTTGTGTGTGTCATTGTCATTTCACACAGAACACGTCACATCAATTTGAAAACAGCACCACCTGTTGGTCAAAAGTGATAAGCCATTAAATTTTATTACGATTGGTTGTATTTATGATTTTTCAGCCATTTCAACTGATATTATCCTAAAATGGCTTAAGTTACTCACTGTTGTAGTCGGTCTGCTGCTCCTTGCCGTGCTTAACTCCTCATTCTGCCTCTTTTGTGCTTGGCCCCGCAATTGCTGCTTGCAGCTATATTTATTATTATTCTTCCTTCTTCCGCTCTTGAGTCTATGGCAGCCCATAGAACCGATTGCGGGAAAGTTGTGAAATTTGGCACACTGATAGAGGACAGTCCCATCATTGACCATAGCAAATTTGGAGTCTCTAACTCAAACTCTCTAGCGCCACCACCTGTCCAAAATTTCAATAATTTTATGCTAATAACTTTTGAACCGTAAGGCACAGAATCAAAATTCTTTTTTCTCTGAATCCTTGGCTCATGCCGAGTCGAATGAAGTCCAAAATTTAAAAATCGTAAGGTTTAGTTTTTTTTCTATAAATTTTTGTTCGTAAAACGTACTTTTTCGAACTCGTCCTAGACGGTTTGTCTGATTTTCACCAAAATTGGCTCAGATCATCTTCAGACCATCCTGGCAAAAAGTTATGGAATTCAAGTTGATTACTCAAACCGTTTTTGAATAACGCGCGAATGATTTCTACGAAAAGCACGCAAAAATGGTTGTGAGGCTATATCTCCGCAATGGTTTGGCATATTGAGGCCAAACTTGGTGTGGGTTATAACAAGCATGACCTGAGACTACCTGCAGTGTTTCGGCACAGTGCCACCTAGTGGTCAGGAGATATGAAAAATGGGTATTTTTGCTTATAACTTCTGAATAGTTAGGCCAAAAATCATGAAACCGGTCTCTATACATTCGGTGCATCATGCCGAGTCCAACCATATCCAATTTTCCCATGTCAGCCAATTTGGGTGTCGGCCATATTGAATTTTGTCCAAAAATGCTATATTTTGCAAACGCATTGACTTATCGTTACAAAACTCGGTATGTGTCTTCAGCACCATGCCCTGACAGTACTCAAAAAGTTTGGGGGTACCGCCACCTTGTGGTCAAAAGTTATAAAGAAATTTACAAAAATGCTGATAACTTCTGCTTACATTAGCCTATTGTAATGAAACTGATCTCAGTAGATTCCTTGGGTCAAGCCGATAACATTGATATCCATTATGCCAAAATTGGCCAAACTTCCTGTCCGCCATTTTGATTAATGTACAAAACCTACTTTTTCGAACTCCTCCTAGACCGTTAGTCCGATCTTCACCAAATTTGACTCAGATCATCTTCAGACCTTGCTGACAAAAAGTTATGAATTTCGTGTCGATATATGAAACGGTTTTCGTACAGCGCATCAGTGAATTTGCTGGAAAGATGCCAAACTACATCTGAGGCTGTATCTCTGCAAAGCTTTGACATATTGACACCAAATTTTATATGTGCCATTGTCACCTCACACTGACCACGGCACATCAATTTGGTAACAGTGCCACCTATGGGTCAGAAGTAATACGCCATTCACTAAACATTAATAATGAAATTTACAAAAATGCTAATAACTTCTGTTTACATTAGCCTATTGGAATGAAAGTGATGCCAATAGATTCCTTGGGTCAAGTCGAGAACATTGATACCCATTATGCCGAAATTGGCCAAACTTCCTGTCCGCCATTTTGATTAATGTACAAAACCTACTTTTTCGAACTCCTCCCAGACTGTTAGTCCGATCTTCACCAAATTTGACTCAGATCATCTTCAGACTATGCTGGCAAAAAGTTATGAATTTCGTGTCGATATACGAAACCGTGTTCGTTTAGCGCATCAACAAATTTGCTGGAAAGATGCCAAACTACATCTGAGGCTGTATCTCTGCAAAGCTTTGACATAATGACGGCAAACTTTGTGTGTGTCATTGTCATTTCACACAGAACACGTCACATCAATTTGAAAACAACACCACCTGTTGGTCAAAAGTGATAAGCCATTAAATTTTATTACGATTGGTTGTATTTATGATTTTTCAGCCATTTCAACCGATATTGTCCTAAAATGGCTTAAGTTACTCACTGTTGTAGTCGGTCTGCTGCTCCTTGCCGTGCTTAACTCCTCATTCTGCCTCTTTTGTGCTTGGCCCCGCAATTGCTGCTTGCAGCTATATTTATAATTGTAATTTTATAACCATCATTATTATAAATATATTGCATTACAACTAAATATTATATCATATGTCATATCATATCATATCATATCATATCATATCAATATTAATAATTTCTATTACTATTTAAATTAAATTTGAGGTTTATTAAGATTGTTATCAAGAATTATAGAATTTCACACATAAACTACTAAAAAAATGTAACTTTTAGTATAATTTGAATATTATAACCATCATTATTATAATTATATTACATTACAACTAAATATTATATCATAATATATCCTATCCTATTGTATTATATCATATTAATATTAATAATTTCTATTTCTATATTTATTTTAAATTTGAGGTTAAAATTGTTATCAAGAATCATAATTTCACTAGCATATAGACCATTAAAAATATTTAACTTTTATGATGATTTTAATTTTATAACCACCATTATTATATCATATATCATAATATATAATACATTAACTTAATTTCAAAGTTAAAATTGTTATCGAGAAACAGAATTTCAAACATATCGACTACTGAAAATATTTCTAATTTTATAACCATCAATATTATAATTATATTACATTATTATATTTTTATTTTTGGTATCATTTTATATTATTATTTACTTACATTAAATTAAACTATTATATTTCTTATTATATATTCTTATATTTCTTAGTATATATATTTTATTTAATATATTATATTAAAATAAATTGTATTAACATATTAACACATTTCAGTGTATAATATTATTTACATTTTACTATAATTCAAATCTATCATTACACTATAATTCAAGGTACTGTACACAGTAGTTAAACCAAGCAATTATATTTTTCTTTTTTAAATAATTTATTATATTTATTATAATTTATAATTTAATTTATTTATTACATTTGTTGTTCAATAAGGTTCATTAGTTAACATGAACTAAGAATAAACAATACTTCTACAGCATAGGTTAATCTTAGTTTATGTTAATTTCAACATTTACTTAACAGTTATTATTAAAATCACAAGTTGTGTTTGTTAATATTAGTTAATGCACCGTGCATAACTGTAAGTATCACTTTAGATTATCCCTTTACATTAATCAGCAAATTCCCAGCAAACATGCATATCCACAGTGTCACGAACTATGGCAGAGTCCACAGAGAGACATCTTTGATTATGTTCACATTCTTGGAAATCATGAGATAAGTATGTCACTCGCCTGGAAAATATCAAAAATAAATCATCTCTCCTCCACAGCTTCTGCAGCTCCTACAGCACTACGTTTCTACCAACTCACTCCATCACTATAATACGAAAACACTTGAGGAGCAACATCACGGCATGAGAATGTGTTGTACACTTTTCTCCACTCCCAATTTCTTGCTCTGGCATCTGTTGAAAGGTTACAGGAAATGTCCTTCCGCTGGCCTAATTGCGTCTTACCTGTCTCACATCTCTTCCCTGTAAAGCCCTGCTGGCAGACGCAGGTATCTGGAGACACGCAGGAGCCTCCGTTGAGACACTGGCCCTCACACAGCGCTGCACATCAAACACAAGACACACGGGTCAACACACATTTCAGCAGGATTACACCAGACCAATAAAAAATAGAGTCTCGGCAAACCAGACCCAGCAGGCACTGGACGTCTATATAACGTCAGGTTGACGTTGGACATGATGTCAGACAGACGTTGCATTTTGGTTGAGAATGAAAATCGTGTTGACGTCAGTATTTGACGTCAATTTGACACTGACTTAATGTTGGATTTTGGTTACACAACCTAAAAACAACAAAATATCAACGTCAGCTGACATTGGTATTGGACATCAATTTAACGTTGACATTAAACGTTGAATTTACATTGAATTTTGGTCAGCCGACGTCGCAACCAAAATTTAACCAAATATCAGCGTCTTATGACGTTGTGTGCCTGCTGGGGAGGCTGAGCTAATGCATGTGTGCAATATAGCGATGTACACTGTAAAAAATGATTTTCACTTTAAATAAAGCAAAAAATGTTATTGGAGTACACTTCACAAGAAAATTTCAGTCTTTATGCTTCAACATTCAAGGTTAATTGTTACTTGCTATTTCTTTGCCATTAATTTACTAGCAATGAATGAAAAAATATTTCTACAGCAATTTTTTTCTTTTTTTTGGTAATGTAATAGTACCATTTGCTATGGAAGCCGGTTTCCACCACTGAATAAAAAGTATCTGTTTATAACTGTTATTAATATAATTGATTATAATAACTGTTCTGTAACTGTTTAAGTTATTAAGTCAGAATTGAGACATAAACTTGTAATTTTAAGAACAAACCAGTCATTTCCCCTCAAAACTGGACTTTATAACTTGCAATTGCAAGTTTATATCACACTATTCTGGGGGGAAAAATGTCAGATTATGAGAAAAAAGTCAGAATTATAAAAAAAAAAATAATAATAAATACATTTTTTTAAGATATAAACTCACTTGCGAGAAAAATTTCTTGCAATTGTGAGTTTTTAACTTGCAATTCTGACTTGAGGGTTTATATCAAGCAATTCTGAGAAAAAAGTCAGAATTGTGAGGTAAAAAGTATCAATTTTTTTTCTTTTGTAATTTTGTGGTGCAAACAGGCTTTCATAATTTGTGATATGCATCTATATGTGAGCGAATGTTTTTTTTTTTTTGTTTTATTTATTGTAATTGTAATCTGTTTTTAAAAAAAAATCACTCAACTGAGAAATAAAATAATTTCAATTTTTTTTTTTTTACATTTTAATTTATTGACATTCATTTCTATAATTAATATCAATGCATTTATTTAGAAATTAATTTATTAATATATTAATAAAAAACTTAAAGTACTGTTTTAAAAAATTGGATTTGTCCTTTTTTTATTACTTGAGTTTGATTATTATTTTGTAATTAATTTTTCTTTTATTATGAAATGGTGCATTTACTTGAACTACCTGACAAACCTATTTAAGAAATACTTGCTAATATTAATTAATATAAATATGAAATATTTTTGTTAACTCATAATTTAAAAAACAATATTTTTGTTTTGTTATTATTTTAATTTTTTACTATTTATTTATTTATTTTGCTTATAATTTTTTTTATTTGTTCTTTATTTTTATTAGTTTACTTGCCACAATTACTTGAAAAAGCATTTTTTAAAAACTAAAAAAATACTTTTTATTACTGTTTTACTTACACTTGTTCCTATTATTATTTTTATTGCTTATCTTTATCTTAAAATGATAGTTTATCAAAAAATTACAATTATATCATAATTTATTTATTCTCTTCTGAAGCTGTTCCAAAACTGTATGACCTCTATATATTTTGGTAACACTTCACAATAAGGTTCATTAGTTAACTACATTAGTTAACACGAACTAAGAATGAACAATACTTCTAAAGCATTTATTCATTTTAATCTTAGTTAATGTTCATTTCAGCATTTACTAATGCATTATTAGATTCACAGATTGTGTTTGTTAATTAGTTAATGCACTTTGAACAAATATTTACACTGATATTAATACAATTTATTATCAAAAATCAAGAATTTTACTGTAATTTTGCTACTGTGACTAGTGTAGAGTATATATTTGGGCTTACCTCTGCAGACGGTTCCGTTACCGACGTACCCCGGTTTACAGGAGCAGCTGTGTCCGCCAACCGTATTGAAGCAAAGAGCGTTTTCGTCACAGGTATTCAGTCCACGCACACACTCGTCGTGCTCTGAAAACACAAGAGGAGTGTGCATCAGTGTGTGTTTGCACACTTCCCTCAAACTTTTTGCACGTTCGGCACTTTCCATCTTCACTGCTGCCGTTTCTCTCAGAGGGAATGCCATTACATCTCAAAGATGAAAAACAGGCAGAAGGAAAGAGGAAGAGACAGAAAGAAAGGATAAAAACACGGAAAGGGGTAGGAGTCAGATGCGCATGAGTACGGTGCATAGGGAATAACTGACACTACTGTACAAAAATAATACGCCACAGTCTTTGTTGAAGGTTGCATGCAATTTTGAGATGCTGTCAAAGAGTGTTTTGCACTTAGACGTTCTCGATCTGGAAAGAAAAGTCTCAAAAACCTGTAAAAGGGCTAGAGTTTATATATTTAAATTTAAATATATAATTTTCTACTATATATATATATATATATATATATATGTGTGTGTGTATATGTATATATTCAGTTATATATATCAATTTAATACATCCTTGTTGAATAAAAGTATTCATTTAATTTAGCTTTTTTTAATTACTTATTTCAAAATTTTAATACGTACTGTATCATGGTTTCCAAAAAAATATTACTATTAACTGTTTTAACATTTATAATAATAAATAAATGTTTCTTGAACAGCAAATCAACATATTAGAATGATTTCTGAATGATCATGTGACACTTATGGCTGGAGTATTTATTTTTAAATTTAATTGAACATAATAAACAATGTATTTTTCGTTGTTTTTTTTTAGCCTTTGCCTTTTTATTTTTCCCTGATTTTCACTTAATTTTTTCATTTTACAAACACTTAAAAAATATTTTTTAATAATCATTAATCATTTTTCATTTTCTTGTAATGAAATTACTAAATTATTGGATAGAAACATACACTACCAGTCAAAAAAAAAAAAAAAGTTTTTTAAAGAAGTACTGTCTCTTCAGCTCACAAAGCCTGAATTCATTTGATCCAAAGTACAGCAAAAACAGTAAAAATTTTGAAATACTTTTACTATTTAAAATAACTGTTTTCTATTTGAATATATTTTAAAATGTTATTTATTCCTGTGATTTCAAAGCTGAATTTTTAGCATCATTACTCCAGTCACATGATCCTTCAGAAATCATTCTAATATTCTGATTTGCTGCTCAAAAATTAGCATTATTATTATTATGTTGAGTAGAATTTTTTCAGGTTTCTTTGATGAATAGAAAGTTCAGAACAGCATTAATCTGAAATAGAAATCTTTTGTAACATTAAATAGTAAGAATATTTTACAATATTACTGTTTTTGCTGTATTTTGAATTAATAAAATAAATCAGGCTTGGTGCGCAGAAGAGACTTCTTTAAAAACATTAAAAATCTTACTGTTCAAAAACTTTTGACTCATAGTGTATGATTTAAAAACCAGTCCAAATACTGTCTACAGTCTAACAATAATAGTAATACTAATACTAATAAATTTAGCACTGAAATTGATCATGAAACGTTCAGCAATCATCTCACAATGTTCCAGTCTTACAATGACTTCCAGATGACCCCATACTAAAAGCAAGGTTTCTCTCAAGTCTGCTTGAAATGCCAATGAAAGGTCCTCTGCTGCAGAGCCTCTGTCATTAATATTTCTCTTTGGGGGAAAATGTTCCCACAGCAGCCAGGAGTTAAGTAGAATCGGACAGACATTCACAGAGAATAGTAAAGTTACTGTGAAAATAGTGGTGAAACTTCAGTGAGCCTTATAAATAAAACATACTGACCAATCAAATGTATGTGTCTAAAACGAAACCAAAAATCAAACCTTATGTTACGGATGCACAATATATGCTGATATCATATCAGTTATCAGCCGATATGAGAGTTTTTTAATTGATCAGTATTGGTCAATGTATATGGCAACCTAAATGAGATATTTAAAGGGACAGTTCTTCTAAAACTCCAATAACTCACCCTCATGTCGTTCCAAACCCGTAAGACCATTCATCTTCGGAACACAAATTAAGATATTTTTGATGAAACCCGAGGGCTTTCTGACCCTGCATAGACACTTGGATGTTAAATAAAGTCATTATTTTTGTTGTCTTCGCATACAATTTTAACAATGTCCTTACTACCTTTCTGGGCCTTGAATTTGTCAGTTGCATTGCCATTTACACAGAAAGCTCTCGAATTTCATCAAAAATATCTACATTTATTTTCTGAAGATGAACGAAGGTCTTATAGGTTTGGAACGACATGAAGGTGAGTGATTAATAACAGAATTTTCATTTTTGGGTGAACTATCCCTTTAAATATCTAATTTAAGCCACCATTTACATTGACCAATACCGATAAATTAAAAAATCCCTAATATCGGCTGATATGGTATCAGCATATATGTGACCCTGGACCACAAAACCAGCCTTAAGTCGCTGGGGTTTATTTGTAGCAATAGCCAAAAATACATTGTATGGGTTACAATTATTGATTTTTATTTTATGCCGAAAATCATTAGGAAATTAAGTAAAGATCATGTTCCATGAAGATATTTTGTAAATTTCTTGCTGTACATATATAAAAATGTAATTTTTGATTAGCAATATGCATTGTTAAGAACTTCATTTTGACAAATTTAAAGGTGATTTTCTCAAAATTTCATTTTTTATTTTTTGCACCCTCAGATTCCAGATATTCAAATAGTTGTATCTCGGCCAAATATTGTCATATGCTAACAAACAATACATCAATGGAAAACTTATTTATTCAGATCTGATTTTTGACGAATTGACCCTTATGACTGGTTTTGTGGTCCAGGGTCACATATTGTCTTGCGTAACATAAGGTTTGATTTTTGGTTTCGTTTTAGACAGATCTCTCTCTTTTGATAGTAATTTGTTTTTGGAGCAATTAATGACAGAATTTTTATTTTTGGGTGAAGTATCACTGTGCAAAAATGTTAGATTTTTACATTTAGATTTTTAGATCTATCATCATGTGAAGATCCAAAAGAAAAAAGGATGAAATTAAAGCCAATAAACAATTTGGTCCAATATCAGCTCAGTTGGCTCCCTTGACGCAAGCTCTGTTTACCTCAATCAGCGATATTACAGTCATGCCAAGCAGCGTTTGACTGAGATGAATCCCTCACTGGACGTGTTTGTGTGGTCTGATTTCTCATCTGCGTTGACTCATCTGCCCATGACAGCTAAAGCGACACCAATTATCCTGCTAATTACTCACATTAACAAAGCTTTTCTCTCCTTGCCTCACACATATTCATTTGCCTTCTATCTTCCAGATGGGCAAATCTGTCAGCTACAACCAGGTGAAAAATGTTCCCTCTGCATCTCAGTCATACACTCACCTAAGCAATGCAAACAACAGCAGTCTCACGTTGTGCTTAGAAATATATATACACCATCAGCGACTCCTTCTCTTCTGTTTTATCTCTCCATATCCCAGTGTTTGCACCTGGCTTGTGTCTTTTTTCTTCAACGTGCTTCACTTTCCATCTCCTCAAACGCATCCTCCAGTGAAGCGAAACTGCCTAATCAACTTTAGTCATAAATCTTACAACACAGATCTTTAAATCACTCTCATTAAAATGTCATTAAATCATCTCATTAAAACGCACTTTAACTCATGAATGATACTGACTGGCTGTGTGTTTTTATGCTGCGGTTTCTCATCTATGAACACCTCAGGATGCATTTGCAGCTGAATTAAGGAACTTTCACCAGTGCGATGCCGATCACATATTCAGTCTGAATGCTTGAACAGTGTCCCAAAAGCCATATTCACTCTTACAGACAGAATGCTAAAGCATACTTCTCAAGCATGCAAAATCAAAATCGCATTTGAAATAGAGGATTCTTTGTGTTTGTGCATGAAATGGATAGTTCTTTCAAAAATTTAAATCATTTACTCATCTTTATGCCTTCATGACCTTACAGCTGCTCTTTAAGGATTTAAGATCTAAATTTCAGTTTGAATTTTAGTCTGTTTCTTAAACAAACATATCATATGTCTTTAGAAGACTTTGAATTAGGGCTGTCACTAATGATTATTTTGGTAATCAAGTAATCGGTCGATTATTCTGATGAGTATCTGATCATTTTTTGTGATAAAAATAGACATATAAAAAAAGTGCAAAAATGTATTTAACTGAATTGCAGCCTTTGTGAATTTACAATATCACTATGTTTTATCATCATTTTAAATGGTTTTAATATTTTGTGAAGTCTTAGGCTACGTTTATACTAGTGCGTTTTTGTTATAAAATGCAGAACTTTCGCTATGGTTATGCATGTCGTTTACAGTACTCCAGCATTTTCGACCCTCGAAAATGAAAACTTTCAAAAAAAAGGGTTTGCATTTGGGGCTGCAACCCCATAGTTTTTAAACTAAAATGGAGTTTGCAGTGTTTACGAAAGTCTTCAATTTTGAGGGTCGAAAACGCTGGAGTAGTGTAAACGACTGTGTAACCGTAGCAAAAGTTAGGCAATTTAAAATGAAAACTCACTAGTGTAAAAGTACACTGTAAAAAACAATTTGTTGAGTCAACTTAAAATAATTTGTAACCTGGCTGCCTTAAAATTATAAGTTCAGTCAACTCAAAAAAAGTTTATTCAACGTGAAATGTTTAGTTATACTAAGTGACAACTTAGATATTTGAGTTAAACCAACTTAAAATTTTAAGGCAGCTGGGTTACTTACCCATCTGTTAAGTTTAGCTTAAGTTTAAGCTGACTCAACAAATTGTGTTTTTTATTTTTTACAGTGTAGCTTGAAACGCAACACCAGAGTTTTCAAACAGAGTCTGCAGTGTTTTCGAAGGTCTTTGTTTTCGAGGGTTGAAAACGCTGGAGTAGT